>CM068372.1:6912992-7512992 GCA_034769895.1 Magicicada septendecula
CTGATTCACTAATATGCAGTAGATTGGACATCGCTTAACGGTAAGTGTATTTGCGATAGTACTTTTTAACAATTGAATAGAATAAATAAACAATGGGTATAGTTCTACAGATACTTTTTATTTTGCTGACAATTGTTTCACCAGTTACGGCTTCAGAGGTTAGATTTGAACTGACAGATCTAGAATTGTATCCGTATCTGTACCTGTATGCATGTATCTGTATATATACAGATATGTGTATCATACAATTCAAATCTGTCAGTTCAAATCTAATCAATGAAGCTTCGTAACTGGTGAAACAATTGTCAGCAAAATAAAAAGTATCTGTAGAACTATACCCATTGTTTATTTATTCAATTTAAATATGTTTAAAAATGTTCCAAGAAAAGCCGAGCGCCCATTCGATAGTTCTTTACTTCCATGTTCCATAAGGAAATGGAAGTATGGTGATGGCGAAAAAATCGTGTTCGAGATAAGGGCTGATTCTGATTGTACTACCCTCAAAACATGAAGAAAAGTCATTTTCCGAAAAGTGTCTGTGTGTATAATTTTTTCTATGGCGAACGATAACTGCCGCAAATTCAAACAGAATCAAATAATTTTTTCATATGTGCCTAAGTTATTGAAGACACAAGGCCTATTGATTTTGGTGAAGATCGGTTAAGGGGAAGGGTAGTTTACCTGCAACGTTTTATGTTTTAACAACAGTAAAGTACTTAATTTTGAGTTTTGATATATAAAGTATCCTGAAAAGAAGGTCATAAAAATCCTCTGTAGAAAGGTAGATGAAATATCTATAAACGAAAAGGGTAGTTGAAGGGGAGGGGGTAATTTTCTATAAATGAAAATGATAGTTGAAGGGGAGGGGATAATTTTTATATGTCCACTACGTTATCGGCAACAAAGAAGTAGTTTTGTTTTTAAAATTCCTTCACGGGCTGTTTGGCCGTGGTCCAATGCTTTCTGCAAAAGCAGACGTTTCGGCAGTGGCATCGACTGCCGTTATCAGTGAAAATCGAGTGCGTTTACTTTACGCGGTATACGTTAGTGACCACAGTACTGTGGGTAAGGCTGAAGGAAGAAGTAGTTTCTATGGAAATGTTTCATGTCGAAAATGATTTTAAATATACATCTTAGAACATGGAAGTCATATATAGTTCTCCATACCGATATTTTATTTTCATCATCATCATCGTCTTCTTCTTCTTCTTCTTCTTCTTCTTCTTCTTCTTCTTGTTCTTCTTCATACAAGACCCAATCAATTTGCTTCCATCCCTTGGCTAGACAAAACAGACGCGCTTGTCCGATGATTTGTCCCTGTTTCGTGTTTAGTGCCACATTAGATTTAAAGTTACGTTTAAGAGTCTTCGACTAGAAATTTTGCCATTTACAAGGCGACTTCTTTCTACAAAACAGCCATAAAAGGATTGGATTTGTTTTAGCCGCTACCCGATGAATTATTTCCAACTTGGCGAAATTTTGGGGAGTAAATGACATTGATGTTTGGAAACGCATAAGTGTCTGTGAAAACGTGTTCTTCACGATGGAGTTAATCAAGAAGTACAGCAGAAGTCGCCTCACAGACACTGCTCTGCTTCGCCTACTGAGATTAGTAACAAGTCAACTCGATATGGACATTCCTGTTTCAGTGGCTGCTTCCAGATCGACCTCAGCTTTCGCATAGTGGGTTTTTCGTAAATATATAATGTTTTCTTTTTTCGAAGTGTGGGTTTACCGTAGAATACTGAGAAAGTCGTGGACAGCACATATAACTAATGTTGAAATTCTTAGAAAGATGAAGAAAGGAAGAGAAGTTATTAACACAGTGAAGATAAGAAAGCTTCAGTATCTGGGGCATCTCATGAGAAATAAACAGAAATATTACTTATTGCAGTCCATGCTACAGGGATAGTACTTAGAAAGAGAGGAGTTGGGCGACCGAGAATCTCATGGGTGAGAAATTTAAGGACCTGGTTTGGCATGAATACAACTGACTTATTGCGTGCAGCAGTACAGAAAGTTAAAATAGTCTGTATGATATCCAACATCCGAAACGGATAGGGACTATCAGAAGAAGAAGATATAATGTTTTACGAAAATTTCCCAGGACTTTTTGGTAAGTTTGAAGGCAGCGATTGATCGCTCCGATTTCTGCCTTCAGTTACGCCACTGCAGAGAAGGAAGCAACAAACTTCAAAAGAGCTTTAGTCGCATTGGTAACTTATCAGGTCATGATCTGGTGATGTTCAGTGTAAATAATCTTTTGCCAGCCACTGAAAATATCTCTCTACTAGTAGACGTTTTACTGGTATAGACGGTTATTGTTCGATAATCGCATACGATTTTGTGTCACTCAAGTTAAGTTGTTTTCGTCGCCGATCAGTGTGTGTAATGTGCGTGCAAATCGGGCTAGACAGTATCTCACGCAAATCGAGCGTGGAAAACTGGTCCACCACGGACACATTTACGTAGATATCGAGGACGACACGACTCGGATGAAACAAACGTTGGCCACAAAAGTTGGTCACAACAACAACAACAACAACAACAACAACAACAACAACAACAACAATAACAACAAGGGAATGTGATGCGTGACACCGGCGTGAAAATCCACCTCATATGTGGAACGCTCACTCATTTGTGTGACATATCTAATCGCGCCTCCGTCTCTCTATGTTTTCATATGTACATTTTTGTATGCTACTTTCTCCGACAATCCAATGCATGCATTGCCAATCTCCAGCAGCTACTCTCGTCTCTCGCAACCAGAGGCTTTTGTTGGACAAATCACCAAAGTCCACACCGTTTCCCGTCCTCTAGGTGGAACCCGGTCTAGCAACGTTTGGTGGCCAATACGTTACACGTGGCCGTATCATACAATGTCACTTTGTATTTCATCATCATCATCATCATCATCATCATCATCATCATCATCATCATCATCATCATCATCATCATCATCACCATCTTCTTCTTCTTCTTCTTCTTCTTCTTCTTCTTCTTCTTCTTCTTCTTCTTCTTCTTCTTCTTCTTCTTCTTCTTTTTCTTCTTCACAACACGTCACAGGCAAGGTGCCGCGTGTTCCGCCTTCAAAAATCCTCCAGCCATCTCTTCCTGGATCTACAAGCCACACACACACACACACACACACACACACACACACACACACACACACACACACACACACACACACACACACCTGTATCCTATACGTTTGTATTTTGCAGACTTATTTGGCCAATCTGGAATCTGAAATTCTTTCTAAGTGATCTTTCCACCGTTGTGTGTAATATTTTAATTTTTAATTCCAGTTAAAAACTTGTAACTTTCCTCTTATGGCCTCTTATGTCCACGGCTGGCCTGTTCGTATAAAAAAATAATAATATTGGATTCTTTTTATGGTCTAAACAATCTAAGAGCTAGACAGGGTAGGTTAGCCTTTCACCATACAGGGAAGGTAAACCAATTGCTAACTCAGCATGTTATCCCAGACATGCATTGATTTATATCCCAGGCTGAGCCGTCCAATTATGTGATGCGCCCGGCAATCGAACCCCAGGACCTCAAGTTCATTAGGCAGCCACCATATCCACTGATTCACTAAGCCTCTTAGATTATTATAAAGTGATTTAAAAGGCCGTAGTAAGCCTCGTGTGATGCGGTCAGTGCTGCTTCAATTATCTGGATACGTCATTGTACTAGTTTCTTAAAACTCCTAAACAAATACAATTTTGCAACATCCACTAGTCGCGAAAGTTGATTTGACCCAGTGACTTTGGTCTGAGAACTTTTCCTATCGCCAAAATATACTTGTTTAGCCTATATGATGGCCGATTCTTCTAGAGAGGCTTCATCTATTGTCAACGAAGGCTTTCCCCATGGCCTTGAGAGAGAGAGAGAGAGAGAGAGAGAGAGAGAGAGAGAGAGAGAGAGAGAGAACTGCGTCAACGATTGTATGGTATCCGTCATTTTGGTGATTTTGCCGAAAAATACAGATAGTAAAATACATATAAAACAAGTTCAACTAAAATGTTTTTCTTATCAGACTTCGGCTTGCCGAGATGTAGGGCTGTGGTGCAAGTTTGTTTTGTGCAAACGTTTCAATCGTACCTTCGACGGCCACCTTCAGTACAGGCTGCAACACACTAACAAAGGTTTCGTAGTCAGTGACCACTGAACTGTGGTTAAGGCTGATTTATTATATTATATAACATAAAGTGTTTGTATGTTATATAATATAATAAAATAGGTGTGATAAGAAAAATATAGAATACAAATAAAAAATCATAGGAAAATTGGTAAACGGACATAGAAAATAGAAGATATATAACTTTTTAAATATGGTTTTGTAAACAAGTCCTATATACGAATCGGATTGCAGGACGACCAAAGAAAAGTTGGTCAGATACTTAAAGACGAACTGACGAATGCCTAAATCGTGTAGCGAAGGCGTCATCGTCATCACATCCAGAACCATGAGCAAGGGAACTTATTATAAAGGAGGCCATAACTTAAGTTGGACTGTAGAGACCTATTGCCAATTGGAGAGAGAGAGAGAGAGAGAGAGAGAGAGAGAGAGAGAGATAAAGCAGCGTTAACGGTTGTACGCGTGTGTGAATTTAAATCTTATCGCTTTTGTAAACAGCTGTTGTATCTGTGTTGTGAGATGTTATCTAATCAACAGTGTAAACACACAGACCACACACGAGCGCGCGCGCACGTTATCATTGTACAACCGGCCAAACCGCAAAACAATTGCCACCTATAAATTGTAAAGTTGTTTCTCCGCGGGTGATACCGCTTCCACTGCCACCTCGATCTCTGTTTCTGACCGCTAAACGCTCACAACATAACAATAACAGAAATCTACTCTCGTTGCCAATCAACATTCTCCTTCTTCTTCTGATAGTTCCTATCCGCTTCGGATGTTGGATATCATACAGACTATTTTAACTTTCTGTACTGCTGCACGGAATAAGTCATTTGTATTCATGCTAAACCAGGTCCTTAAATTTCTCAGCCATGATATTCTCGGTCGCCCGAAACCTCTCTTTCCAAGTACTTTTCCCTGTAATATGGACTCCAATAAGTAAAATCTCTGTCCATTTCTCATGAGATGTCCCAGATACTGAAGCTTTTTTATCTTCACTGTCTCTTCACTTTCTTATCTTCACTGTATTAATAACTTGTCTACCTTTCTTTATCTTTCTAAGAACTTCAACATTAGTTATATGTGTTGTCCATGAAATGCTCAGTATTCTACGGTAAAGCCACATTTCGAAAGATTGCATTTTTTTAGTTGTGGCTTCAGTCAAAGTCCAAGATCACCGTGGAAGAGGACCGAGAATACGTTCCAGCGGACAGGGCTCATCTTTGTGTTTATTGTTAAATCGTGACTTTTGAATAAACTGCTCATTCTAGTGTACACTGCTCTTGCCTTCTGTCAAGACTAGATACTTACAATTACTGTAATTTGTAACTAGTATTAACGACAATGTAAGCCTATATGAAGCACAATATTCATAAGTACTCTGTTCATCGCACAGCAAAGTATGTCACCGCACGACACGCTTAAGCGTGTGCCTGTGGGGTCGTCAAACATCTGCACGTCTTTTCATCTTTAATTTTGACGTCCTTCTTATTTCGCTTCGTATTCCAGGACTTGTTTCCTTATACATCTTTGCAATTCGTGTTTATGTAGTGTTTGTCTTTTTTATATAACTCGCAAATAAAACATTTTATGGATTAGAAACATTTTATAGCATCTAGTTTCATATTAAGAAGTACGAAATGAAAAATTTACAAAACACTTATCAGGCCAGTGCTGACATATGCTTCAGGAACCTAGACAATGACAAAAAAAGCGAGAGGCTTCTAGGTTGGTTGGAAAGACGGATTCTAAGAACAATATTTAGAGGAGTACAAGAAAATGGAATGTGGGGCAGGCGCTATAATTATGAACTATATTATCTATACAAAGAGCCGGACATTGTCAGGATAATCAAAATATACAGGCTAAGGTGCGTTGGAAACATAGAGAGAATGGAGAAAGGACAGCCTACGAAACATATTTTCTACCAGAAACCAATGGGTAGTAGAGCAAGGGGAGTCTCCAAAGTAGATTCAGAGATCAGGTAGAGGAGAAATTTGAACATAAGAAACTGGAAACCCAAGACACGCAATAGGAAAGAATGGAGTCGACTCTTGGACCAGGCTAAGACCCACCAAAAGTTGTAGAGCCACGGCTGATGTTGATAGTGTTGGTGATAAACTGAATAAACTTCGGACTATTGAGCCGTGCTCCTCTTCTGTTGTTATTAACAGACGTTTCGGCTTCGGGCTACTGAGCCGTGCTCCTCTTCTGTTGTTATTAACAGACGTTTCGGCTTCGGGCTATTGAGCCGTGCTACTCTTCTGTTGTTATTAACAGACGTCTCGGCTTCGGGCTATTGAGCCGTGCTCCTCTTCTGTTGTTATTAACAGACGTTTCGGCTTCGGGCTATTGAGCCGTGCTCCTCTTCTGTTGTTATTAACAGACGTCTCGGCTTCGGGCTATTGAGCCGTGCTCCTCTTCTGTTGTTATTAACAGACGTTTCGGCTTCGGGCTATTGAGCCGTGCTCCTATTCTGTTGTTATTAACAGACGTCTCGGCTTCGGGCTATTGAGCCGTGCTCCTCTTCTGTTGTTATTAACAGACGTTTCGGCTTCGGGCTATTGAGCCGTGCTCCTCTTCTGTTGTTATTAACAGACGTTTCGGCTTCGGGCTATTGAGCCGTGCTCCTCTTCTGTTGTTATTAACAGACGTTTCGGCTTCGGACTATTGAGCCGTGCTCCTCTTCTGTTGTTATTAACAGACGTTTCGGCTTCGGGCTATTGAGCCGTGCTCCTCTTCTGTTGTTATTAACAGACGTTTCGGCCCCACCTTTGGAGGTAATCTTTAATAACGATTCGCTATTTGATTTGGTCTTCGTAAGTTAAACACAACGCTGTGTCTTTTTGTATTTATTCTTTACTTTTTCGTTGCCATCAATGATGATAATGATGATGATTATGATCATCATCACCATCTTCGCCGCATGACTTAGGCATTTGTCTGCTAGGCTTCCAGTGTCTGACCAAATTTTCTGTAGGTTGTCGTGCAATCCGTTTTATTCTGTATGGTACTGCTTCACAAAACGATTCTTAAAGTTATCGATTTTTTGTTTTCTATCAGCTTTTCCCATTTTTACCTACTATTCTTTATTCTTCTTCTACTGTCAGGGTCGAGGCGAATCACCTGTTCCAAGCGATATAACCACTTCACAAACCCTTCCCTGGTCTTCCTGAACTTCGCTGTCCAACAGGCTTGTATTTCCAAACTACCTTAGGCAACCTTCTGGAACTCGGATGACGAATCCATCTCTCTTCGTTCTCTCCAATACGCTCTTGGATATTATTATGTTAAATGTTCAAGTTTTTACGAACGTCTTAATTGTAGAGTCTATGTATACGTGTGCCGCCTTTAACATATCACAAAACTTTCATCACCGGTGCCTGTATTATACTCAGATGATTTTTGCCGGAACACAAGTTTGAGATCGTTACAATAACACTGGCACAGGCATTACCTTATAAAATTTTAGTTGAGTCTCATTTTAAGTCGACTTAAAAAGTGAACTATTCTACAAGGCGATGGCTCTTCCCACAATTCTTTATGGGTCTGAGAATTACGAGTGGAACTGAAAATTCAGTCCCTCCCTTTACGGCAGGATCTGACTATTATGAGTATACACGACAGGATCGCCCAGTGTCGCCTGGATTGGTGGGAACATCTTTGCCGACTGCCGTACCTCCAAACAAGTATGAAACTATAAGCCGTGGGGACGGAGAGGTGTGGGAGGTCCGAGGAAGCGCTGAAATGACCAGCTGTAATCTTTGCCTATTTGAGACTGGACCAAACCATCCTTGGTTTAATCCTTGAAGATGATGCTGATGAAAATGTGAATTGCGTTAAAATAAATACCTATTTGATTGATTCAATTCGCCGCGTGATTTATATTTTATGAAGTGTCGTGGATATGTTTTTACAACTGTGAAATAGAACGTAATATAATTGTATTGCAGTGCGTAATTGTGTTGTTACATTTAAATTTTGTATTGATAGTAAATGATATTGGAGTCTGTTTGAACCGCTTAGTGCGGTCAGTTGTGTGTCCTCAATTGCAACGTATAAATCTCTCCAGAATTCACAACACAACCGTATATCAGTATCAAGTTAAAATCCCTCGCATAACACATTATAGGAAATACACGTTTCATTAAAATAGATTTACGTATGTATACCAAGAAATATGAACGGCCCAACGAAATTGCAGAGAATTTTACGTTGTTTCGACCAAAAACAGTAACGCCTGAAGCTTGTTGTGTTGTGTGTCCGTAAAGCATTATTGTTGTTGTTGCTGTTGCTGCTACATATTCACACGTAAATCTGTTGGCAACAAACGTTTTCGATCGATTCAACGCGATTTGAACAGAAAAAAAGCGCAAAGAATATTAGGACGTAGTACTTATATGGCTTTAGGACAATTACGGCCGTGTTAGCGGTACGGCGGCCTACTTTGGCCCAATGTTATCGATTTGCCAAAATACCAGTCCAGCACTGACCCGGCCGGCCTGCTGCTGCAAACAAGGATGTAATTCCCCCCCCCCATACAGTTGTCCTATCGATCTGCCGGCATCTTTTTGAGTTCTCTATAGACTCCGCCCGCCCCTTATCGATGTGATAATGATAGCGTTGACTGCATCTGCTTTTGTCTGTTAATGATAACATTACAACGGAATATACTATCTTGATAAGATTGCACGCTAACGCAAAACGAGCAGACTAAAAACAAATATTGATTTTTGATTCGTCTGTATTGTATGTTATCTATCACTAGGGCTTGATTTAAGGAGGAACGCAATTTATTTCTTCTAACAACTTATATAATAAAGGTATATTTTTAACACGCAGGCCTTGATTTCAGGGGGAACACGCCGGAACCTCTTGGATCCCAAAATAAATTACCGAAAAAAAATATGAAAAGAAAACCTAATTATTACAAAAATTTGCTTCCACTTTTTAAATTTTGCCCCTCATCAGCCCCACTACAAAACTAAACATTTGCAAAAATCAAACACCAGCACTAATCTTTATCTTAATTACTATCGTTCAAATAATGTCCCAATAACCTATGGAGAAAATGAAATAAAAAAACTTGCTTCAAAATTAAAACTACCTGAAAGGCAACTGATTGGAAGCTTCTGAGAATATGTGGATTCCAGAATTTTTCCGGAGTCTTTCTACCTTGAAATATGCTATTGAATCAATAGCAATATCTTCAAGTGTATGTGAGAGGGCTGATTTCTGGCCATCGTACGGCATTGGACAGAAAGAGTAAGGAAAGGTCAAGAAACAAACAATATGACGACACGATGATGAAACTATGAAAACTTTTTTAAAATGTCCGAAACCATCACTTAGAGTTTGATTGAGGCTCCAGGATGACGCCATCATGAGTGACATGTTTTCGATTGTCGTGAGGCTAACCTAACGATGAGCCTCTTTAGAAATATCAGTAAACTTTATTACCTTTTTAGATAAAAGTTTATACGTATGGTACATATTTTATAAAGATTTAAAAATATAGACCTCCTTTGTAATAACCTGATGTAAACTTATACGCTAATATAAAATATAAGTATATTTGTGTCTGTACAACTTTTGAATTGATGCGTTCTGGCATCTATAATTTTAGAAATCAACCACTGTATAGTCAACAGTAACTCGTTACTGTGATCTCTCTCAAATCACACTCACTTAAAGAAGTGACAAAAAAGAACCACCAAAGGAAAAACGGTTACATACTTGAAAACTGAACAACTAAGTGCATTAGCTGTGTGGCGAAAATGATAATGATGATGATGATGCTGTGTAGCAAGATAAATTGGAAAACAATAACGTACGCGCTTATTTTGTTAATTCAACAAGCGAATTGGGTCGACAGTTTTAACTCGAACGTTCGGCATTTGTGTGTCGCTCTGCTTGAGATATGTCTCACGACAACTTTAAAATGCGTCAACCGATTTTTGTAAAACTTGGTATGCGTGGCTATAGTCTTCTTCTTCTTCTTCTTCTTCTTCTTCTTCTTCTTCTTCTTCTTCTTCTTCTTCTTCTTCTTCTTCTTCTTCTTCTTCTTCTTCTTCTTCTTCTTCTTCTTCTTCTTCTTCTTCTTCTTCTTCTTCTTCTTCTTCTTCTTCCTCTTCCTCTTCCTCTTCCTCTTCCTCTTCCTCTTCCTCTTCCTCCTCCTCCTCCTCCTCCTCCTCTTCCTCTTCCTCTTCCTCTTCCTCTTCCTCTTTCTCTTCCTCTTCCTCTTCCTCTTCCTCTTCCTCTTCCTCTTCCTCTTCCTCTTCCTCTTCTTCTTCTTCTTCTCCTTCTCCTCCTTCTTCTTCTTCTTCTTCTTCTTCTTCTTCTTCTTCTTCTTCTTCCTCCTCCTCCTCCTCCTCCTCCTCCTCCTCCTCCTCCTCCTCTTCCTCTTCCTCTTCTTCTTCTTCTTCTTCTTCTCCTTCTTCTTCTTCTTCTTCTTCTTCTTCTTCTTCTTCTTCTTCTTCTTCTTCTTCTTCTTCTTCTTTAGCACTACAGCCCAACGTGAGCTGTGGCTTCCAAAACCAGTCTTCCACAATGTCTCCTATCCTTTGCCATCTCAGCGTTACCACTCACATCAGTTTTTCTTCGATCTTCCAGCACATTATCCACAACCATCTTACCCTGGGTCGGCTACTCTTTCTGTTCCTGTACACTTGCTTCCTCAGAATTTGGAAAACGCTGACAATCCATCAGCTAGGTGACCTACCTATTGTATTCGTTGTGTTTTTACAGTTTTACTCTATAGAACCCTGTTGTTTTTGACATTGATTCTCCACCCCGAAATCCGTGTAGTATAGCAAATTAAATAAAAGCCTAAACACCATCAAAATATAAAGGTAATTGTTTTTGAAAATGAACAACTGTTTGAAAGGCAGGGCATAAAAGCTGAGACAAATTTGAGTAAAATTGCATAAATCCACGTGGTGTATATATAAATCCAAAAGTCAAAATATACTGTACATTTTACGGAATTTCTAAATTGTAGGATACCAGAGCTAACAAAGTGGATCAAAAAATAGACGAAACTGTGAAAATCAAGCCGAGTGAGAAATTAAATCGAATTTGAACCAAAATCCAAATATAGGCCTACGTTTGCTTTGACAGTTTTTTAGGTGCGTGTCTGAGAAATTTCATTCATTGGTGATGGTGGTAATGATGATAATGACGATGATAAAAAAAATGTCTGAAGAACAACACCCAATGAAATATTCAGCACCAATGACTGTGACTTTGTACTTGTGTACTCGTTTATTCGTTAGTTGCGTAGGTGGTCCCGCGACTCAGAAATCGGAACGGGTATTTCGACTTTTCAGTTATCGTTGAATCGGAACAGGTAGTTCAACTTTTCAGTCACTGTTATATCCGTTCCACAAAAATAATCGTTCCAAAATACCTGTTATAGGTATATCGTCCCACCTCTACTTGTTAGTGTGTCTTTATATAGCGATGTCAGTTGTGTAATACCCGTGCGAACTTTGGAAAATATTATAATTATCAACAAAAAATAATAATGTAATAGAACGTAAGCGGTGTCAATACTATTGGAACTTACCGTGGTGTTAAGCCGAAGAACGGAATGTTTATAGTTAGGGACAGACGTTTCGATCCTACCCATGAGGAGGACATCTTCAGTGGTGCGGGAACAGAGGTCGCAAATTTGTAAATAGAAATGAGTCAACGCCTTTGCTTATAGTACCACGTGGGCTCTCTTCCCTTGCCACTGAAGACGTACGTCATAGTTACGGTCGAAATTAGTCAGTTTAAGACAGTAATAGATTTGGAAGACCAAGCATACCAATAACCAATGAAAAGTGGGACAAGTTAAAGAAAAAGTCAATGGGACAGACTAATTGTTGATTGTATGTAATCATTATCTCAAGACTTATAGCCTCTTCCATATTAGCCAGATTTATGGAAAGATACTTTATGGAAACAACACCTCAATAATGCTCCACATTACACCTCATTACTTGTTCAAGAATTTTGGCCAAAATCTGCAATATAATGATACTGCAATGCAATCCCTTTATTCATCCAATATGGTCAAGAGGATGTTTTCCTTTCCCAAAGACTGGAAGAGCATGAAAGGACAACGTTTTGGAACTGTCGACGATACAAAACAAAAACGCTAAATGAGGTCAAGGCTATACAATAAATTGCATGCAAAAAATATTTTGAAGACTGGAAAAAACACTGGTATAAGCATGTTATATCTGACAGAGATTAAGTTGGGGTGGGCAACATAAGTGTAGTAGAAATAAAGACATAATTTTTCAAAAGGTTTCTAAATAAGACAAAACTTTAAGAACTGTGATGGGTAAACTATGTCCTGACAACTGACTATTACATTACCTTGGCAATGGCTAACCAGGCTACAGAAGTTTTTAGAGGATATAGGACAATATATATTTTCAGAAGACAAGACAAAGAATGCTGAAAAAATGTAGAAGATGGTATAGAAAGGTATAAAATGAAACTAAATAAAGGAAAATAAAAACTGATCAAAATAATGATGAGGCAGATTTGAGAACTGAAGTATCAAGTGGGAGAACAGAGCAGGTAGGTAGTACAGATACTTAGGGAACTATGGGAGGTTAATCCCTCTAGAGACATAAAGAAAAAGAAAATGTCAAAAATAAAGAAAATAATTATAATTACATAAGTCAAATGAAATAATTAGGCTAATTAGGTATGGGAGTATAAACATTTTTAATTGTGATATGCTATTGTCGTCTCACAAGCAGAAAAGCATTGTTAGCTGGGTATGTTTAAAAATCTGTAGGCTACCGTGTCTTTAGTAACTTAACAGATTAATAATTTCTCGCACTTCTATACTGGACGGGTTTTCAATGAGAGGAAGTCTTTTAACTGACTGACGCAACCCCATCACAAACGACAAGCACAATAGACAACCACTGCCACCTACATTATATGTATCTAAATCTTGCAACGTAACAGGTTCAGGAACATAATTGCATTTCTATTCGGATGCCAGCGATAGTTTACCTAATTTTTCCAACCTCGGGTTGGAGACTTTAACGTGGGGTTAGAAACAGTGGAGCTTCAATCTGTAAGATGAGGTTGGTTTAGGGATCGAAAATTCCAAATCGCTTGCGTTTGTAAGAATATTTTTATTATTAAATTAATCTAAAATTGATTTATTTCTATTATACATTCCTTTAAACTGAGAAAGATAGTTAATTATAAAATAAAGAAGAAGCTGATTGTAAAATTGAAAACTTTTTGAATTTAACTTTGAAATTACATAATATAGCCTACTTTTAAATCATATTTTTTTTAATAATATAATTTATTATTTATATTTTTATTATGTTATATTTTGTGCAACAGAATGACTTTCTTTTGAAGAATTGAATACGGTTGGCACTATGAACTTTAGCACACATTTTCTTCTTCATCCTTCACACTTGAATTCACCTCAGTTTTTTCTTTAACTACTATTTATTAACTTCTATTCCTCACCTCTAACTTTTCTCTCAATCTGTCTTTTAGATCTCACCGGTTGTTAGGAAGATAAAAAGTGATTTGGACTCAAGATTTCAACACGTGTCAATCTGCAACCACTGGCGTATTGGTTCCCACGAGAATTCCTCACACTATTTTCGCTTATAAAAGAGCCCTGTTATTTTATTTTTTCTGTTAATATTACATTCTGAAGTTTGGCAGATCAAATCCTTTAGCTCATAAGTTTGGTTTAGAAGTTTGGACGTTTGGGTAGACATTTTTGATCTGAAGTTTCTTACCGTCTTACAATTCACGTGACCTGTTGTGCAGGAGTGTGGACAGAACAAAAATTACAGAACTATTAGAATCTTACCTCACATTCTCTTCTTCGTGTAAAGGCGAACTCACCTTGCACACGCCTCCATGCGCGGGAATTATAGTGTGTGTATAATTCGTCTAAGAAAGGAACTGTGGGACATTTGACCACGGTAAAGAACTCAACTACAGAAGCAGAGAACAATAAAAGACTTTTTCAAGCTACAGACTGGTATACTGAAGCTCTGACGAATTACTGCAAGTCTTGTCTGTTTATATAATTTTTCGTTTTTTACAAAAATGCGATTGTTTTTTCTCCCTTCAGCCACTAGTTATGCGACCTCTTGCGCCTCCTGGTCGTTGTATAACTCACGCTGTACAGCTCAGGTAATCACTGTACTCTTGTCCCTCGTAAATCTACAACAATTCTATTAAATTTATTTGTTCCGGACACCTGCCATATTGTAACATAGAAAACAACGTTTCGGCGATTAACAATCTGTGATCTTCGTTCTTCTCCTCGTCAAGGTAGAGGCTCACAGGCTGTTCCGCCTCCACTTCACTCTTTTTTGGTCTACCTATGTCTCGTCAGCCCGGCTTTACGTGAAGATTTTGAGTATGTTTTAGTTTCCTTAGTAGAGGCTTGTAGTTGCAACCAGAACTTCTGTTCTGCGACAATACTTCAAGTTCATCATAGCTTCCAGATCCCGTCGTCAACATCGTCATGTCTTCCAGCCTTCACTCTTGAGCTGTCATTGTCTTCCACCAACTGTTGTACAGACAACACTGTCATGTCTTCCAGCCTTCACTCTTGAGCTGTCATTGTCTTCCACCAACTGTTGTACAGACAACACTGTCATGTCTGAATATGTGCCACAGAAATAGGCTACGTTTACCTCTTTTTCCGTTACTTTTATTAGTTTCCTTTTCCCTCCATTTTCTTTTATAACTTCAGCATTTGATGGTATTTTCCTCCAACTTGTCTGTACTTTTCCTTCCATATCTAAGTCTCCACGGGATATTATTATGATTTTCATCATCTGCTATAGATGGGTAACATTGTTAATATATTGTTGTCATTGCAGAACGTTCTACATGTTTCTCGGCTATCCCAGCAGTACCAGCTGTAATGTTTGGTGCGTACGTGATTCTTAACGTACGTCAACGAGACTATTCCAGACCATACCGGTCGGCGCACTGTGTTCAAGGCCGCAATCAATTACGTTCCAGTTGAAGTGGTGACGCGTATTATGGATTATTCTGGAACACTTGTGCTATCTATTTAAATAACGACAGCTGCTGCTTAGAGTCAGTCTTACGCCGACGATTACTCAGTTGAGTTCAAGTGGCGATTTATTCCAGTGGGGTTCGAGTTATTGTCGGGAAATTTACACAGTGCGTTTCAAGAGGTGTATTAGTAAAAAGTGATTATAGTGCGGAAGTGATATTAGAATTAAAGGGATAATAGTGACACTACTATTTGTGTGAACAGAGTAACTTGAATTGTTGTACGAGAATAATCTTGTTTAATAACTTGATGATTACAAACTGTTAATTGTGATAATTAAAGCTGGTTATTATTTACTTCATTGGTGCCTTGTATATTGTTTTCCACTCCAACATACGTCGATCATTTAGACCGTCGCAACAATATTATTATTATGATCAGGCAAAAAAGTATAATTGCACAAGAAAGAGAATACTTTAAAGAAAAGATGTCTTTTGGCGTCCAGAAAGTTTCCCTGGACACCGGGAAGATATATATAAAGAGTTTAATTAGGAGGTACATACCCACTGTGAGGAAATTGTAGACAAGCTAGCTTAAAGCTTCTGAGGTGTGATGTTGGAGGAGGACATTAAAAATATAGTGGATAGAAATACTTTTCAATTGTGAGGTTTTGAAGACAGTGGATGAAAGAAGGAATTTATTGGATCCATTGCGAAAAGGAGAAACAGTATGGTTAGTCAGCTGCTAACCAATTCAATCTGGCTCACCACCCTCATCGAACGGCTTAATGGAAGGGGAAGATCCAGAGATCCAGACAGAAGTACATGATGAGATAAAAGGAGGAAGAAGGTGATTAAGAAACTATCTACGGTAGGGGAAACATTATAAGCTCACCAGCCTCTGGGTTCACGAGAAGAACAAGAGATTACTATTGTGTAGAACAAAAATATTCTATAGCTGGTGTTGAGTCGTCGAGTTGGCGATCATTCTTAAATAAACAAGAGGTAAAATTAAATGAATGCGTTCGCTTATCAATTGTTACTGATTAACAAATTAACATCTAACACACATTCAGACAAACGTGTAATTCTGACGTTTGCCAAAAATAGTAGGCCTAAACGTTAGCGAATTCTTCTTCTGATAGTTCCTATCCGTTTCGGATGTTGGATAGCATACAGACTATTTTAACTTTCTGTAGTGCTGCACGGGATAAGTCAGTTGTAGAGTCAGTGAACTGGCAAGCGGTAGGGCACCTCATTGTCCTGGGGTTGAAAAATCGGCCCCTAAGGCGGATGAACTAGTTACTAGTCAAAGACACTGGGATGTAGAAGGCAACGAGAAATCGCTACTTTAAAGATCGTTTAGATATCTCTAGTAAAATCATCATGGCTATGTTCAAGGCAAAATCATACGGAGCTTCAAGTTCCTCAATCGGATCTCCGGTGGGGACAGTTTTGAACAGTTATGAACTAAAAAAAAGGAATTTTATTCTAATAACTAATTATTCGTCGTGAGATGTGTGATTATAACACAAGAGATACAACACACACACACACACACACACAGACGGAGCTACGTTACAAGGAAATGCAATCAGCGGCAATCGGGCCGGTCTCGTCTGTGTACATTGTTGCGAACGTGCTCTCGATTTTTGGGTCAGTTCTTCTTGTTTTGGCCTAGTTACACACACACACACACACACACACACACACACACACACACACACACACACACACACACACACACACACACACACACACACACACACACACACACACACACACACACACACACACACACACACACACACACACACACACACACACACACACACACACACACACACACACGGTGTAGAGACTAATTAATTCGGCCCAATGTAGGTTCATGTTTCCTGTTTAAAAACAATTATCGGTCGAAGACGCGACTTGAGTGTGTGTGTTTACGAATTCCGCATTGCGATTTATAAAAATATTTCGACGATGGACGACTGGAGAGTGTAGTTTTGTGCCTTGTCCTTTCTGAGGTCTCAGTTTTTTTAATTAAACCTACCTCGTACCATTATACAAACTTCACAATATTTTTTAGTCGTTTCAATACGTTTTTCAGCTTAATTTCAGACGTTTGGAAGGAATTTTAAATTTATAGGACTCGCAAAAGAGGTCCATGATTAGGTTAACAGATAATTATGAAATCACACATCAACTTAAAACTAAGATTACATTGTAATTTAGACTTTTTACTTCCATGTTCCATAAGAAAATGGAAGTATTGGTGATCGTGAAAAAAATCATTTTCGAGATAAGGGCTGATCCTGACTGTACTACCCTCAAACATGAAGAAAAGTAATTTTCAAAAAAAGTGTCTATGTGTGTGTCTGTGTGTAAAATTTTTCTTATGGCGAACGATAACTCCCGCAAATTCAAACAGAATCAAATAGTTGTTTGCATACATGCCCGAGTTGTAGAGGACTAAGGGCCTATTGATTCTGGTGATGATCAGTTAAGGTGAAGGGACAGTTTACCTGCAACGTTTTACGTTTTTACAAGAGTAAAGTACTTATTTTTGATAAATAAAGTATCCTGAAAAGGTCATAATAATCCACTGTAGAAAGGTAGATGAAATGTCTATAAATGAAAAGTGTTGTTGAAGAATGAGGGGGCAATTCTTTATATTAATGTTATATGTTTATTCGACGGAAAACTTAAAAATTTCAATAAAATATTAACAATATTGATATCGTTCCGTGTTATGTCACCACGGATACTTAAAAAAATAATTTTTCGTTTTCAGAAATTCATAGATAACAAACGCTGGACGGTATTCGCTTTCTTTCGCGCTGTTTAAATTAAATATGCATAGTAAAATAGTTTACCTTTTTCTTTTCCGTCTGGTGGTCTTTTTTCTTAATGTAGCCTATATCTACGTGTTTCGGGACACATGTCTCATCATCAGGAATATCTCTTGGTGAAGTTCATCAATTATTAGAATATTAAAAACAATTTTACACACATCACAATAAATATAAATATAAAAAATATATAAAAAAACCCCAAACGTGAGAACACACGCGATGTCGTTGGTGCGCACCACGGAATACTATAGTCGACTGCTGTGCTCATGTTGTTATAGGTCGTGCTCATGTTGTATAGTCCATAGTGCTCGACCTATAACAACATGAGCACAGCAGTCGACTATAGTATTTCGTGGTGCGCACCAACGACATCGCGTGTGTTCTCACGTTTGGGGTTTTTTAAATATATTTTTTATATTTATATTGTGATGTGTGTAAAATTGTGTGTACAATTGTTTTTAATATTTTAATAATTGACGAACTTTACCAAGGGATATTCCTGATGATGGGATATATGTCCCGAAACGCGTAGATACATATAAAGAAAAAAAGGCAACTAGACGGAAAAGAAAAAGGTAAACTATTTTACTATTCATATACACATAAGTGGCCTGGATACCAAAAAGCATGGATTTAAATGAAAGATAATTTAATGAAATTAAATCTTTTATTTTTTAAATATTGACAACTAGGTACAATTCGTATTTTGTTAATCTTTCTCAGCGTTTTTACCAAAAGCATGCTGATATATTTGGTTTTGTTCTGAGTGTAGGCCCACATATTAAAAATAATTTTATAATTAATTAGAACATGGAAGTCATATATGATTTTCCACACCGATTTTTTGTTATAATTTTAAATACAAAACCGCATGCAGTCATCTGTAATTTGTACCGTTTATGTGTAAGCTAATTGTCTGCTTAAACTAATTGTTATTTTAAACACAAACCTAGTGGAGTAATCGGTGTTTTTGTAATGGTTCAGATAGTTTAAAAATTTGCGAAGAGATTACTCATGTACGCCAATGAAACTATTCGATAATGTACCGTATCAAACACAAAGTTGTCACTCAAAACTTTATGTTTGTAATGTTTGTAGGTTTGTAATATACGCCACGTTTTAACTTATAATTTTTAATAGATGCGTTGTTTATGAACTTCCAGTTGGAGACAAACAGTAACGGTGCACGAGTGTCTAAGAAAGCTCTGTTCTCAATTTGAAGCTTTGCATACGTTCATAACTTCACCAGGCATAATTGATAAAAACTGATAATAAAACGTAGCTCCAGAGTATGCTTATATCTACATTAAATAAGAAAATCACAGCAGAAACTAAAACCAAAATATTTAAAACCATTGTTAGGACTATCACGACTTACGGCTCAGAAATTTTGAATACTAATAAACACACGAGAACAAAATTAATGACAGCAGATATGGACTTTTGGAAACGTTCTGCAAAAGTATCCAGACGTGAGAAGATTAGAAATGAAGTCATTAAGGACAGAATGAATGTGAAAAATTCAGTTGTTGATTTTATCCAAACAAAAAAATTTACAATGGTATGGACACACGAGAAGGATGGCACAGGAAAGATTACCAAGGAGAGTTATGGAATGGACCCCACCAGGAACAAGGAAAAGAGGAAGACCATCTATCACCTGGATAGAAGAAATTCAGACTATACTGAGGGAACGAGAAATTGAAGAAGATATTTAGAAGGACAAGGAGCAGTGGAAGATGAGAATTCAATCACTTGTGTAATCTTTGGTTCCAGAAAATGTGTAATCTTGTGCAGCCGGAATAATAAGTCGCTGTTGCCGGCGGCAAAAGTACAGGGAATGAAATAAAATAAAGTAAATTATATCCCAGGATAAATATTTAGTTGCTGAATAATTTTAAATGTGAATAATATTAGTACGGAAACTTGAAGAAAAACAAAGGGTTGCTTTCTAACTGCTGGTCACTTGCACTGTCTTGTGTTGCCGGCTCAGATATCGCCAGCGTCTCATTACGTACGGTCATTAACCTCGTAGTAGTTGTCACTGTACCGACTATGGGGGACGGGACATATTCGTCCATTCAATGTGTTGCCGCTGTATAAACCGGCAAAACACTCAGTTAGAATTTGTGTTCGTTTTAGGAATGGACGTGTACCAGTTACTGTGCACTTGTTTCTGTTTTGTTCGTTTAGTCATGTGTTTCTCTGTTTCTTTTATTATTTTTAATTGATTATATTATTTGTGTCCTGATTTATTCTGTATAGGTATAATGAAGTGAGATCTTGTTAAACCGGGACCCTCTTCTTCTGCCAGCGAATGATAGAAAATACACTAAAATATATTCTGGCTCTAAAAAAAACACTTGGTCTTTTTCTTCTTCTGCACTACAAGGATTAGGCATTTGCCTGTTCCGTCCTCACAAACTTACGACCACCGTTTTCGTGGTCTTCCTACACCTATTTTCCCTTTTGGGTTGTAGTTAAGTATTTTTTTGGGTATTATCCAATTTCCCATTCTATTTACGTGTTGTTTCCATCTTTCTTTATATTCAGTTATTTTTTCATGTATTGCATATACATTTAGATCATTTCGCACGTCTTCATTTCTTCCTAAATCTCTTCATGTGCAGCCTTTGACCCGTCTCAAAATCACATTTCTGCTGCCTGTATTTTGCTGTCTCCTTTTTTGGAATTTATCTAACTTCCACTCCCATACACAAGTACACGTACAGCCATCGTTTTATAAAATTTCATCCTTGTGTCTTTTCGTGTTTTGTTATTTAATGTTCTATTTATTGTGCCACATATTGCCTGGAACTCATTTATTTTATTTTCCATGTCATTGTCATAATTGTAGCTTGTGTCGCAGCCCAAGTATATAAAATTTGACACTTGTTCGATTGGCCTATTGTTGACAATTATTTTCGACCTAACAGGATACTTGCCTTGGAAAGCCATAACTTTCGACTTATGCAAGGAAATTTTAAGATTATATTCTGGACATATTTGATTCAGTCGGTGCACTGCCAATTGTAATGTATCTTCACTCTCCTGTATTATTATTTTATCGTCAGCAAATAGTAACGTACTCAGGTAAGTATGTCGGTAAAAGAAAAACACTTGGTACTAGACGAAATTCGAATTGATTTTTAGGCTAAGTTTTAGGCCTGCCACAACCGGCAACAGCTGTTATACACCCACGCCACGACACTTTAAAAATAATATAAACACAAATTTAAATGCACTAAGAAAGGGCCACACATGTATAGCTTAG
Organism: Magicicada septendecula; assembly: GCA_034769895.1. Lineage (NCBI taxonomy): Eukaryota > Metazoa > Arthropoda > Insecta > Hemiptera > Cicadidae > Magicicada > Magicicada septendecula. The sequence continues at coordinate 6,934,297 of CM068372.1, forward strand.
CGGTGAGCACAGATGAAAATATTGACCAACACCCCGATTTACCGGGATCAGAAAACCCTGGATAGTCGCGAGTGTACTGCATTTGGAAAATTTCAACATTTGTTTGAAGCGAGAAATTGAAAGTATCAAGTGAGTGAAGTGAAAAAATAAGAGGCGATGGAGAATAAACAGCAAGTGGAAATTGATTGCAGCTGTTGGCAAAAGAGAGCCGAAGTGTTTTGGGTGGGAAAGGACAGTTTACGGAAATTAAAAACAGAAGCAAAGATTGTAGGGAGGGAATAATTTGTGCTGACAGATGTAATGACAGTGCAAGGACTTCGGACAGAATAACCACTGATGATGAGGTTATGGTTAGATTGGTATTGGAGAATACCAAAACCAACCTCATCGTATGGTTAAAAGCGAAATCTAATATAGCTTTCTTAACAAGGGATATAAGAAGCGTTAAACTGGTTGGGACAACTTAACCAAATGGATGAGTGCCACATCCCTAAACAACTGTTGAATTATAAAGCTAAAGGACGGAAAGGTGTAGGACGTCCGAAGAAGGGTTTGAGTGACCAGGTACGGTCTACCTGCTTGAGACCGGAACAGACCAATTTTGGTTTAATCGTTCCTCGACATGATGATTTAGATAATTTTCAAAATGTAATCGGAACGCAGTGTTTATTGAAAGTGCATACTAACGCTGATCACCGAGAATAAAGAATGGGATAGACTGAAACTTTGTAGACGAAGTGTCTCTGCTTGGATAAAGATTGTGCCAGAGAGACGTTAGGTTAGGAATAAGACTGTACGAAAGTCATAAATGATCAAGCTTTGGATGAGGAAAAGGTGAAAGGACGGTAGAACGACGAGGAAGCGATGAATCAAGAATAGGTCCTAAAGTCAAAGTCAGGAAGGGTTGAAGAAGAGAAGAAATTATAAAAAAAGATATAAAATCTGGAAAGGCAATGAAACAGCAAGAAAGGTAGAAGAGGAAGAAGAGTGGATGAGCAGAAGGAAGAAGGAAGACCTAGAGCGGATGGATGATGATCAGCGTATTCCAATGAGGCAGCAAGTCTATAAAAGCAGAGAGGGGGCCCACCTAGGATAAAATGGTTTGGATGATGTGCTGGAATTTCTAATAAGAATGGATATGAGGGACAACGCTGGGGGATGTAGTGGTGAAGAAGAAGACGAAGAAGAAGAAGTAGAAGAAGAAGAAGAAGTAGAAGAAGAAGAAGAAGAAGAAGAAGAAGAAGAAGGAGGAGCAGGAGGAGGAGGAGAAGAAGAAGAAGAAGAAGAAGAAGGAGGAGAAGAAGAAAAGAAGGAGAAGAAGAAGAAGAAAAGAAGGAGAAGAAGAAGAAGAAGAAGAAGAAGAAGAAGAAGAAGAAGAAGAAGAAGAAGAAGAAGAAGAAAAAGAAGGAGGAGGAGAAGAAGAACAAGAAGAAGAACAAGAAGAAGGAGATGGAGAAGAAGAAGAAGAAGAAGAAGAAGAAGAAGAAGAAGAAGAAGAAGAAGAAGAAGAAGGAGGAGAAGGAGGAGGAGAAGAAGAAGAAGAAGAAGAGGAGGAGGAGGAGGAGGAGGAGACAAGAAGTAGAACAATAAGAAATGACGTACAGAATATACGAAGACAAAACGAAAAGAAGTGGCTCGGGGGTGAAGACAAAACAACACAACGTATGAGTGAGTTCCCACAGCAGCGTAGCGTATGTTATGTTAACGATAATGTAGTTGAAATATAAGTGCTTTCACTTGCCGCCGACAAACGGAGAGAGAGAGAAGGCGTGACTTGTATAACTTTGCTAATGAAAAACAAGTTTTATTGTGGCCGTGACCGTTGCGGCGATACACGCGCACGCGCGCACACAATCAGGTCACGGGCAATAGCACAATGGGCAAACACTTGTATACTCTAGATGTTGCCTGTGAATGTACTGTACTGTAGCCGTTTTTGTCTACACATGATGTAGATACACACAACGGTATGTACTAAATTTGATTAGTAAGGAAAACATTAATAAGACTACAGGAAGTTGGTCATCGTCATCTCCACTCCAAGGAATAGATAGTACTGTATATGGCGTTCCAAGTCGCATGGCACCTGAGGGATTAGGAGACACTTACTAACACTATATATTTACTATATATAGTAAATAGGACTATATTTACTATATATAGTAAATAGGACTGTATTTACTATATATTTACATTAAATATTTACATAAGAAGGCTTTTGTCTACTGTCCACTAGTTCGTTCTTTAAGATTTCTTATACTGAAAAGACGCGCATTTTACAAAATACATTCATGAAATGTGTCCAGCAGAATATTGCACGTAGAGGTCTTCCAAGAATTGTACTCTTTTTGTATCCACCGTTGAATATTTCCCTTGAATTTTAACAGCTACAAACTCAAATATATACAGGCGTTCCAAGTCGCATGGCACCTGAGGCATTAGGAGACCTTAACACACGCACGCACGCACACAAATGCAGCTGGGGTATGAATCATGTACTGGGGCGTCCACTACGTAACTGCAACTTTTATAATACAGTAAGCGACTGTATGCATTCAGAATGCATGAACTTTTAAATATTCATGCGACTGTATGAATTTTTCAACAAACGAGCTTAGCATATTGTTGTAATGTCCATAAAAGTTTAAAGAAAATGGCACCAAACACGGCGTGGTTGTGATATATTTTAGATGTACAACTAAGTCTAATTTAATATTGATTTTGTCTTTAGAAATTAGTATTTTGCAAATGTAGACACCTTTTTTTTTACTGTAGAAAAAATACAAATTTTCATATTACCGACGTAATTTTGCACCATGAATGTAAATTGCAAATACATTTTTGTTTATAATCATCAGGATATCACGAACATACTTAATACTTTACCATAAAATCTTTGTTAAGTACTCCAGTTCTGCGTTTGCTTTAGAAATCACTAAAATACTCGTATTTATCGCAATTATGTATGGTTTGGACTCATTTTCTCACAATTTCACGGAGATTACAAAAACTATAGTTTAATTTGGATTATAAGCTAAATTAAAAATTTTATAGTTTTGAATTGGACCGTATAGTTATACCTGAACCGCTGGGTCGTGCCTGGCCGGGCCGGGCCGGTTGTGAGTGCGCGTGCGAGAATAAGGGTCTTCTAATCCCTTAGATGTCATTCGGTTTGGAACACCCTATACTTGGCCTGTTTCAGGACCCATCTCGTCCTCAGTTTGCCAATTGAACCAATCTTATAAAACCCAATCGGAAATTGAAACCGGTCTATTGCGACCCGGTCAATTGAGATCGAAAATATCATCCTATAAGCTATAGACATAGACTGCGTCTATTAAAGGCGCGTGTAGGGATGAAGATTGTGCAACGGTAATGCGCTACGACAGTTTCCAGTGTCTATATAGCGTTAGCAATCAACTTTCTATACAGTAGAGTGACTTTACGCTGTCGTAAGACGGCGCCAATCGTTACTAAATTTGCATGTTCTTATTATAATAATACAAAAATGTCCATTATAATTCTAATCGTTCCTAACGTAACCTAACCTTACATAATCTAACCTAGCCCAACATAACGTTACAAAAATATTGGAAGAAAGAGGATACCTGCACAATTGAAAAAGTTATAGAAGTGTAACTTGACGGAAGTCTGGAATAGGAACGTTTCTACTGGTTGCCACAGATTGCGACCAGACGTGGCGTAATTAACCGGGTAAGAACAGGTGAATATCGGTACGGAAAACCATACATGACTTCCATGTTCTATGATTTACATTTAAAATCGTTTTCAAATGAAATATTTCCATACAAACTACTTCTTTCTACTTCTTTCTTCAGCCTTAACCACAGTACTGTGGTCAGTAACGTATACCACCTCAAGTTACCGCACTCGATTTTCACTGATGATGGCAGTCGATGGCACTGCCGAAACATCTGGTTTTGCAGAAAACATTGGACCACGGCCAAACAGCCCGGGAAGGAATTTTAACAACAAACTTTGTTGCCGATAACGTAGTACACATATAAAAAATTATCGCCTCCCCCTTTAACTATCATTTTCGTTTATAGAAAATTACCCCTCCTCCATCAACTACCCTTTTCATTTATGGATATTTCATCTAACTTTCAACAGTGGATTATTATGACCTTCTATTAAGGATACTTTATTTATCAAAATTAAATACTTTACTCTTGTTAAAACATAAAACGTTGCCGGTAAACTACCCCTTCCCCTTGACCGATTTTCAATAGCTTTGAGTCTTCTACAACTCGAACATATATGCAAAACATTATTTGATTCTGTTTGAATTTGCGACAGTTATCGTTTGTCATAGGAAAAATTCTACACACAGACACTTTTCGGAAAATGACTTTTCTTTATGTTTTGAGGGTAGTACAATTAGAATCAGCCCTTATCTACAACACGATTTTTTTTCGCGATCATCCATTTCCTTATGGAACATGTAATTAAAAAATATTGGGCTGCCGCGCTCATTGGTTCTCGCTACGGTTTAAAGTGTATGTAATTTTCTTTGGGTACGGTTCGCTGGAAAATATAGTGCTTTTTTTTCTTTTAATAACATTAAACCGCGTTACAAAAACGAATTGATGCTTTTTACAGACGCACAGCTAATAGCTAATGGGCTGCCATTTAAGTATGGAGGAGGTGGTGATCATGATATTTCGTTAGGTGTCAACAATCTAATCAAACGAAGTGCTATTTTGCTGCAAATTGTCTTAACCCGTCTTAGAATGAAAAAGAAAATAAGCAGAAGAAGATGATAAGTAGTAGTAGTAGTAGTAGTAGTAGTAGTAGAAGAAGGAGAAGAAAAAGAAGAAAATAAGAAAAAGAAAAAGAAAAAGAAAAAGAAAAAGAAGAAGAGAAGACGAAGAAGAAGAAGAAGAAGAAGAAGAAGAAGAAGAAGAAGAAGAAGAAGAAGAAGAAGAAGAAGAAGAAGAAGAAGAAGAAGAAGAAGAAGAAGATGGGGATGATTATTATGGTGTATCGTTAGGAGTCAGCGATGTAATCAAACAATCAAATCAGCAATCAAATAAAACAAACAAATGTAATCAACAATGTAATCAAAGTGCTATTTTGCTGCAAACCGTCTTATAATGGTGATACAGGACACATTTGTCAGGAAACGCACACAGTTAACCGGTCCTCGAACTTGAAACAACTATAACTCGGTGACGTTTATAGACTTCCTGAAGTCAGTGTACTTTACTGAGGTCACTCAATAACGAAAACAGCGCCAACAAATTCGTGTAGGTCTTACAATATTTATTAACACCGTTTTTACGTTTTTCCGGTAAGGTTTGCCACTCTCGTCTTGCCACTAGAGGTGTGGGCCTGTAACAGGTACTTTGGAACGATATTTTTGTGGAACGGATATCACAGTGACTGAAAAGTTAAAATACCTGTTCCGATTACTCGAGGCCTCGCGGTTCCGAATCTCGGGACCCCTCTTCTACGCAACTAACGAATAAACAAGTAAACGAGTACTACGACTATTACGCATTTTGTAATAAACAAGTAAACGAGTGCTACGAGTAATAAACCTTTACGAGTATTACGTGATAAACCTTTTATCCATATAAAGCCATCAGTCATCCGACATGTCTCCATATTTATTGATGAAATTTATGCTGCATGGTGTTTTCCCCACTATTATCTGCTTCAAAATCATACACATATTCGTCAATTACACGCTCCTCTTTCCACAGGCTCTGATTTCTCTCCTCCAATATTGAGAACTATGAGTCTTGAAACCTGAGGAGCAATTCTTCCAGGTCTTCCTCTTCTTGTTGTAGTGACTCTTCTCACGGACTCCTGTGAATGCGTGGAAAGCCAGTACGTGTCTTCCCTATAATCTTTTGTTACAGGAATTTCCACTAGTAGTGGTTCAGTTTTATTTGTCAGATTTCCATACGACAGTTATACGTTACTTGCACCATAACATCAGCTTGTGTATTCTATTTTCTAATAAAGTATATTAAATGAAATTTTGTAAACGAGTACACGAGTACAAAGCCACTTTTTGGTGCTGATTACTTCATTTAGCGCGTGTGCTGATTGCCATACAAGCACGAAACGAAGCAAAACAGCGAGGTCCAGAATATCTCTATGCCAAAGAGACGAGGCTGTTTTTAATAAATGAAAAAAAAACTTATACTGATATTACATTTATTCTCGTGTGTTATGCAGTTATATAATGCAGACTATAATAACAAATTATATATTACACTAGTCACCAACTTGGTGGTAAATTTTTAAAAAGCGAATTATATTGTATTATAATCTACAGAGTGGCTGATAGGCCATATAGTATTTTTTTTAATGCGATTTCGGAGATTATTTTAACTTCCCTGCACATCTCACGTAAATTTTTTTTGACATTCTTTGTTGTGCTATTACGTGCACTCTAAATTTCATTGTCTGAGTTTCGCAACTGATTTGTCTATCCAAAATGGAATCAATAATTTAATATTAAATCTATGTCAGTTTGTTTACTCCTAGTGAAAACTTAAATTAATATTTCCAAAGGGGGATGGGCCTATAAATTCTCTTGTTTCTTATTTTCGTTTAAACAGTAACAGCTTAATAAAGTCACAGTGTAAAGTAACACTGTTAATACTTTCAGTTTCAATTTATTTCTTATAACAATAATTTATTTATTTCTTACAGGCATATGTTCAACAGGTATATAATAACAGGTACGTGTTATTTTTTTGGAACGGTTTTGTTAGTACCTGTTATTTTCAAATACTAGTTTAGCACACCTCTACTAACAAGTAAATATGTGTTTCAGTGGTGTATAATTCCTGTTTGACATATGCAGATTGAGTCTATATATCTAACAATTTTAATTGTTCTTCAAGTCACAATAAACAGGTGTCGTTCTTCGTCCATTTTTTTATCGTCGTCGTCATCATCATTACCACCACCACCACCACCACTAAAATGAAATTTCTCAGGCACGCATATATGAAAAAATGTCATATTAAAAGTATATGTGGATTTTGGTTTAAATTTCCTTTTAATCTGTCACTCGGCTGAAAAGTAACAGTGTTAATACTTTCAGTTTCTATTTATTTCTTCTACTAAATTATATAATAACGGTATATGTATAATACGTATATAATAACATGTATTAGTACGTGTTATTTTTTTGGAACGGTTTGGTTCGTACCTGTTATTTTCAAATACTAGTTTAGAAGACTTCTACTGGCAACGTTTTACTGTGCTTCAATACGTGACGTAGTCGGAGCTAGTTTAAGGAGCGCTCCAAGCTTCTGCCCGCCACTGCTACTGTACCATATATTGTGCTTCAATACGTGACGGAGTCGGAGCTAGTTTAAGCGGCGCTCCAAGCTTCTGCCCACCACTGCTACTGTAACATATATTGTGCTTCAATACGTGACGGAGTCGGAGCTAGTTTAAGGAGCGCTCCAAGCTTCTGCCCGCCAAACTGCTACTGTACCATATACTGTTGTGATTTTAAAACCGAGGACTTGAACAGTTCAATACTTAGGGCTATAGTGAATAAGTAAAAAACGACATGAAACGCCCGTGGGCTTAACACTAGGCAAAAGGAGATCTTCTTAGAATTATTTAATTGTAACATTTTGTAAACACTTGGCTACTCACCGTCTTGTGACTTCTTTAAACTTTTAATACCAATGCGTTTCAAGGATGAATCCTCGGCATCAGGTCATATACAAACACCAGTCCTTCTGAAGAAGACGCCAAAAAATCAAATACTTTTACCAAACATCACAAAGCACTTCACGCCACGTCACGATCTGGTGCGCGCCACTACACGCGATCGACTCCACACCTCTACTCGATCGCCAGTAACCAAATGTTTACAAACATATATTGTACTGTTGTTTTTTACTGATACTGTAATTAAGATCTGTTCCACGTTGGATCAGCCATTTATGTACTGTTGTAATTATTTATACGTATGGTAACGATTTAATAGTACATGTAAAGAAACTCTTTCTCTCAGGGTTAATGATTAGTAAGTTATTTGATCGTATTTACGATTGTCTCTATTATTTTCTTTTCTTTAAACCAACCCAGATTCAGTTAATAGGTAGTATTTTGATAATTAACCATGTAAAAAATAAATAACATACTAATGTAACTTAACCGTCTCTGAATTCTTCCAGCTGCCACGGGTTCACTTCTGGTTGTTGTTTACCTTTCTTCAACAGCAATATTAAGCTTGGCAATCTGTTTCTTCACACAAATCTCTTATTGCTCTCACCGCTTAATGCCGCTCTTCAGGACTACTGCAACACCGATGTCTCCTTTGAAACTTAATTATTCTTTAGGGCCACTTAAACTCTTCTCCAGTCCAAGATTTTCCTCTTCTGTTGTCGTTCTATCAAGGATATTGTTATATATTTTGTATTATTATTTATTTATTAAATATTATAATCAGACTCTGGTATCACTATTCAAAATCCTTTACTTTATTTTCTTTTCCACGTTACATTAACTTTATGATGTACAACTGTTATTTAATATAATTTAAGATTCTTCATGTAGTTACTATTAGATATTTAATTTTAGACTAATAATGTTTCTTTTATCAGATATAATTGAAGACTAATGATGTTACTTGTATTAAATATAATTGAAGACTAATACATTTTCTTCATCACTTTATAAAACAAATTCTTAACAATTTAACAATTTTCCACTATGATAATTCCCTAATTTATTTACATCTGTTTATCATATAACTATTAAAACATATATCATTTTTCTATTTCTTATTAAACACCTTTATTTTACCTCTAATATTCGTAATTCTATTGGTTATTTATTAAATTATAATTTTATTACTCTTTACTCTTCTTATTACATTCATTTCAATTTCATATATTATTTTCTGAACATACAACTAAATATGGTTTTACATCATATAGGAATCGACCTCTATGTTGATTGAGTAAGTCGATATTCCCAATGTTTTCTGTTTACATTCTAAAACATATGTTCCCTTTAATATTAATTTTGTATCTTTTTTCTTTTAAAATTGATTATTTACCTCTTATGTACTGTGTGCATTTTAATAGCAGTACATTATATATATATATATATATATATATATATTTCAATCACTTTCTGCTACAGTCCGTTTCTTGATGTATATAATACTATAATACTTATAACTGTTTTACCTCAAGATGTATTTTTTCCTTTAGGGACATGTTTCGGGAGATCCTGTTCTCCCATCTTCAGCCTTCGCCATCTTGCTTATAAAGCAAATACTGCACCAGAAGCAAGATGGCGAAGGCTGAAGATGGGAGAACAGGATCTCCCGAAACATGTCCCTAAAGGAAAAAATACATCTTGAGGTAAAACAGTTATAAGTATTATAGTAATATATATATATATATAACATCGGCTTATAGCGTCTGTTTTCGCTGTCCGATTTCCAGACTTTCTCTCCAATATTTTTTGTCCTGACAATGTTCTTCTGTCAGATTCCTCGCACTTAGAGCTTTCTGGATACTCTCTCCCCATGATCGTCTGGGTCTTCCCCTCTTCCTCTTCTCCGGTGGTAACTATTCCATTATCCTTTTTGGCAACCTTTCTCCTCCCGTCCGTTTAACATGTCCAAACCAAATTAACTGTCTTCTTTCTATTTCGTCTACTACTGCATGTTTCAAATTTATCATTCCTCTAATCTGTTCATTTCTTATTTTCTCTCGCCTGGATACTCTGCATGATCTCCTTAGTGCATCCACCTCTACAGCTAGTATTTTCCCTGCAACTCTCAGCACCATACAACAGAACTCTTTACGATAGTATTGTATATCTGTACTTCCCTTCCTCTAGTTATCTGGTCATCCCACCATATACTATTTAGCCTTTTCATAGCCGTCCGTCCCATGCCTACTCTCTCCTTTATTTCATCTGTATCTCTGCCATCCTGCTTTATCTGTACTCCTAAATACTTATACGCCTGGCAATTTTCAATTTATTCATTATTTTCCAATTGCAAGTTGGTTTTCAGTACCTCCAACGCATAAATACTTGGTCTTTTTTAGTTTTATTGACTGTCACCAGCTCTCAGTGTTTACAAATAATAGAATTGAATAATTATACACGTGACTTGGAGACTATAATAAAATGAATTCTTAGAATTGTATAAAGTAAGAATAGACACTTGTATTCACTGTCGGCGCCAACAGTGTTGGAAACAAACTGACTAATCTCCGGGCTATTGTTACTAGTCAAACTGACAGATTCACTCCTGCTGTTGTTACTAACGGACGTTGTTTCGGCTTCCCCTCTGGAGGCCATCTTCAGTGTGCAAACGATTTGGACCAACTGATACCGACTTCGCCAGTTTGCCATACAGCACTACTGTGGCAAAAATTGTGTGGCCCCAGTATTGAATGGCAAATATTTTGCCACAGTACTGTGGTTAACTGTCGAAGTCCGTTTCAGTTAGCGAATCGCTTGCACATACTGAAGAGGAGAGGGCGAAACGTCTGTTAGTAACCACGATCCAATAGCCCGCAGATTAGTCAGTTTGTATCCAACACCGACAGACACTTGAGTTCTGACTCAAACAAAGACGACAAGTACTTCCTTTCACTTTCACAGTGGTGTCAATAAAACAGACAGAGCAAAGAGAAGAGTGTCTGCAGCAGCAGTCAGCAACCGTGGGCCCGTCGATAAGGTTTGGTGCGACCACAAACCAATTTGCAATTTTATTTTCTTCTAAACGAAGGAACGGACCCGCATTGTACCTGCTTCGAAGTACATTATTATAAAATAGTACAAGCTGTTTCAAATTTTACTTTTCCTAATAAAATAATTACTGTAAGTTAGTTTTTTTAAGACAAGGAACTGAAAGATTTCTTTATGTTATAAATGTGATTTTTGAAGTTTTAGATTTCTGTGTACTTTATAAAAATGAATAGTTATTGTGGTAAGCTTTTAATTTATTGTTATTAAAAATGTGTTCCTGTCTAACCATTTTTCCGTTTAAAGTTTTGTTAGTTTTAACGTTCGAGTGCATGATGACAGATTGTTGATAACCTACTCCTAAAGTGAAAAAATTTCATACATTTATATGAAGAATACTGCAAAGCTTTTTTTTTTGATTCGGTGTTCCACGTCGTTATTTTTGTAATTTTCGACGACACATAATGTCTGTAACGTCCAGCTATTGACAGCTGATGTCCAACGTCCAGCTCCGCACCTTTCTATTTTCCATGTATGGGGTGGGGAGGGGTGCGCCCATCGAACTGGTCCTCAGTTATATATGCACCCCCGTAAATACAAAGATAGTCTATGACTGGTCTACAGTAATTCATCAGAAATCGAAAGGAATGTTGAATTCAATGACATGGTAAAGAAGATTATAGTAGTGGAACTAGATATAAAAGGACATGAAGCTGCTTTAATAGTCTATAACGTAAAAATTGAATGCTACCCAATTTTACGCTGGTTTTATATAGAAAACATGATTATTAAATGTATATTAGAATAAGAAATGCAAGTAATGTGACTTGATGTACTGTTATAAACCAGCTTGGCGGTGTTTTTTCAAAAGCACACACCCTAGTCAAGGCGACAGTATGTCGGTGCGAAAGTTATTCAGCAAGTCACGTACAGGGTGTAAAAGCATAAAATGTATTGTGTTAAAAAAAGCAATAAAGTTAAGTGAAGTCGAGGGAAAATTGAGTGCTCGGACAAGACCGGTACGCTAGTGTACCGGTATGCGCTACGCTAGAATTTAGACAGAGTAGGTGAGAGAGAAAACTCGAAGTAGCGTCATGTTCGGTTTCGCGGTAAAAGTTTGCTACGCGCTGTTTTTTGACGAATGGGTGAAAGCGTCACTTTTAAGCGGGCTAAATTAGCTAGTTGGGTTGGAGGAAATCAAATATCGCGGTACTTGAAACCAATGGGAACGCGATTTGTAAATATTGAGTATGGGTAACGTTTGAGGGAGTATAAAATATGTAGTTGGGAATTTGTCAGTCAGTCTACGGCGAACACTACAACTATCAGACTCGTTATCGCGCATTTCATAACTAGTTATTGCGATTTCATAACTAAAACTTGCGATAAGTAATAAGTACAGTATTCGAGTCGTGCGTTTAATAATATTAAACCCGGTATTACAGTAAACGAAGTGTACAAAATCAGAGTAATTGTTAGAATGAATATAATATAACTTGGTGATAATTACCGAACTTCATAGTACCGATAATCGAACGCGTGCATTCGGAAGTTGCGGAACGTGGGAGTGTATTCGGGATGAATTATTGATATTGCGAGCACTCAGTTTAATCACATAGTTACTAAGATGGCAAAATTAATTAGTATACACTACTTACATGCTGAATCAGTGAGTAGGTGTGAATAGTGGTAATTAAAGTGAAACCGAAGTAATCAAGTGTTAGTGTTATCGAGTGTCAACAACAGGATTATCCGAATCGCCGACAACGCAATCTCCAAGATCGCAGACTCCGAGGGAAGGATTCACCAACCAAAAGGAATTCAACTTAACAAGTAAACCAAATTGAACAATTAAACTCAGATTAATTCATGTATCTTTGTTACTCTATTACTATTGACAATTCAATTGGTCTATGGACCTACTTTCAATGATAATTGATGAGAAGTATAATCTCAATAATTGTTAATCACGAAGACTGTATGCAACTTGTAATATGTTAATGAAGATGTTCATTAAAATTAGCAGTCATTCAAGTTAACTGTGTTAATAATCATTTCTTGGATACCCTGAGATAATTTTAAGGGTCGCCATCAAGCAGAGTTAAGAGTTCAGTATTAGTAAATTACACATATCTTTTCTAGCTTTAAACTGCGAGGGTGGTAAGTCGTCTAAGCGCCTACTGACGACTCTGCAAATGCAGTTAAAGACAGCGTATGTAGGGTTTGGCGGCATCGGGTCGGCTTCATACAAAAGAAAATTCAATTTAAGACAAATCAGCATTACAATATTTAATGTGGCTGATTACTATCTGCAAAATCCCATTAAAGTAAACAGTAATAACACAATAGAAATATTCGTTATTGAAACATTGTTAAAGGATATACTTATTGACTGAATTGATTTTCCTACATTACGTATTTCAAACGTATACCCTAACCTGTAGCGTGTAATAAACCTGTTCGTATATTTAAAAAATAGCTACTACTAGGTATATTAGCGAACACAGCTGGAAAAGGAATGAAATAAAACGGCATAATAATTAAGAGATTAACATAATTTATCAGTTGATATTATCCAAACAAAAAAATTACAATGGTATGGATACACGAAAAGAATGGTACTGGAAAAATTACCGAGGAGAGTTATGGAATGGACCCCACCAGGAAGAAGGAAAAGATGAAGACCACCTATCACCTGGATAGAAGAAATTCAGAGTATACTGAGGGAACGAGAACTTGAAGAACGAGAACTTGAAGGTCTTTGGATGGACAAGCAGCATTGGAAGATAAGAATTCAATCACTTCTGTAATCTTTGGTCCCAAAAACGTGTAAATATTGTACAGCCGAAATAATAATAAACATAATTTATCAACGTTTTGGATTTTCTGAATGGGGAGGGGGTCCGTTATGTAGCTTCGTGGTTTTACTTTAAAATTACTGTACGTTAAATTGTAAATGTACCTTAACTCGATGTTAATTTTTGTTTGACAAATACCATAAATGAGTAATGTTTACTTTACAATGTAAGTGGATATTATTCAAAGAACAATAAACTGACAAACACAGGTATGGCAAACGTTTTATATTTGTACGTTAATAAAGTTTTTGTGCTGATAAGAAGGCACTGTATTTTTGTCTTCACTCGTTCCTATCATTTATATAACATGTCTGTCGGCATCCAGGTCACTTATAATAACAAATAATAAATAAATGTATTTAATTTTTTCCTGTCTCGTGACCACATGTATTAACGCAATGATATTATTTACGCGTTTCGATACTACGTATCGTCATCAGAATATACATTAAAAAATAATCACTCAAAGAGGTCGTTAAAATTTAAAACATTAAAATCACAATATCGAAACCAAATAAGTATTTATACGAAGCGAGTGCGCACTCGACGAAAGCCGGCCGGACACTGATTGATATCAGTTAGAGATAAATTTTAGTGCTGTGTCATATAATGGATTCGACTTGAAACGCAAGTGGTCGTTTAATATACTACCGCAATTTCATATTAAACGACCACTTGCATTTCAAGTCGAATCCATTATATGACACAGCACTAAAATTTATCTCTAACTGATATCAATCAGTGTCCGGCCGGCTTTCGTCGAGTGCGCACTCGCTTCGTATAAATACTTATTTGGTTTCGATATTGTGATTTTAATGTTTTAAATTTTAACGACCTCTTTGAGTGATTATTTTTTAATATATATTCTGATGACGATACATAGTATCGAAACGCGTAAATAATATCATTGCGTTAATACATGTGGTCACGAGACAGGAAAAAGGTAAATATATTTATTTATTATTTGTCATTTATACTTTAGACCAGCAGTCGGCAACCCTGCGCCCGTCGATAAGGTGTGACGCGCCCGCGAACCAATTTGTAATTTTCTTTTCTTTTGTACTAAGGAACGCACCTGAATTGTACCTGCTTCAAAGTACTGTATTGTATTATAAAATAGTACAAGCCGTTTACCGAACCGCGCTACTTCTTCCCCCAATACGATTGTCGCCCAGAGCACTGGCTCCTTTCTCCCCTAAATGATTTTTTCAAGTTTTACATTTCTGTGAACTTTATGAAAATAAATAGTGTGTTAGTGTGGTAAGTTCTTTAATCTGCTTTTATTAACATGTTTTCCTGTTTAACCATTTTTTTTTCATTTAAAGTTTTGTTAGTTTTAACATGCGGGTACTCCTATTGTGAAAGATTTACACTAGTTTATATGAAAAATAGGTCCACTGCAAAGCTTTTTTTATTCGGTGTTCCACGTCGCTAAACATAAGCGTAAGGGTATTACAAAGCGACAGTTAATGTTTGTAACGTCCGGCTATTGAACTCCACACCTTTCTGTTGTCCATTGATGGAATGGGGAGAGGTGCGCCCATCAAACTGATCCTCAGTTATATATGACGTGACTTACTTGACTAAAGTCCTTAAATTCCTAGTTGGAACACAGGCCCTCGACAAAATTTCTCCAGCGTGTTCCGTCCATTGCCAGGGCCTTCACTTCCCTCCATGTCTTGTTGACACCAGCCAGCTCTCTTTTCATAGTCCTCTTCTAGTGTTCCTCGATCTTCTACGTCTGCGGCTGCATTGCGGATTCCAATTCAGTTCCTGTCTAGCGAATTTTTCTGGTAGCCTTCTCAGGGTGTGACCGCTCCACCTCCATTTTCTTCTCTTTATCTGTACTTGGACGGTGCTCTGACTTCTGGCCTCCCATAGATCTCTGTTCGAGATGGTCTTGGGTCACCAAATTCTCATTATGTACCTCAGGCAACGGTTTATGAAAGTCTGTAACCTTGTGGTAATGTCCTTTGTCACTTTCCAGTCTCACATCCATACAGCAATACCGATTTGGCGTTTGAGTCAAATATTCTGAGTTTTGTCTTCCTGAGTATATGGGGTAATTTCCATACTGGTCTTAACTGTACAAATGCTCCTTTTGCTTTATTTATACGACTTATCACATCGCTAAGAGCACTTCTATCCTGACTAACAATGCTACCCAGATAGCAAAATTCTTCAACCTTTCTATGACTCTTCCGTCTAGTATCAAATCAGCATTATTTCTACGGTTAATACGCAGTTATATATGTGCCCACATAAACTCAAAGGTTGCCTATGACTGCTTTTAGACCGTTAAAGAATGGTCCAACTTTTCATATCCCTCCACTAAAGTCAACTATTTCCCCTCACAAAATTGGTTGCTGGTCGACACACACTTCTATTCATATGGAGGCATAGATACTTCACTGATATTCACGGTATTCTATCTGCACATAATGTGTAGGATACGATCTCCCCAGTTCGTCTTGTAACGACGAGCTGTGGTCACCGACTCTTCAGTAGGCTATCTAAAGGCTCGGGCGTACAGAACGCGATCTGTCGCGGCGGTCAGCGATTCTGGATCGCGGCAGGAAGGCGGTAAATGTCGCATTGCGTAATATTGCACCATCTCCGTCACATGGAAGGCGATCTGTCGCGACGGCCTAGTCTAGACCGAGGCGGCGAGTGTTACTGCTGTACAATCTTACAAAATCACCGAGCGGGGGGGGGCAATGTGGCCAACGAAAACAGAAATTTTTATTGAGAAAGTGCGGGAGTATGTGTTTTTATATGATACTAGTCACGATTACAAAAAGAAAACGTAACAAAAAAAAACTGGTAATAAAAGCAGAGGCATGGTGTTAAATAGCAGCCGAACTTTCTGGAGACATGCGCGTAACATGCTCTTTCCATCTTTTTTATAGTTTTTCGCTAGTTCCGTTACTGGTTGTACTTTTAATTCCTGTCTTATACCTTCGTTCTTTATGTGATCTAATCTTATACAACCTTTCACAGATCTAAGATATTTCATTTCAGACGTTTTCATCTGTCTATAATCTTTCTTTCTTGGTGCCCATGATACGGACCCGTATAATAGCATGGGGACTGCCATCACCTTATAGAATTTTATTTGTGTTTCTTTCGTGGTCTTTCCTTTGAGTGTTCTCCGTAACGTCCCACATATTCTTCGGGAGTTGTTTGTTTTATTACGAATATCTTTGTCTTCTTCATATGTAATGTCACATCCTAGGTAATTGATATGTGATACTTGTTCTAAAATTTTATTTTCAATTACAATTTTTGTCCAAATCGAATCTTTTCCTAGGAATGCCATGGTCTTAGTTTTTTCTATTGCAATGTTAAAATTATAACCTTTTGATAACAGATTTAGTTTGTGGATAACCAGTTGTACATAAGACAGATATATAAAATTATATATAAGACATAATCTTATAAACATTATAATTGGGTATCATTCGGCTAACATCTGCCCCGAACGTGTTCTCTGTCGCTTTGGAGCTCTGAAAAAGATTCCCCGGTGGCTGGGATCAAAACGTAAGCCGATTTAGGCCCAATTTATCAGCAACCAACCACAGCCTAACAGCCTGGTGTTACGTCAACTTAATAATGTTGACACTGGCCGTGTACGTTTAAGTTATAGGATGACACTGGCCGTGTACGTCTAAGTTATAGGATGACACTGGCCGTCTACTTCTAAGTTATAGGATGACACTGGCCGTGTACGTCTAAGTTATAGGATGACACTGGCCGTGCACGTCTAAGTTATAGGATGGCACTGGTCGTGCACGTCTAAGTTATAGGATGACACTGGCCGTGTACGTCTAAGTTACAGGATGACACTGGCCGTGTACGTCTAAGTTATAGGATGACACTGGTCGTGCACGTCTAAGTTATAGGATGACACTGGCCGTGTACGTCTAAGATATAGGGTAACACTGGTCGTGTACGTCTAAGATATAGGATGACACTGGCCGTGTACGTCTAAGTTATAGGATGACACTGGCCGTGTACGTCTAAGTTATAGGATGACACTGGTCGTGTACGTCTAAGTTATAGGATGACACTGGCCGTGTACGTCTAAGATATAGGATGACACTGGTCGTGTACGTCTAAGTTATAGGATGACACTGGCCGTGTACGTCTAAGATATAGGATGACACTGGCCGTATACGTCTAAGTTATAGGATGACACTGGCCGTGCACGTCTAAATTATAGGATGACACTGGCCGTGTACGTCTAAGTTATAGGATGACACTGGTCGTGTACGTCTAAGTTATAGGATGACACTGGCCGTGTACGTCTAAGTTATAGGATGACACTGGTCGTGCACGTCTAAGTTATAGGATGACACTGGCCGTGTACGTCTAAGTTATAGGATGACACTGGCCGTGTACGTCTAAGTTATAGGATGACACTGGTCGTGCACGTCTAAGTTATAGGATGACACTGGCCGTGTACGTCTAAGTTATAGGATAATCTTATAGAGCGTTTACTTACAGGTGTTCCTTCTTAATCTTCTTTCAATTGTGCCGCAGATAGTTTGTAATCTGTCTGCCTTGATGTCCGTGTCCATGTCATCTTCATATGTAGAATCACACCCAAGACCATTGCAGTGTGATACCTGTTCTTAACACAATATTGTCAATAACAATCTTGGATTGTTTCGTTAATTTTTTGTTTAATTAAAATTAATAAACATGGAGAGGTCTATGATTCAGTGGATCGAGAGACCTTCTTCCAGTGTCTGCAGGAATGCGGTGTCGATCCCAAAACTCCAAATTTCCTAGGAGAACTTAATGACCCCTTCCCAATTCACAGTGGCGTACGTCAAGGGGACGGACTCTCCCCTGTTCTGTATCACTGTGTCCTAGATAAAGTGATGAAAACCTTCCATAAAGTCAATTCCACTAGGGTTAGAATAGGTAACAAATCCAAAGGCGTAGAATTAAGCTGTTTAGTTTTTGCGGATGATCTTGCCATCTTCGCCCACTCAGAAGAAGAACAAGAATGTAAATATTGATTATGGCCCAAGTCACGTTATTGATAATAAATTACCTTATTTCAAATCCGTCCTGTGACTTCGTTGCGTTGTTTCTGTTGTTACGCGTTTCGGGAACTATGTCCCATCATCAGACGTATCACTCGACTGTGATAGTTTATATATTGGCCAGACAGGGAGACCTTTCATCAAAAGATTTCAAGAACACACACCACGCAAAAATTTAAATAACATATATTCACTTGAAAACATTAAGTCAAATTACGCACGCCATTTGATTTCAAACAACCATACTTACACGGATTTAAGGTCTAATCTTATACCTTTACATTACTGTAACAAGGGTCACTACATGGACGCATTGGAGGAGTTTGAAATATATAAACGTTATAACAGCACGAACAACCATGATGGCATACTGAATGATAAATAGAATTTTAAAGCCAACCCACTGTACGACACCGCGTTGCATTTGCATGAGATAAACAACCTGGCAATAACTCGAAGTCCAAATATTCAGTATCCAACCGAACGTTACACGGTGCGCACCGAGTCGGACACGTGTGTTTAAATAATGCACTTTTATGAATTTTAATATTTGACGATCTCTTCCCGAGTGATACGTCTGATGATGGGATATAATTCCCGAAACGCGTAACAACAAAAACAACGCAACGAAGTCACAGGACGGATTTGAAATAAGGTAATTTATTACAAGAATGTAAGTTGAAGATCTCAAAGAGATAGCGGAGAATACCGGTCTCAAAATCTCCTTTGCTAAAACGGAAATCATGATCACCCTATTTAAATTACTGAAAACGTGCCTGTACACTACGTATGGAGAAATAAAATATACTAACAATTTTAAATATCTTGGGGATAACATATCCCAAAACGCCTCAGAGAAAGAATCCTTTAAGATAAGGAAACTCAAATTAGCAAAAGCCTTTACTCTCACCCGGGAACTCTACGGAAAGAAAAACCTTTCCAGAAGTGCGAAAGTCCGTCATTATAGCACTGTGATCAGGCCGGTGATCATGTATGGAATGGAAACAATGTGCTTTCAAAATTTGGAACATCTTTTTAAAATTGAACAAAGAATTCTTTGGAAAATTTACGGCCCCAAAAAAACGAAGATGGATACAGGCATAGACCCAAAGAAGAGTTGTACAGGGATCTGGAAGATCTGGAAACGGCTTTCCGATGGAAAAGACTGAGATTCCTTGGACATGTCGTTCGGATGGATCGGTCCAGATTAAATAAATAAATTTTCAATCATACTTGGCAACTCCGGTCTGAACGGATACACCAGACAACTCAAGGAGGAAATGATGAAACTGGGTATCTCTATAAATGACTGTGTGAATAGAAATACATACAGAAATAAAATTCAAAATCTTGAGGTCCTCTGCGGTGAGAAGAAGACGCGAAATGGGTGGTGAGTGGAAAGGAAGGCGGCGCATAGTGTGCGAATGAGGGCCTTCTGGCAGTAGAAGAAAAGGAAATGATATTTGCGTGGTCCACAACTGGGCTGTTCGTGTAAAAAAAAATTTCGACGAAACCGAAACATCGAAGCATGATAATGTTTCTAGGCTTTTGAAACGTATAATGTGCAAAAGCTGCAGACTCTCCTGTTCTGCGAAGTTCGTACGGATTTCTTAAAAACGACAGAGACCGAAGATTTCTAGACTGTGGGGAATCGAAAGTGTGGAAAAAATATAGTGTTAACATCACCTGGAGCGTTACATTTTTCGATGACGTTACCCATTTTGCATCACGCATTTTGCGGAATGACCCCCAGCCTAAAAACATTATCATGTTAAAAAATCGTGTAGTTAATAGAAAAGTCACTTGGAGGTAATGTAGAAGATGATACAGGCCGCCGTACGCAGGCACGCAGGAATACTGCGCAGTCGGCGCGTGGTGTGAGCAGCATTCCTCTGATCGGCAGCGGCGGCCGCTCCACCTTGTTTAACGGTATAGCCTATATATCGATCTTCATCTTCGTCAAATTATCAGACCGCCTGATCGTTGATGTCGTCATCACCGTCATCATCATTGTGCGCCGTGTTCCAGTGAAAACAACATTTAAAGGGGTTCACACACTGCTATCTTACCAATGTTAATTTAGTCATTTTTATGTACCTTTTTCTGAAGACCAGTAAGAGTTACAGAGCTGATATTTTGCAGGCACTTTTACTTGATTATAGTACAACTTTTAACGAAGGCACATAAAACAATTGTTATTAGTCAACACAAAAAAGATTCTTTTCTCTGTATACATTTTTTAACATCTTTTTTGAAACATTAAATTTTTTATTGCAGAAAGTAATCAATAAATCTTAAAATCCTCTTTTTAAAACTTGTAGTATATATTGTAGAAGCTACAGGAAAAATTTCAGTCTTCTATGTTTTATAGAACTCTTGAGAAAAAGGAACATAGATTTTTCAAAAAACACAATTTTCGGAAAACGGCATTTAAAATTTATTATACCTTTTTAATAACCACCAGTAGAATATGAAGGTCCTGTTTCCTGATCACGTTTTTCCCAGTCTTCCTCCAACTTTGTTTTTGCTTTTTTAACAAATTCATCTAGTTCTTTTTCTGCTTGACCGAATTTCATCATTGCTGCCACACAAGTTTTTCTGGTTTGATCTCCAAGTCTTCAAGCACATGGCATTTAATTATTGTCTCTTCTTTAAAACGTGCTACAGCTTCAACAACACCAAATTTTATCGTTTTTAGCCCAAGGAATAGTGTTTTTGGGAGGCGAACCTACTGTATATAACTCCATTCACAGACTCGTTTGGATTTTGTGTCTTCCCATGAAGCCGTTTTCTTAAAAGCTCTGGGTTTGGCAAATCTTTGAAAATTGGTTTTACTTCCTGCATTACGTCGAAAGGGAGATAGAAATGTTCACTCTGGTTATAGGTTATTTTATTTTCTTCAGCTTCCCTGAACTTACTCCAGCTGTCTTTACCAATGGGGCACAGGAGGCCATGATTAGGCTGATCGTCGCTGGAAGAAATGTGAAAGAATTCTGCCCACAGTGTACGCTGTTCAGCCGTACATGCCATCACAAAAAAATAAAAAAAATCCATTTCCTGTCACAATACTCTAACTTATTATATACCAAATTAAACAGGATAAAACAAAAAACTTATTTTCGCAAAAAAAAAAAAAAAATTGAAATTTTGTGTGTGTGTGCAAACCCCTTAATATTATGAACAGTCGAGGTAAATAAACAAACGCTAGTAATTCTGTGTGTGTGTGTGTGTGTGTGAGTGTGTGTGTGTGTGTGTGAGTGTGTATTTAAAAGTTCCCGTGGACAGGTGACGGCAAGCGTTTATTGAGACGTCCACAACGGACGCACGCAACACCGACTCCTCAAATATTAGGCGTATAGATGGCTTAATAATAATAACAACAACGACAACGCATGCAAACCACCGGAAACGAGGGCCGCCGCCACCGCGTGTTTAACGGTTATCAAATAGTTGTGTAATTTTGGCCATCCTAATGTGCGTACTAGAGCGAGCGAGCGTGGGAATGTTGACAGCTCCACTATATAGGTCACAATGTTCATCTACTACACACGCGCGAGCGCGCGTGTGTGTGAAACAAATGCATGGAATTCAAACTTCTTTAATTATTCTCAAAAATTTAATTCAACAACAACAACAACAATAATAATAATAAAATATCGAGTTCTTGGATTTCGTTGTCCATGACGTGTCCGTTACTTAACTAAATATAATTAATTCACTACCGACTCGGAACACAAAAAAAAAACATCGACAATAACATGGACATTCCACACGTACACACACAAAAGGCCGAAAACTAGACACTCTAGAAAAATTGGAATTATACAAACAAATGAAAACACATAAAAACGACATGCTAAACGAACAAACACAATTCAAATCACACGCATTATTCGAACATATCATACCCCACACATACAATATCGATCTTTGAAAAGTCGATACCGTCGCCAGCAACAAGACGGACAGTGCTCCCAGCGCTAGCCTTTGAAGAAGCTTTTTAAAAGCGAAAGCCGTTTCAGGCTATAAGGTAAAAATTTTACATTTTTACCCATAAAAAACTTTGTGTTCCGAGTCGGTAGTGGATTAATTATAGAGTAAAATATCGAGGTTTCATATGATGTGTGGCGTCATACACAGAACGTTGAGGAAAAAGACAAGGAAAGAGACGAGCCTTAAATTTGATAAAACATTACCTGTGGCTTAAATTTGATAAAACATTACCTGTGGCTTAAATTTGATAAAACATTACCTGTGGCTTAAATTTGAAAAACATTGCCTGTGGCTTAAATTTGATAAAACATTACCTGTGGCTTAAATTTGATAAAACATTACCTGTGACTTAAATTTGATAAAACATTGCCTGTGGCTTAAATTTGATAAAACATTACCTGTGGCTTAAATTTGATAAAACATTGCCTGTGGCTTAAATTTGAAACTATATGGGTTCCTACAAAGAAGATAATAACCAGATTCATACTTTGGAAATTAAGTTTCTGAGAACAAAGTGTTGCACGAGACAGGATCGTTTGCTCGACGAGGATATTAGAGAACAACTACAGGTATTCTCCATAAATGATAATATCCAAATATATAGCAGGGAATAGTTACAGCATCTGGACAGACTGCCTAAGGTCGCGTTCCGATGTGTAGACCCTTTGGTACAAGAGATTAAGGAAGACCAAGAGTGAGATGGAGACATACTATCTGAAGAGGGAACTGGCAAAGTGCCACTCAGTGATGTGCAAAAGAAGAAGAAGAAGAAGAAGAAGAAGAAGAAGAAGAAGAAGAAGAAGAAGAAGAAGAAGAAGACAAAGTTACTACTACTACTACTACTACTACTACTACTACTAATAATAATAATAATAATAATAATAATAATACATACGCCATTATAAAAAACAGCTCTCTGTATTCACTGTATTCTTTAGACTGATTTAATTCTTATTTTTAAAATATATAGTTTTATTTTAATTTATACGTTTACGAGTATTTGATTAATATAAGTTTTCATATTTTGAAACAACCATTTACTTTAAATATGGTTGCCAGGCAGAAACAGAAACACCAAGTAACCGAAGAAGAAGAAGAAGAAGAAGAAGAAGAAGAAGAAGAAGAAGAAGAAGGAGGAGGAGGAGGAGGAGGAGGAGGAGGAGGAGGAGGAGGAGGAGGAGGAGAAGAAGAAGAAGAAGAAGAAGAAGAAGAAGAAGAAGAAGAAGAAGAAGAAGGAGGAGGAGGAGGAGGAGGAGGAGGAGGAGGAGGAGGAGGAGGAGGAGAAGAAGAATAAGAAGAAATATAATATTAATAATAATAATATAATAATAATAAGAAGAAGAAGAAGAAGAAGAAGTTATTAATAATAATAATAATAATAATAATAATAATAATAATAATAACAATAAATACGCCATCATAAAGAACACTTCTCTTATTCACTGTATTCTTTAGACTGATTTAATTCTTATTTTCCAGATATTTAGTTTTATTTTAATTTAAACGTTTAGAGTATTCGATTAATATAAGTTTTCATATTTTGAAACAACCATTTACTTTAAATTTGGTTTGCCAGGCAGAAACAGAAACACCAAGTAACCGAGGCCCCATCATCAATTGCGCAGTTTGTCGCTCTTCCTGCAGCTGATCTGTATACGAAACAGAGACTGAGATACCGAGTATTAACATCGTATTTACAGTTATACGATGCGTTTCCGGACACCGTTTGCGAATTTTCTGATTCAGATGGTGGCATTACTGTGTGGTCAATGACCAGAGATTCTGACATTACGTGCCCGACAACATAACACGTACACTTTGTAAATTAATAATAATTGTGTGTGTGTTTCTAGGACTGTACGAAACCAATTATGATTCAGAATGGTTATGAATAATAATAAAAAAAAAGAAATAGAAACATGTTTGAATTGAAATCGGCGGTGGTGAGGAGAGCCAAATTAATGATTAGAACGTGGGGGGGGGGGCAGGAGGAGAGAGAGATTATGTGTAGATTACGTGAAGGGTGGAGAGGGGGACACGTTACGCAGGCAGGCAGTAAGACATTGGTGACCCAGTTACCGGGTTGGGTTGGGTGAACGAGCCCGCGGCGGACCGCACACCGAGCAATTTGGAAAGCCATGATTTATCGTAAACACGGCGAGGTGAGCGTACAAAGTACCTCAACAAATGTTTTATTGAGTGTAGATTTATGAGCGTCAACCACCACACACCAGACTGTTTTGTGTCGACTTAACATTTTTTGTTCCGGTCGTTCGTCTTCGTGGATTAAATCTTCATAGGATTGTCGATTTCTTCTTTTAATACAGTGGCTGCCAGTGATTAGGTTGTACGGTTGCACAACCCCCATTAAATCGCGAATTGTATTTTAAATTTTAGAATAATGAATAAAACAATAACTAATAATAGTGTTTTCAAGCTAAATCATTGTAATTAATCATTTGCCGATTGAAAAACGCAGAGCAATACTAAAAATCGTACACGGTCTTATCGCGGTGTATGCACCAACTGTGACGCGCTTTGCATATTGGGAAATACAATGTAGTAGTGCTCTGGCTGGCTAGACTCGGGTGTTCCTATTACAGTGGTATAGGCTGGCTTGGTGTGATTAGGGAATGCAAACCCCGCTTGTACGTCACGGCGCCACAGTTTGTTGGTAAATAACACGTGGTTCGCCAGGTTGGAATTTGTAATGCTCCAGACCTTTCAAATTTTAATCAGAGTGTAAAATCAGGTAACAGAATATTTAATCGTAAATAAAAAAATATTTATACAATAAATATTCGTCGTTATGTGGGTATGATACTAAAATTGCACAATTTTGCTATCCTTGTATATTGTTTCGCGTGGAGGAGACTTAGACATTTTTTATTCAGAGAATAAAACATACAGAATTATCACTGTTGCACACTACTATAGAAAAATGATTCCGATTAGGGCTTTCAACCTTCACAGCTCATCGTCAGATCGGAAAAAAGTCTTGAAAGCACTAATCGGAATAATTTTTCTATAGTGGTGTGCAAAAGTGATAATTCTGTTTGTGATTATAACCACTAGCACAACTTTCTTAATTAAATAAGAGAATAAAATAATTTAGTACCATCCAACCCAACAGCAACCCCCAAATTTATTAACCACCAGCCCCCGCTGTCTTTTAACTATTACTTTATCAGCAGATTGCGTACACGCCAAGCATAGTTCTTGTCTATGCAGATTCTGTATGTTCAGAACCCCTTCAGGTGTACGCAAAATCTTTAAATTTTTTGAGACTCAGTGGCGTGGCGTGGGTAGATAACCGCTGTTGCCGGTTGTGTTAGACCTAAAACTTAGCCTAAAAATTTATTCGAATTTTTTCTAGTACGAGATATTCTTTTATTTGGAGCCAAATATACTTTTTTAGTGTATTTTCTATGCTTTCGCTGGCAGAAGAAGATGGTCGCGGTTCAACGTAATTTGACTCCATTATATTTACACAGAATAAATCCGAACACAAATAATCGAATTAAAAATTAATAAAGAAACACATAACTAAACGAACGAAACAGAAACAGGTGAACATAGAAACTGGTTCGCGTCGGTTCCGATAACAAAGATAGATGCTAAGTGAGCGTTTTGCCGGTTTATACACCGGCAACAATTCGTGCGGACGAATGCATCTCGTTCCCTAGTCTGTATAGTGACAACTACTATGAGGTCAGTAGAACGTCACCGGTATGTCATCCGGCAACACAACTTTAAAATGACGGTAGAAGCGACCAGCAGATCGAAAGCAATGATTTTCGTCAAGTTTCTCGACTAATGTTGTTCACCGTTGCCGCCGGCAACAGCGGTTACATGGACGCAATGTTACTGAGACTCACACCACGATCTCTGACATTTGACGTATACGAGGTCGTTGATCAGTATCTGATGCGGGCCATTTAATTAACAAAAGTGTTTAACTCGTTTGTCCGAATATTTCATCATAATTTCTGTTCCAAGGGTAAAATAAAAATTTTTGAACTTAAATTGATGATTTTCTTTGAAGACTTTGTTCACGTTAATGGACGTGAATTATGGATTTATGTGGACTATAGATTTGTGGACGTTGATGTACGAGCGTATGGTGTCAATTATGAGGTGACATGACGTTTGTAACCTTAATTTTATTAGAAGTTAATTGCGGTTGAATAATTTGAAATCATCGATTTTTAAATATTCCTTCAATGATTATACTTCAAGTCGGTTTAAGCAAAATCTTTGAGACGCAAAGAATTTATAAAATGTGTTTGTAAAATCATATGGAAGAAATCTTGTATATCTCATTTGTCCTGAGATAACAAGGGGGTCCAACCTTCAAGCTAGCCCCCCCCCCCAAAGCAGTTCCTTGTTACGCCTCTGTTACTTTGTATTATGAGTTAAATATTTCTACTGATCTTGTTCTTTTACTTTGAAGAAAGACCAAAACAATGGCCTTTAAATGTAAATATCCAGTGAGGACTAAGATAGTTATAAACAATAGTACTTTAGAACAAGTAAGCCGATTCAAATATCTAGGCTGTGCAGTAAGCTATGAATCTGCTGCATATGATATAGAAGAGAAGATAAATAAATTTATGAATATTTGAGGTACGATTCATAGAAATCTTAGAACTAAAGAAGACGCAGCACAAGGATTAAATTTTACAAGACAATTGCAATACCCACGTTGATTTATGCGAGTGAGGTGTGGGTCATGACAAAAAAGAAAAGCGGCAAGATTCAGAGTGCTGAAATGCGGTTTTTTCGAAATACTTTAAATTATACATTGCAAGATGGAATAATAAATGAAGATATCTTTATCAGAACGTGAAGTAAAAGACAAATGAAATTATTGCAACTTACAGAAGAGAATGATCATCTACAAATGATGACAGAGGATCGATTGCCGAAAGCGGCACTGAACTATAAAACCATTGAAGAGACGTGGGTCGTCCGTGGATGAGACGGGTACCGGAACAGGTTTATATAACCTAATCCTTGAAGAGGAGAAGAAGAAGAAGAATCTTGTTTTTGATAAACTTACAACTGGCTTTTAAAAATTCTTTTGACGCCTACTTTGGGGGGGGGGGCGTCCCTTAGCATGTGCGAACCCTTAGTATACAAGACGGTATAGAGTGTTTGGATGATATCGGGATGTATAACGTTAGTCAAGTTACGACAAATTTTTAATGTATTTTTCACCATAATATTGGATCTACCTGTTTGGAGAATAATGTGTATATCACAGGGGTATCATCTGTATTAAGCACACTCGTAACCGCCAGATCGACCAAAAAATCAATTTTGGGTTTTTTGCTTTAAAAAAATCTTCAACATTTTCTGACCAATCTGGTACCGTACCAGATTTCTGAGAGCACGCCTAATAATGAATTTTTGCATGATTTTTGTAAAACTGAGATCACAGAAAAGTGGTGATAATGTTACCTTTTTTTTTACAAATTTGTACCCTTATAAGAAATCGTAGAGACATGCGTTTTTTTAGCATTGGAAAAGGAATTTTTGTGTTTACAAAGGAAAATTTTGTATTAACACAAAGGGTTACAAGCAAATATTTGCTGGTCTGAGTCATCCTAATTTGTTAAAAAATGTCTTCATGGTAGTACACGGAATGCAAACGAGTCGCTAAACCATTTGATTTGGAGTAGAGTGCCACAAAACATGTTTGTTGGACTGGATAATTTAGTTTTGGATGTACATGATATTGTGTTGACCTTGAAGTTGAAGGTAAACTAAGTAAATTATAAAAATTAGGCGTCAAACTAGGATCAAAAATATGGTTAACGTAGTTGCAACGAATGCTTCAGGCAGAGACGGCAGTAGATGAATTGATGAAAAGGTTAGACAGTCAACTAGAAATGTAAATAGAAAATAGAGGACCAAATAGACATAACTGAATACCCCGAGTATGGAGCTGTACTATTTTAAATCACGTAAAACAATATAAATCTGTTTTAAAATCTTTAAATGCGTTTTTCTGTAAATCTAGTTTTTTGTAAATAAATGACCCATTATTTCAAAAGCCAAGTAAACTATCAAGCTGAAATTGTTTGTAGCTGTTAGGTTAATGGAGATATAACTACTAGAACTGTACAGGTTTACGTATTTATTTTAATTATCCTTAAGTATCCTTCTTGTATGCACGTTTTTAGAGCATAACATAAAACATTAAGGAATTGAGATATCTTTATAATTGTAGTAGCATTAAATTTGTAGTGTATAATGTGCGAACCTGCGTGACAAACGTTCAGACTTGTATCTTTAACAGGTTTTAAGGTAATGGGTCTTAAAATTGATGAAGTTAACATGATAAGTATAATATTCATGTTTAATATGGTAACCAAATCACTTGTACGAATTAATAAATTATTTACCTTAAATTATCCTCCGTGTGATTTCTTGTAACTTCGTCTATTACGCGTTTCAAAGCTTATGCTCCATCATCAGATATTAAAAAGGATAAAACTATCACTCTTGCGAGATCGTTAAGTAGTAGTAAAAAATGCCAAAATTTGCATGTGAACCGTACGCGGATTTGGGTGCGCACCCGTTCAACTTTATTCTGCCACTGAGCGGTTGCTACCTTATCGTAGCCCCAGCGAGCAGACTCAAGGCGGTATCGTACAATCGGTTGGATACAAAGTTCAGGTGGTCATTTAACACGATATCGCGACTCCTTGGGTTTGCATATGCACCGTAAATTTCAAATTCCTCCAAGGCATTCATGAAACGGCCCTTCTTACACACATGTAACTAAAATTGGAACTAAAATCTGTGTAATTATGATTGTGTGAAGTCAGGTGTCGGGCGTAATTTGATTTCATGTTGTAAATGTTTCTTATTTTCTTAGGTAAATGTTCTCGAAATCGTTTAAGGAAATAGACGTAATAGACGAAGTTACAAGAAATCACACGGCGGATAATTTAAGGTAAATAATATATTAACGATAAGTATAGCCGGTTACGAGTGCCCTTAACTCCTTTGTCACTATTATGAACATTCTGTGACAAAACTGTTTTGTGTTGACTCTCTCACAAGATAATGTGAATTGTAAATTATTTTGTATTCACTCTGTCTGAACGCCTGCGGGAGTCTGCCGTTACTACCACCTGCCGCGGATTCGCCACCTGTCCGCTTCTTTTGTCTAGTCTTCAGGCTGATTATTTGTACTTAGTTCTGAACCATGTTTCACTTTATATGCCAATGAGAAATATGGGAAATATACCGTCCTTTGATAGACTCCAATGAAATTAGTTTTAATGGGCTCAGTGGGAATGACGTATGATTACGAATATAGATGTCTCGTGTTCGATTTCCAGACATACCATACAAGTCGAAACGCGTTGTTTCCATCCCCCAGCTAGACTCATCCAACTAATTAGTCGCAAAAAAAAAAAAAAAAATATATAAGGCGCTTATGCTTCAAAGACATTTATATAAGCCTCTTAACTATTTCAAAAGGTTCAAAATGTCCAACACGTGATTCAAAGAAACAGAAAAAAAAACATAGAAGAACTGCAAATTATTCAAGAAGGCATTAAAGACGCCTGCCACTCAAAAAAGAAATTAAAAAATGCCCAAGGTTTTCAGGAAAAAACCCAAGAAGAGGACAGGTGCAATCTGGACTTATGAAAGGAGGGGGAGACATCGATCAAGAATGAAGGAGGTGGTAGAGGAAGAAGCGAGAGGAGAAGAAGGGAGAAACCGGTTGAACCAAACGATGTTCACTGTTACCTCATCCAATCTCTTGGTGGACACTGGTATTATCTGAAGAACGTGGGGAAGGCCGAGTCACAAGAGCGCCTGTGCGGCCCGAGAGCCGCGGAGGAGGATGTCTGCTAATAACTTCTTCGTCTGCTACAGATGGAAGCAACACAGAATATCGTTGCAAGAGGATATTAGAGAGAAGATCTCCCCAGAAAGATCGTCAAAGCGATGCTTCGAGGGGAGGGCGGCGCCCGAAACTGTATGACACGCTTTGCAGAAGAGATTCTTCGAGCGGTGAAGATAGATGTGGATAATATTAATACAGAAGAAGAATAAAAGACCAGACATGAGTCCTAGGGCTGAAGAACAATAAGCATTGCCCGACATAATGTGTCAAACAGTTCCAGGTTAGTGTCCTAGAAGAGAAAAGAGAAGTGGTTTTTTAGTAGATCTGGAGTATGTACAGTATACACTGCATAATAACCAAACCCCGCAGACCCCGGAAGTGTGCTCCCTTCCATATATTTGTTAAAAATATTTTTACACCTGAGCTCGTAAAAAATTGATATGTTACGCCATTAAAGAATGTACTGCGTGTTTCTCGGCTATTCCAGACCATACCGGTCGGCGCACTGTGTTCAAGGCCGCAATCAATAACGTTCTGGTGTTTTCTAGTACCACTGACGCGTAATATGGATTATTCTGGAATACCAGCGGGATATAAATATAGATATTCAGCGGCGCTTATTTTCAGTTTGAGTGGCGATTTATTCCAGTGAGTTTTGAAGTATTGTGGCAAAGTGTTATTTGTTTTATAATTGTGCGGGACTCTATTAGTTGACATTATTATTGCGTGTGGGCAGATTACTTTGAATTAATACGAGTATAATCTTCTTGATTATAAACTGTACTTGTGATAATTAAGGCTGGTTGTTAGTAATTTCATTGGTGTCTTGTATTTTGTTTTCCACAGTAACAGACGACGATCAGTAGACCGTCGTAGTAACGATATTACTACTCATGTTAGATTTGATTTTCAGATTATATCTGGTAAGGTTACACCAAAAGAAACAAACATACAAATTTATTTTACAAATGACAGCCGTTAAGAAGTTATGAATGGTAGCTAGTCGTCAGATCGAAACAAATGCTATCGCTTTGTACGAGCTATGAATGAGTTAACAAAGGACGTCGCTTATAAGCATGCCATTTGAAGTTCCGTAATCCATTTTTTTAAACTAAAATGTGTATGCTTACTACTACAAATTCTTTATCATCCTACATGTAACACAGCAGACTCATAAATATTTACAATCATAGCGAGACTTGTTTGTTCCGTGTGTGACACAACACATGCATATGGAAACAAGTACGCTGGATCGAAAGCGCGGCGCACGATATGGGCGCGCAGAGGTCGTTAATATTAATCACACGAGCAGTGGATAACAATGATTTTGTTGAGACACAGTAATTACTAGAAACAATGTATAATAGCGGTCTGACCGGCCATTAATTCATAGTGACTAATAGTGTAAGGCTGCATATACGTTGACCTAAATCTTATCACCTTCTCAGTTGCATATGTCGACCTCTTCTTTCTCATGCTCTGCTCCTCCGGAATTCATTCTCTTCTTCTTCTTCTTCTTCTTCTTAGCTTTTCTCGTTTAATCCTTAGCTGTTATTAACCTTTTAATCGGCTATTTACTCGTGTATATTCGCCAACGCCATTTCAATGTACGCTTCCTTATTTTGTTGTTTCACATCTTAAGATCAGTCGAATTGAAACATACAGTCGCAAAGCTCCATACGCTTTATATACAGTAAAAAGGCATCCCAGATGTAATTATTTACGCAATCCGTTTTTTTATTGGGCAATTTCCCATAAACCATCCCTACACTCATTTTCGACATTTCGATTGTGCAATTACTGACATCGATATGTAATGAATATCGTACATAATTTTTTGTGGATAAGAGAAATCTTGAAAATTTATTTGCGTATGTTATAAAATAGTTTGCTGATGATTGCAATCGTGTTTCATTGTAATATTTTTTACTAAAAATGTTTTTAGCAATAGTATATAACTCAGATGTGTGCCTGTGACTCCGAAAGTTGACGTTGTTAGGTTAAAATGCAAATTAAAAGTATCACATGGAATCCAGTATGCCTTTAACACAATACTCGGTTTTTGTGGTGATGCGGTTTGGAAGCTCTTGAAGAATCGCGAGTTATTCCAAAGACGCTAATAAGGAAGGCTGGATTGTTTGTTAGAAAGAAGTGGACTGTATTTGAGATATTGAACATGCGTTTATTGAATAATTTGGTTTGTTAGTTACGATCGGCACGTGCGGAAGCATTTGAGGCGATAATGCCCGAGATTAATTTTGAATGAAATCGTGGTCCATTGCAGATGGACGCAGGTAGACGATTAAAGTGAAATGTTATAAATGCATGCTGTATAATAGCCAAAAGCCGCGGCTGTAAGAGAAGTGTTTAACGAGAGTTGCGCTCGGAGTCGTGTTATAAACTAAACTAATACTGGCTTGCAGTCGGCTAGGCTGGCCGATTGCAAGGTTTGATAAAAGCGTGACGTCATCCGCGCGTGCCGTGCAATGTTAGTAGGCTGCTTACAACTGACAACACAGTACAAAGTTTAAACATACTGCCCGCCAAAATCGGGACGATTTTGTACATTAACGGTTAAATTGAACAATATAATAATTAGACTTACATGTCGTAAGCGATACAATAATTGGCGCACTGGCCAGAGAGCAATGACATAATGGACATAATATAAATTCAATTAACAATCACCAAGCATACAATAAATTGATAACACCATAAAAATACAATAATTTCCCCATGATATTGACATAACAACCCCAATGAATTTCATAATGTTTTGACCCTTAGAAAATACAATACATATGTAGAATAATTGCCACTATAACTGACACTTGTGGTTCTCAGAATTTGAATCACACAAACACATTAACGATACACAACATTCATAATAATTGATAGTACATATGAGACACAGTCACTATTTCTGTAATAGCTAGCGACACTTAACAATGTTACAATGCTTATGATACAATTGACTTGTATGCTCGCCCCGGGGAATGTCCCGGGCGTGTTCCATGTAATGTGACACGCGCACACCCATGCATACACACACACACACACACACACACACCGTAAGGCACGCAAACGACTAGCTTGTTGCCACCGGAAGGGGGCATAATTTGTGGATGGGTCGGCGTAAGATACCTAGCGCGGTGCGTACTTCTGCGACGCGTACTAAGGAATCTTGACCCGGAAAAACATTGGTAATTACCCCACGCTTCCATTCTAGAGGGGGGGAATTGTCATCCAAAATGAGGACAAGTTGTCCGACCTTCAAATTTTTAAATGGGGTGCGCCATTTGTTGCGCTGCTGCAGCTGGTGCAGATAATCCCTAGACCACCGTTTCCAGATGGTCTGCGTAAATTTTTGGAGCAGAAGCCATCTGCCCAAATGAGTATTATTGCCTTGTGTATAGTCGGGTTCCGGAAGTGCCGTCAGTGGAGCACCGACCAAAAAATGAGCGGGTGTTAAGGGTTCAGGGTCTCTAGCATCGTCGGACACGGCGCATAACGGGCGTGAATTAAGGCAAGCCTCAATTTGAGAAAGAAGGGTAGAATATTCCTCAAAATTCAAGATCGTACTGCCAATTACGCGACGTAAATGGAATTTAACACTCCTTACACCACTTTCCCACAAACCACCGAAATGAGGGGCTGAAGGGGGGATAAAGGACCATTTGATGCCGTGGAGACCGCAAAACTCCAGAGAAGATTGTTCAACTTCCTTGGAGGTTAAAAATTTGTACCAATCATGCAACGTGTGGTTGGCACGACGAAAATTCGTGCCATTATCCGAAAATATTTGCGCGGGAATACCTCGGCGCGATATGAACCTTTTTAAAGCCGCTATAAAGGCGTTGGAAGTAAGATCCGACACCAATTCTAAATGGATGGCCCTAGTACACATGCATATAAATAGAGCGATATATGCCTTGGTCGTGGACTTAGAGCGCTGCCCGCCATGGCGCAAAAACACCGGACCTGCGTAATCCACGGCCGACTGTGAGAATGGCCTTGACGGCGTGACCCTAGAAGAGGGTAATTGACCGAGTAATTGATTCGCGCCTTTAGCCCGGAAACGAAAACAAGTGACACACTTATGTATCACTGAGCGGATATAGGACTTATCGTGTATGATCCAATACTTACGCCTAAGCGAAGCTTGAGTTGATTGCACTCCAGCGTGCAACAAACGGATGTGTTCGTATTCAATTATTAATCTCGTGAGATGAGAGTGCGGGTGTAAAATTATTTGGTGTTTAGTCTCGTAGCTAAGTGGGGAGAATTGCAAGCGTCCACCCACTCTTAAAATGCCTGATTTATCCAGGAATGGGTTGAGAGCAAGAATTTTACTACTGCGTGGAAGGCACCGGTGTGCCTCAAGTTCCCTAACCTCTACGTCGAAATGCAACTTCTGAGATTGCCGGACAAAAACCAAGAGCGTGTCAGACAATTCTTGAGCCGACAAAAAGGACGTGTCTCTTTCAACCACCGCGAGCCTAGAATTGCGAAGAAATCGACGGCAATATGCGAAGACGCGAATAAGCCTCGTAAGAGATGAATAGCTTTCAATGTAACTATGTGTTGAGGACGCGACAATTAGTGAGGTTTGAGCCTGCTTGCGACGTTCCTCTTCAATGTCGGGAAAGGTACAGGGAGTATTAATGTCGAACGCGCTGACCGGCCATGAGGCCGAATCACGAGCCAACCAGGAGGGACCATGCCACCATTGAGCATGACAGTGCAGACTACGAGGGAGGCAACCGCGCGATAAAACGTCGGCAGGGTTGTCATTCGATACTACATGACGCCAAGTTCCCCTGCTGCTAACAAGACGCTGTATTTCTGCGACACGGTTAGCCACAAATACCTTCCAGCGGGAAGATTGCTGATGTATCCAGTACAACGCTATCATCGAATCCGAATAAAGATATAATCCGTCAAAATTGTAATCGACGGCATTTAAAACCTTGGACGTTAATTGAGCCAACAATAAACAAGCACAAAGTTCAAGTCTAGGAAGCGTTATCTGTTTCAGCGGAGCGACCCTAGATTTAGCACACAACAAGTTTGATGATATGGCGCCGTTCGAATAGACCGCCCGCACATAAATGCAACACGCGTAACCTTTAACCGAAGCGTCGGCGAATCCGTGCAGCTGCAATGAACTAACTGGGCAACTGTTCGAACTCTTAACCGACCTCGTAATCTCAAAATGAGTGTCGGAGACTAATTGGGTGTATAATTCCGACCATTGATTGGCTAGTGACCCGGACAAGGGTTCGTCCCAATCAGTGCCCGCCAACCACAACTGCTGCACGAAATGCTTGCAGCAAAATGTGATGGGAGCAATTAGACCTAGTGGATCATAGATCCCGGCAATGATTGATAACACGCTTCTCTTGTTGAGAACGGTTAGATTGTCATCACCCCTAACGGTGTACAAAAAGTTATCCCCCTCAACATTCCACTGTATGCCCAAGGTACGCACGTTTTGACCCTTGCTGAAGTCACGGGTTACTTGGGCGCGAAGAGTCATAATCTTATGGTGGTTAGAGAACCATTTGTGTAACGAAAAACCATACCTCCTCAACAACATCTCGATCTCGCCTTTCATTTCAGCTAAGCTGTTCGGATCATCCGAACCCGTTATGAGATCGTCTACGTAAAAGTCATTTGCTATGGCCTTAGCAGCGGTAGGGTAGTCGGCTTTATTTTCATATGCTATTTGAGCCAGACAACGCGTAGCAAGGAAGGAGGCACTAGCAGTGCCATATGTAACCGTCCTTAACGCGTAATGTCGCAATTCCTTATGCGGTGCATCACGCCAAACAATGCGTTGCAAGTTTGAATCCTTAGGATTAACAATGATCTGGCGATACATCTTTTCAATGTCCGCAATAAGTACGTATCGGTGGGTGCGGAACCGAACCATTATCGAAAACAGATCCTGCTGGATCGTAGGACCGACCATTAAAGTGTCGTTAAGGGACAAATTATTGGTGGTTTTAGCGGATGCGTCAAATACCACGCGCAATTTAGTGGTTAAGCTAGAGTCTTTGAAGACTGCGTGATGGGGCAGATAAAAGATCTCTGACCTGTCAAGCGACAGATCGTATTCATTAAGCGGCGACATGTGGCCAAGTCTTAAGTAGTCATTCATGAACTCACTATAATCCTTATAAAGGGTAGGGTTCTGCTTGAATTTGAATTCTAACGATTGGAATCTTCGTATTGCTCCGCGGAGAGAATCTCCCAAATAAGATTTATCAGATCTGCGGGGCAGGGCTACCACGAATCTCCCGTCGCGATTGCGGCTAGTGTTTTTCACGAAATGCCTTTCACACGGTGAGTCCTCAGATCGGGTTTCGCGACTAGAGATTTCCTCCAACTTCCAAAATTCCTTTAGTTGCGAGGAAACCTGATTATCATCCTTACAGACCATAAATGAAGAAACCGTTCTAGTCATGTCGACGTTGAATGGTAAGTCACCGGCCAAAATAAATCCTAACTTGGTTTCCTGAATTATAGGAAAGTGTGGTCCGCGCGTATATTTCACAGGTTCAATTAATTGTAGAAAATATTGAGCGCCGATTAATATATCGACTTGCGATGAGCAATGTAGGTGAGGATCCGCCAGGAATATGCGCTTGGGTAAATTTAAAGAGGTAAGATTGAATGACTCCGCCGGTAAATTATTAGTTATACTGGGTAATACGGCACAATGTACGTTTAACGTGAAGGGTTTATAGCGTGAATGTAGCCTTACATTAGTGCTGAATTCAGCCTGGGAAAGCGAGTTGTTTATACCCGTGATGGGCAATTGCGATTTAACTAATTGGAGGCCCATCCTGCGGGCGAAATCCATTGTGCAAAAGTTCGCTTGAGAACCGGAATCCAGTAATATCCTAACGGGAAATTTTTTGCCGACCTTATTGCATGTCATACAGACGGCGGTAGATAACAATACCGATTTATTGGTCTGTGATTTCAGTGAGCACTGGTTGTTAACAGAAGTTACGTCCCTGTTGGGGACATGAATCATGGTGTGGTGACGCCTAGAACATTTTTTACACGAAAATTTGGAGGGACATTTTGAACCCTCGTGTCCCGAACGGAGACAGTTTAAGCAAAGTTTGTTTTTAAGTAACGCATTTTTTCTATCAGGGATAGACAGCGATATAAATTGTGGGCAATCGCTAAGTCTATGCTCACCGTTACATAGCCTGCATAAATTATTTCTGATATGTGAGTGGAATGCGCCCTTTGGATTGCTTATCTGTTTAACTGCCTTGCGATAAGGAGACTTATCGCTTTTGTTCAACCTGCTCGTTGGGCTAGTCGCGTTATCGATATTTTGCAGTAGTTTCCTACGTGAATTTAAAAAATTTATAAAATTATTAAATCAGGGAGTTTATGCTCCGATAAACTCTCTTTCCACAAACGTAAAGTGTAACTGTCAAGTTTTTTGGCTAGATAATTTACGACAATAATTTCAAACGTGTTGACTGGCAGTTTGAGATTATTTAAAGCGTTTATATTTGCAGAGATTTGATCAATAAATTGCGATATGCTACCTTGGGATTCCTGCTGAACTAATGGTACGTCTAGGACATTCCACACGTGGCGAGCGGAGACAATCAGCTTACTATCATATCTATTCCTCAACAGATCGATAGCCACCGCGTAATTTTCATGTGTTATGGGTAATGATTTTATTACGTTAAGCGCCTCGCCATGTAATGACGAGTGTAAATAATGAAGCTTCTGTATATCTGTCAGGTCTGTTCTGACATGAATTAGTTCCATAAAAATATGGTAATAATGTTGCCATTCCACAATACTACCCTCGAACCGTGGTAATTTTATTGGTTCCAATTGAATGGGGGTTGTTTTAGGCTGTTTACCATCAGTATTAATTAGTGGTTTTTGGTTCAAGTGCTCAGATTGCTCCAACAAGTGTTGCAATTTACATTCTATAGCACAGAGATCGTCCTCCGTTTGCACTCTATCACTTGTTGACGCAACGTCTGCTTCCTCAGCCTCGATTTGTGACTGTATCTCGTCATATTTGGTGGATAATTCCATCAAATGACGCAGTTTTATTTTGAGCGCATGAGGATCGCTGTTTAACAAATCAAAATTATCCGCGAAGGTATTTATTCGGGATATTGAGGCCTTAATTGTACCTCGTTTTTTTATCAGAGCCCTTACATCGGCCATTATTACAGTTTGAGATAAAAAATGGAAAGATATTTAGAAACAATTGAGCATCGAGCATGTGAACCACAAACTTAATTTTGAATGAGTTTAAATACGTTTGGTAGCTAGCGATTGTTGGTTTGAACTTAAACTTACTCTCTCTAACTAATCAAACTCGTTGGCAGTTAAATTATTGAAATTATAAATCTAAATGATTACAAAGTATAGCTTTATCTTTAAAGTTCTGACTGATAATGAGCTGCCAACCATCTATTAATTTATATTGTGTAATAAGTTAATTGTTTATATAAATATGTCAAAAATACACACTGGGTGAAATATTATTAAAAATAAATCAAATATAGGTAAAGTTTATAGTCACGTGGCCGTCGATCAATTCGTGATGAAGCTGGCTTCGATCCCGTTTGGAGCTGCTACACCTCCTGTCTCTGCCGGTTAGCCGTTGCCTGATGTTGTACCCTCCATCATTTAAAGCCGTGGAATCTCGAAAATGTTGTCCTGTTTCGTCCCGTCGTCTCTGGTCTACTGCTTGGCTGAATCTTGTCGAGATGACTGCTACGTGCTTCACGATAATGGTGTCGCTCAGGACGAAAATGATGCCCGTCTGTCGTGATTAACTTCAGATTGGTTTTTTCCAGAAATGATGTATATAAATAAATGTTGTCGCCTGTGTACTCAGGTATGAGAAATCTGTGCCGTTGGGACCAAAAATGATGTAGTTTGTTTTGGCCTGAAAATGTGAAATCCTGCCTGATTGGACCAAAAATGATGTCGTTTTTGGCCTGAAATGTGAAATCCGGCCCGGAGGACCAAAAATGATGCGGTTTGGAAGCTCTTGAAGAATCGCGAGTTATTCCAAAGACGCTAATAAGGAAGGCTGGATTGTTTGTTAGAAAGAAGTGGACTGTATTTGAGATATTGAACATGCGTTTATTGAATAATTTGGTTTGTTAGTTACGATCGGCACGTGCGGAAGCATTTGAGGCGATAATGCCCGAGATTAATTTTGAATGAAATCGTGGTCCATTGCAGATGGACGCAGGTAGACGATTAAAGTGAAATGTTATAAATGCATGCTGTATAATAGCCAAAAGCCGCGGCTGTAAGAGAAGTGTTTAACGAGAGTTGCGCTCGGAGTCGTGTTATAAACTAAACTAATGCTGGCTTGCAGTCGGCTAGGCTGGCCGATTGCAAGGTTTGATAAAAGCGTGACGTCATCCGCGCGTGCCGTGCAATGTTAGTAGGCTGCTTACAACTGACAACACAGTACAAAGTTTAAACATGTGGAAATGCTGTAAAGGAAAAAACAACTCGAAGTAAGGTTAGTTGACTGTTGCTATACATGTCTCCCTTTGTGGCAGAACTCGTTTTTTCTATTAGTAAGTTTTTTCACTAATACTCAGTTTTTGTGCAGCTGTCAGGAAAAACAACCAACTGTATGTACAGCGGCTTGCTGTCTCCCATTTGTTTGTATTTCTCGCAAAATTCTCTTGCAGTCATTATAGAGGGTGGCGCAGGCAAACCGGAAAATTTGAAATAATTAGAAAAAAATGAAGGAACGTTACAAAACTTTATTTGAGGGTCAAAATATGTTCTACAAGACTGGAAATTACATTAGGCATCACTTTTTAAAAATTACATCAGTTAAATGCTGCCCATTTTGCCGTACGCATTCAGTAAGTCGTTTCTGTAGGTTTTGCATAGCGCGGCGCAATGCGTCACCTGAGATTTTGGCGATTTCCTCTTCAATCTGTGTCTTGAGCTGAGCAAGGGTTCTTGGTCTAGTCTGGTACACGATGCTCTTCAGATGTCCCCATAAAAAGAAGTCACAGACTGAAAGGTTTGGAGATCGGGGCGGCCAAGCGATGTTAGCATTCCTTGAAATTATGCGATCCCCAAACAAACGTTTTACTGCTGCCATAGACTGTCTGGCAGTGTGTGAGGTGGCTCCATCCTGTTGAACCAGGTGTGCTGAATGTCAAGATTTGGAGAAGTATGGAGTCTTGGTGCCAAAAATGTCTCTAGCATGTTGACATAACGTTCAGACGTCACAGTGACAGCCGTGCCTCGTCCATCTTCAAAAAGTAAGGGCCTATCACCCCATGACACGACACTGCACACCATACGGTAACTTTGGTACTGTGTAATGGACGCTGGTGAAGCAGAGCAGGGTTTCCTTGAGCCCAGTAACGGAAGTTCTGCCTATTCACGTATCCACTAAGTGAAAATGGGCTTCATCGGACATCCAAAGATTTTGAATGAAGTTAGCATCCTCATTGATTTTAGCCAACAATTGTTCACAAATTTGCAGGCGCAGTACACAATCATTAGGATTCAGTTGTTGCACAATCTGAAGTTTGTACGGATAAAATTGAAGTTCATGGAGTATTCTTTGAACGCTCCGACGTCCGAGCTGCAATGACGAGGCAATTTTTCGCACCTAACGACGAGGACTCCTTAAGATGGCAGCTCGCACGGCATCAATGTTTTCTGGGGTACGTACAGACCGTACACTCCCACTAGGCTTTTTCTTCAAAGCTGAACCAGTCTCTTCAAAATTACGAATCCTCGTTTCGATTGCGTGTAACGAAGGAACTTGACCGCGGGGCGGGATCTGATAGTGGCGCCGAAACTCTCGTTGTGCAGCTGTCAGACTGTCACTATGTCGGTAAAACGCCCTTACGGCGACCGCACGCTCTGCGCCGCTCCACTGCTCCATGGGTAACTAAATGTCTGTTACTGCTAGACAGACAGTTTCACTTCTGCTACATCTACAGGGCTGCCAACATCAACTTCAAATTTGCCCGTTTCCCTATTATATTGTACAGTGGCCTCTCTTAACTGACGATCTCTTACAGACCATTCCATTAACCGACTGTTTCACTAGAGAGGGTGGAAAAAACTATACATACGTACACTAATAATACTTTATTAATCATTTTTTAATAAAGATTATGTACAGTACGTAGATTATATTCTATTAACGATGAAATACTGTACTATGCTTAATGATTACCACTGTTAAAATATTTTACTGTATCGCATATCAGTGACAATAATGAATAGTAATGATGGTCATGACAGTGAGGACGAATCCGATGAGGATCAAGAAAGAAAAAACTTCTCATGGAGCTGGGAAAGACGCTCTAGAAATATCCCTTCGATATGGTAGCGATAATGGTAGTATAAGTACAACAGGTAGGCCTACTTCAACGCCAGGCGATGTACTGAATCTGAAAACGTGGAGAGATTATGCAGCTGACAGACGTATAACGCCAAATTTCAAAAAAAATAATAATAATAAAATAATGTTTCTAGTTCGGACTGAAGATGGATGGAAGCTGCGAAGCAATAGGGAAGTCTACCAGAACGTGGAAAGAATCTCGGAGACTATGCGGAGGAGGAGGCTGACATTTCTCGGACATCTATACAGAATGGACAAAAATCGATTAACCAAACAAA
This sequence comes from Magicicada septendecula, assembly GCA_034769895.1. Taxonomy (NCBI): domain Eukaryota; kingdom Metazoa; phylum Arthropoda; class Insecta; order Hemiptera; family Cicadidae; genus Magicicada; species Magicicada septendecula. The sequence goes on from CM068372.1 coordinate 6,976,476, forward strand.
TATTCGACTACCTCTGGAAGAAGAAGACCACTACAACGTGGATTAAGGAAGTTAGAAAAGATTTAGAAAAGTCGAATATCACAGAGTCCCAAATGTTAGAAAGAAGTGAATTTATGAGTACAGTGAAAAATCTGGAATTGTTTCAAGATGCAGGAAGACCTAATAGAAGTGGACGAACTTGGAAAGAAGATCAAAGGAAACAAGCCAGTGAGCGTATGAAGGAGTATTGGAGACAGAGGAAACTCCAGGCAAAGAAAAAGAAATAAAGTTTTAGCGTGATCCTAAGTGGTCAATTCGCTATTAAAAAAAAAAAAAAGTTTCTTTTAGTTAAGGTAAATGTCATTGAACGTGGTGACAATTGATATATGAAGTTATTCGTAGGAGTGTAGCGAACAAAAAGTCAGGTGAAAGCCATCCGCTGTCGTTTACGCAAGCCTAATTGACACGCCATAAATCTAGTGTAGCAAGCGGCCACATGTTAGAAAGACAATCCGGAGAAAAGCATACGAAGGAGTGAATAAACTCATCAAGTGAGAAACGTTTCGTCTGACAAAGGATGAAAGGTTACACGAATATAACAGCAGACAGGAAACAATGAAGGGTGTTCCTTGACTGAAACGCATAAACAGAGGATACGCCGGAACAATACTATGATACCAGGAAAGAAAGCGTACTCGAGGGTAACTCAGGAACTAAAGGGATAGGTTTTTGTTGGGAACCAGACAAAAAGAAAATACTTACGGAGAGAGGTGGCGAGGCCTTTGTTCAAGAAAAGATAATACCATAGGCGCAACTAATTGGAAAGGCAGATGTTGGAAGAGAAATCGAAGGCTTGTCTTTTGTGAAGACTAAGAAATACGACAGCTAGATTTATTCCTAGAGAATTCGGAAAAGCCGTTGACCGAAGGGTAAAGTATCCAGGAGAAGAGTTTGGTGGGAAGCAGTTGACCTATCAGAACTTACTTTTGAGAAAGTAGGTGATCTCTGGAGTAGGTTGTACGAAAACGAACCAATTAGGAAACGGCATCGTCGAAACCATAAGTCTAGTGGGTAAATTCTCATGTTCGATATAGGCAAGCGACAGGGACGCGAAAGGGGAGTCTTTACTAAATTTTCGAAAGGATCGGAAGTAAAAGGCGTGACGAAAGTGTTACGGGAGTTCGTAAAATGACTTGAAAAATATCGACATGATATGAACTGTATAACATTTTCTAGCGTTCGAGTTTGTGATCAGATAATAGTAAACGATAGTTAAACGCAATATAACTGCGGTATTAACAATTCTAACAATGTTGTATAATAATTAGTCATGAACGAATAACAGTAAGTTACCGTCATGTGTATCAGTTAAACAAACCATAAAACCGAGTGTAATATACGTCTTTAAACAATATCACGAGTAAATTCAATGATACATTTACAGAATGTCAGTGAATAACTGAAGTTATAGCAATAATAATTTAATAATAATACGAACACGCGTTGTGTAATGTGCTATATATATGTGAAGCGCAACTGTGAGGTCCAGGCATGCCACTCGAGATTCATCTGATGACTTATAATCAAAACTCCAAATGCTGATCAAGAAGCATCGCTTACCACACCTGCCACCTCTACAAGAGATGGATAATCGTACCTCAAGTAATTTTGTTATGTACTAATTAAATGTTACACCCACTTGTCTGTCACTAAAAGAACTCACTAAAGAAATTAATTTAAAGTAATAATTTAGAGATTTCATTATAAGTAAGGTCATGTTGAACCATTAGAGAAAATCGTAGAAATCTAGTATTCATAAAATATCTATATCACACATCACAATCGCTTTGATTTTAAATGAATCCGTTTATATATAAAATGTTGTACTAAACTTAAGTTGATCAATTATTAAAAAAAAAAAAGAAATATAGTAATAAGTAAAGTCTTAGAGATTGAAGAAGTATTAACTTTGTTAAATGTGCATTAATTAATATTTATAGTAATAATTAAGTGTACCATGAAATATGACGATATAATGATGTTTAGTTAATAAATTAACTAACAGAGAGTAATGAAGTATAAATTTTATTGAATTGAACCCTGAGATAAACAAAACAGTAAATGTATTATTATATTTGACGCACACGACGTCGGGCCCAAACTAAGTTAAAGTTATATTTGACGCCGCAACTAGTGTGGCATAAATAAAATTATTATATTTGGCGTCCACCGCTGGGAGTAAACGGGTACAACTCGTTTATTATTATAGACGTCAGAGTGACATAAAACCAAAAAAAAAATCACCGACTTTATTTCATAAATTCAAGAGTTTTAAACTTTTTAAGTGTACAGTGTGCATTAAAGTGTTTGTTTTTACGTAGGCTAATTGTACAGTAAAATATACGTATCACGTTTTCGTGTTACAACTTTAATTTTTTGCCTACTAGTTTACTTAACACCCAAAATCTTCATTTCTATATAAATGAGAACGACATGAGCCAAAAAAAAAGCAGACCGTAATTTCTTTCTTGTTTTTATAATTAAGGTAACTCATTCATGTACACTACCGTATATATTTTATTTACAGTATGTATTTTAGTTATTCCAACACCCTATGAAATATTTTCAGTAATGTAATTTTTTGTTGCACTTTTTGTTCCACTGCTGAGATAGTCTTCAGCGCTTGAACGACCACGTATAATCTCGAGTGTGCCCCATTTACCGTTGTTTCTGAAGGCGGAGCATCTTCTAACACATTTACAATTTCGTTTTGATTTTCCATTTTCGCTAAAAGTTTTTAACAGAGAATTCATCGCAATACGATGTTTGATTTTGTGCATTTTAAAAAAACCTGTGACAGGAAAATTTTAAACAGGTGGTAAGAAGTGAATAAAAAGACAGATATATCTGGAAATTAACAGGTGTTCACGCGAAATATACGTCTTGCAGCACACGAAAGATTTTAGTTCTACCACTGAGCTATAGATGTCGCTCCGCGACCTTTACAACTGACCCTCGTATATAGCAGATGTATTTTTTTAATATTGTATTTTAAAGCAATGTCTACGCTACAAGAATAAATGCAGGTGCATATTTCTACAAACCTTGAAAACCCAACTTTAATAATTCGACACATTAAACTTAGTATTTGTACGATGGACTTTATAAAATATGAAAATGATACGGTCTTCAGTAACAATCGAACCAAAGGCGCTTGCAATAATGAGATCACTGCCACTATAATCTCATAAGCTCATTTAAAGAAAGTCACACGCGAAACCGCCACACACACACACACACACACACACACACACACACACACACACACACACACACACACACACACACACACACACACACACACACACACACACACACACACACACACACACACACACACACACACACACACACACACACACACACACACACACACACACACACACACACACACACACACACACACACACACACACACACACACACACACACACACACACACACCTTCTCGTACCTCGTACATTGAAGACAGTGCAGTACATAAATTTCGTGCGCTAGGAAAGGACGCACATAAATCAATCGAGGCCTTAATCAAGATCTTCGGGATCACGACTACCCTACATTGTTCTGTAAAACAATAAATCTTCTTTTGCTTCCCCCCCACCAACCTTTCTCGCTCTTTCTTTCTATCGCTCTTTTTTGTTCTCATCTTCTCGTCGTTTTTTCGTTCTCTCGTCTCCTTTCATCGTTCGTTCTCTTTCCAAGTCGGTTACTAGCCCCTGTACTAAGGTGATCATTATTTACTAAACCGCTGTAGATGTGTACTGTATTGTTACTAGCGTTGTACTCAATTGTTAATTGCGTACAAACAGCATACGGCTTCAAAACTAGACAATGATGTTCCCGTAGTAATGTGGTATTCGAATCTAGTCGAAAGCATTCGTCGTCTTCTTTGAAAATGACAACACTGTTTTCAGTTTAACAAATATCCAAGAAAAACGTGGAAAAATATCTTATTTCAGACAGGAGGACCGAGCAAAACTCCTATCGTTGGCCCAGTCAAGTGTGGACCCGTTGCCTGTTATCAGCTCTTTTTACTTCCATGTTCAATAAGGAAATGCAAGTATGGTGATGGCGAAAAAAATCGTCTTCCAGATAAGGGCTGATTCTGATTGTACTACCATCAAAACATGAAGAAAAGTCCGAAGATTTTCCGAAAAGTGTTTGTGTGTGTGTGTGTCTGAGTAGAATTTTTTATATGGCATTCGATAACTGCCGCAAATTCAAACAGAATCAAATAATGTATTGCATATGTGCCTGAGTTGCAGAGGTCTCAAGGCCTATTGATTTTGGTGAAGATCGGTTAAGGTTAAGGGGTAGTTTGCCTGCAATGTTTTATGTTTTAACAAGAGTAAAGTACTTAATTTTGATAAATAATGTATCCTGAAAAGAAGATCATAATAATCCACTGTAGAAAGGTAGATGAAATATCTGTAAATGGAAAGGGTAGTTGAAAGGGGACGGGTTAATTTTGTGTAAGTGAAAATGTTAGTTGAAGGGGAAAGGGATAATTTTTATTATATGTGTACTACGTTATCGGCAATAAAGAAGTATTTTGTTGTTAAAATTCCTTTCCGGGCTGTTTGGCCGTAGTCCAATGTTTTCTGCAAAACCAGACGTTTCGGCAGTGCCATCGACTGCCATCGTCAGTGAAAATCGAGTGCGCTAACATGAGGTGGTATACTTTAGTGACTACAGTACTATGGTGAAGGCTGAAGCAATAAGTAGAACGAAGTAGTTTCTATGGAATATTTCATTTCGAAAATGATTTAAAAAATAAATCTTAGAACATGGAAGTCATGTATGGTTCTCATACCGATATTATGATCGGTACCTCAACAGTTGGCTGACACGTTGTTTTTTGCTGGTGACCAGACAATCCTGTCGACCTCGGATGGCTGAACACTGATTATATCGAATCTGCAAGGACTTCGGATTACAGATCTCCACACTGAAGACCAAAGTGATTGTTTGTCATGGAGATGATCCCGTACTGTTGTAGACGGTACTGTTCCGAAGCAAGTCAGCAATTTTGATTGCCTTGACCACGCGCTTATATTGCAAACAGTAACGTGGTAATACGCCACCATATGTGCGGTGCGGGACCGTCAGGCAAACTCTAAAGAAACACGCCAGAAGTTGTACAAGGTTATCTGCCTTCCCAAACTTCTCTACGCTTCTCTGAATTCGGCTTTAAATTCTGGGCCAATTGTTTAAAAGCGGCCAAAATAAGATTGCTCAGGCACATGAGATGGCTTGAGGATTTCTGGAGGTGGAACAGGCAGCACCTTGGCTATGCCATGTTGTGAAGATGATGATAATGATGTACTTATCTTTTTTCAGGAGTGGTTGGTTTTCCACTTTTGAAATTTTTATCTTATCTTTGAAGAACGTACTTTAAGTATCAATTAGCATTTTTTGACACCAAAAAGTTGAAATTTAAAATTTTTATGATTTTTTTTCTAAACACACTAAATTTTATCCAATGTTTTCCAGAGAAATTACTTTTTTGTAAACTTTCATTCTTCACTTAGAACCTAGCAAAAACGCCAGCTGTAGAAACCAAGCACTAGTAACATACTGAAAAACTGTTCATGATCATAGCATTCTCAGTTGTTGAGAAAAAAGTACAAGAACATGAGAAAATATAGGCTAATTCTCGGCGATCGTGCTTTAAAGTTCTGAGCGTTTAACTTATACGCTTGAGAGAGTTTACAAGGGAAGACATTTCTGAAAGTAAACTTATAATATTATGTTTTAGTGGATGGTTAGTGAGGATCGGTCAATAATACAACTTTTAGTTATTTTGCGTCGACGTTTCGACAATATTTATTGTCATCTTCAGGACAATTGTTGCTGACGCCAAACACACAACTATGACGCAAAAATAACTAAAAGTTGTATTATTGACCGATCCTCACTAACCATCCACTAAAACATTCACTGAATGACGGTCACTAAAAATTTAAGGATTTATAATATTATGTTTAGCTTTATCAGCTCGATAATTCCCTTTTCATATAATAATGTCCCTCACAGAAACAATACGTGATATTAAATTGTTCTATAATGATAGACAATGAAATAAATGGACCTGTAAAAATGTGGCTACTTGGATGTTACAAGGGGTTGAAAAATTATTATTTTAAACACATTTTCAAAGTAAATTAATGTTATTTTACCGTACAGAACACTTTGAAATATCATTATATAGGCTACTAAAAACAGAAAATTGGAAGCTTCGTCCTTAACAGTGGCGTACTTAGGCCACTGGAGGCCCGGGGCGGATTTCTTTCTGAAGTCCCCTCTCCCTTAAGACGGATGTTTATAATCCAACTTATCTTTAAGTAATACATAGCGAAACCACTTTACTGTTATATATTTATTGCCTAATTACTGTATTGATACATCTAGTTAGGAAACTTTATAAGAAGTTGTAGTAATAATTCAGGAAGTTGCCGCTAGGGTGTTGACGCTTCATGGTAGCATTTATGAAAATATTACAGTAAACTATAAATTAACACTAGAATACGTTTAGGACAGTTGGTCGAAGAAACAGGGCAAGAGAATTCAGGGCAGGGGGGATTGTGACGTTTCAGGCCATGACGATACGACAATTGCAAATAAATAAAAAAATTTACCAAAAAAATTAATTTTCCCAATCTGGAGGCCCCCTACTAAGTGCGGTCCGGGGCGGTCACCCCCCCACGACCCCCACTTAGTCCGCTTCTAGCTCTTAATGGAGTCGATACAGCGCGAGCATCGTCGTCTTCTTCTTCTACTTCTTCTCTTCCTCCTTCTTCTTCTTATTATTATTACTATTACAGGCCTGCTTGGATACGCCACTGCTCGACTACACTGTGTTTCCATGTCGTTTTGCTGTCCATATTGTAACGTGATGTTCCTTCCCATTGCATAAAGAAAATACATACCTAATAAATAAATAATAATAATAAAACAGAGAGTACAGTACAACTTTGGAATAAATAAAAAATGTATAGTAACTAGTTTACCAAATGTAATTTAAAATAAGAGGTAAAGTGATTCAAGGTAAATTATAAACATACCACGGTGTTAAAGTGAAGAACATTGAAATTAATCAATAACCATCCCACAGACAACACAATAAGGATGAAGGTCAAAGACAAATAAAGACAGATCCAAAATGGTCTGTAAACCCAGATGTAATATTGTTATTTGTTAATCACACAGACAATTTTGTTAAAAGGTGTGTTGTTATTTAGCATTAGGAGAAGTTGTAGTCATTAAGACATGATTTTTAGATAAGAGTTTTGTTTAGTTTTAAAGGAGTTAATATTACTAGAAAGCAAGGAATAAATAAGTTCAGTTAATAATTTCCCAAAATGTCATATCAATCAGTCATCACTAGTTCTAAAATATTCTGTTTTGTAAAAGTAAATTCCCCAAAACCAATTATTAATTTACAAATACAGGTCATGAGTGGTACCGTACCAAATTGCTAATAATTTTACCAGAAAAGAAAACAAAATGTAAATTATATTAAGTCTAATTATGTAATAATTAAGGAATAATTTGGGTGTAAAATATAAAAATAATGTATTTTTTATAACCGATGTCATGTGATACCTAAATCTAATAAATTGGACCAATAAGAATCATAGTAATTTCTGGTCAATTCAGTGAAATAAGAAGAAACGGACACTTTATTGTTAGAGACGAGAGATTTCGGTTGAGTTCAGTGCACAAACCAAATGACAAAATTTATATAAAGGAATCTAATCTGAGAAGGAAGAAAATTTAATGAATTTATGAAAATAATGTCCAAAATTAAATAAAAATACTGTAATATAAAATGAAGATATAACTAAACACGGAACGACTAACAAGAAAGAAGAATAGAATAAAACTAAATAATAACCAGTGAATATCTCTATAAGTTAATCATGTGCCTGAGCAATCTTATTTTGGCCGCTTTTAACCTAAAGGTAACATCAAATATACGGTTTATCACTATCAACACTAGGAACGATCCAACAACATTTACAACGGACAAAAACATTAATGCACAAAGAAAATATAAGTAACAAATAGTGAACACTTAATGACATTTATTTTATTAAATAAAACAGTGGGTAAACATTTCACATGGTTAATAGCAGACCAACAAGACGCCATATTGGATTTGTCAACTCGCCAAGCCCATGATGCTTTGCGGCTTTAGACTAAATTAAGGGATTTCTAGTAATGTATTTTCAATTTCAATTACCATTGTTTCTGTTATATTAGATGATTAGTATTACTATATTTGTACTGTAATGTACTCCTTGTTTGTCTTTTTAATGTAAATGAACCTTGCATAGCAGTGCAAAGAACTTGACATAATAATATTAACTAAAGAAAAAAATGAGAAATCGAACCCTGAGACAGAATCGATCTATGCTATTGTTAATGTCGAAAGCATAATGTTCAACTAACTCGAACAAAAATAAATATTAAACGTTATCATTATCAAATACAATTCCAAGTGTTTTATTTCTCAAGGTATTAAGTTAATAGGTTTCACATTGAACGAGCGAAGACCAAGAAGACGTCAGCGTGTGGTAATTCTGAAGATAACTACAAAAATAGAAATAACCTCAATCGGTACGTTCGAGATGGTAATCGAAGGTCTCATTAAAGAGTAGTTTCTAAATTACAACCGTGTTATTCAAACGTCTGAGGCAGATAGCGAATAATTGTGTTTGCCGAAATCATAGAAAAATCTATGAATGAGTTCTTGGATTTCGTTGTCCATGACGTGTCCGTTACTTAACTAAATATCACTATAATATTGACGACTCGGAACACTAAGATTTTTATAAGTAAAAACGTAAAGTTTTACCTTACAGCCTAAACCGGCTTTCACCTATAGAAGGCTTCATCAGAGGCTGTCGTAAGTAGCGCTGTTCGTCTTGTTGTTGGCGACGAGATAGTTTTTCGAAAGATCGAAACTGTGTGTGTGTGTGGTGAGATGTGTTCGAATAATGCGTGCGATTTGAATTGTGTCTGTTCGTTTAGGATGTCGTTTTTATTTGTTTTTGTGTGTTTGTATATTTCTAATTGTTCTAGAGTGTCTAGTTTTCGGCCTTTTGTGTGTACGTGTAGTATGTTCATGTTATTGTCGATGTTTTTATATGTGTGGTTTGCTTTAATGAGGTGGTTTGCGAAGGTAAACACAAAAGCACTCCACACCACTACAGAATCTACCTTCGCAAACCACCTCATTGAAGCAAACCACACATATAAAAACATCGACAATAACATGAACATACTACACGTACACACAAAAGGCCGAAAACTAGACACTCTAGAACAATTATAAATATACAAACACACAAAAACAAATAAAAACGACATCCTAAACGAACAGACACAATTCAAATCGCACGCATTATTCGAACACATCTCACCACACACACACACACACACACACACAGCTTCGATCTTTCGAAAAACTATCTCGTCGCCAACAACAAGACGAACAGCGCTACTTACGACAGCCTCTGATGAAGCCTTCTATAGGTGAAAGCCGGTTTAGGCTGTAAGGTAAAACTTTACGTTTTTACTTATGAAAAACTTAGTGTTCCGAGTCGTCAATATTATAGTGATATCTATGAATGAGATTAGAAACCTAAACAAACCAACAAATAAACATACTTAAAATACATACGAGGAATAAACTCCAACAGATATACTCAATATCAAAAAATAAAGAGTAAACCGAGTTAACAAAATTAGATAATAATTTAAAAAGATGTTAGGTTGCAAAGTGACACCGACAACGTGTGGATGATAAACAGTATCGGAAAGTTATATTACAATATACGTACATTTCCGAATGTCTGATTTTGCCTTTGCATAGTAAAGAAATATAACTCTTTATATATATATATATATACGTCAGGTGTGCAAGTAATGGGCAGCTATATTTTGTTTCATTGATGTGTAAGAAGTACTGAATGAACTGACGGTGCACAAGAAGATAGCGCCCGGTGTGCTCAATGTAGCGTAACACGTCCAATATCACGTGTCTTTGCCTTTCGCCTACCACCTGACGAAGGTGATCTACTTTAATTACCCTCATATAATTGTTCAGCATTGTTAACTCAGTTTTAACCCGACCGTTTGCCTTTTGTCTATCTGTCTATCCGTCTGTGTGGGGTTTGACTCACGATAACTTTTGAACGCATCAATCGAATTTCGTAGAACTTGGCACTTAGCTCCAGACACTCATTTTCTTTAGATTGATACACCCAAAATATTTTATTAGGTAAGAAGTATAAGAGTCCCAAAATTCATCATCATAATCATCATCATCATCATCATCATCATCATCATCATCATCATCATCATCATCATCATAATCATCATCTTCTTCTTCTTCTTCTTCTTCTTCTTCAAGGATTAAACCAAGAATGGTTTGTTCCGGTCTCAAATAGACAAAGATAACAGCTGGTCTCTCCAGGGCTTCCTCGGACGTCCCACACCTTTCCGTCCCCTCGGCTTATATTTCCATAGTTGTTTGGGGGTGCGGCAGTCATCATTCGGCAAAGATGTTCCCACCAATTCAGCCGATACTGGGCGATCCTGGCGAGTATACTCATAATATTCAGTTTCTGCTGTATATCTGTGTTTCTTCTATGATCATGGAGAGTATACCCTGCCACGAGCCTGAGAAATCTCATTTCAGCCGCTTGGATGCGACTGGCCGGGCCTTTCGTTAAAGTCCAATTCTCAAACCCGTAAAGAAGAGTGGGAAGAGCCATCGCCTTGTAGCATTTTAGACGTGTTCCATTACTTGCTGACTTAAGGGTTCGCCTAATGGTCCCGCACGTAAGGTTGAACTTATGCAACTTATTTACAATCTCATTGCTTGCATTATAAGACACACTGTAGCCCAGGTATTCAAAATTGACAGGAATCCCAAAACTCTGAACAAAAATTAAAAACAATCTATTTGGCTTATCACATTAAAGGGCATTTCAAACCAAATTCTGAATATATTGTTTATTGGTGAAATTTTCTAAATGTTTGATAGGCCTACTAGAGCCGAAAGAGTGTATAAAACGTTTGAAAAGAAATGTAAAATCCATGTGACAAATGAATAACGAAAGTATAACCGCTGGTGATAGATTTCATCAGTCGTCTGAGAAAAAGTACATTGTTGAACTTATTATCAGCCGGGCTGGTAGGCCGTGGTCCACATTTGTGGTTATTGACAAAGGTTTTGGCCCCATCCTAGTCTGGATTGGTACGGTGTCCGCCAAACAATTGAATTGGGTCGAAACGTTTGTCAACAACGACAACTGTGGAACAGCCCCAACTGATAATAACGCTGAAGGCGGCCGTGAGTGCTTAGGAACTTCCTGAATCTCTAGTGGCCGACACGAATGTGGTGGCTGGCCTCCATCTTTCGCTTGTCTTTGGGCAAGCGAAACGGCGCCTCCTCGTGGCCCCCGCTGGGCAACGTTGCGTTTTGTGCGGCCATTCGTAGTCTCACTCAACGTAGCGGCTACGACCGTTAGTCTCGCCGCTCGAGAAGACGGCTCTCGACCCACTCGCGGACGTGTCCAGCGGACGGGGATTTTTCTGGGCTGCATTCCCGGATTGTGTGTTTTGTTGGTTAGTGGGTAGATAAAAGTGGTTGAAGTTTGGTGTTTGCTCATAATAGTGTGGGACCCGTGGGCACTTCGGTGCCGGCCCTTAGGAATTATACAAACAATAACATACAACGTGTACTAATAGACACGGGATATAACATCGTGTAGCATAGACCGTCTAAGGCTTTCACGGCCGGCGTTGGAAACATTGTTAGGCCGTGCTGTTAGGCCGTGATGTTAGGCCATGGTATGTCGTTTGTGTTAGGCCGCGGTATGTCGTTTGTGTTAGGCCGCGGTGTGTCGTTTGTGTTAGGCCGTGGTATGTCGTTTGTGTTAGTCCGCGGTATGTCGATTGTGTTAGTCCGCGGTATGTCGTTTGTGTTAGGCCGCGGTATGTCGTTTGTGTTAGGCCGCGGTATGTCGTTTGTGTTAGGCCGTGGTATGTCGATTGTGTTAGGCCGCGGTATGTCGATTGTGTTAGGCCGCGGTATGTCGTTTGTGTTAGGCCGCGGTATGTCGTTTGTGTTAGGCCGCGGTATGTCGTTTGTGTTAGGCCGCGGTATGTCGTTTGTGTTAGGCCGCGGCATGTCGTTTGTGTTAGGCCGCGGCATGTCGTTTGTGTTAGGCCGTGGTATGTCGTTTGTGTTAGGCCGTGGTATGTCGTTTGTGTTAGGCCGCGGTATGTCGTTTGTGTTAGGCCGCGGTATGTCGTTTGTGTTAGGCCGCGGTATGTCGTTTGTGTTAGGCCGCGGTATGTCGATTGTGTTAGGCCGCGGTATGTCGTTTGTGTTTACAGACGTTTCGGCCTCACCACCAAAAGTCATCTTCAATGTTGGAAGCAATTGGCACTGTGTTCGCCAATTCACCCCAGTGATGAGACAGACAACTGTGTGTTTTGTAAATTAATAAATTACCTTAGATCCGTCGTGTGACTTCGTTTTATATTTAAAATAACGCGTTTCGGAACATATGTTCCATCATCACATTATTTCACTCAGTTGAGATCGTTAAATGTTAAGTTCACATTACTTTGTACTTACACACACGTCATTATGGGTGCGCACCCTTTTGAAGGCTGACCGCAGTATCCGGTTTCAACTGAATGAATTCTGGCCAACCTTCAAAGGGTGCGCAGCCATACTGACGCGTGTACTGTAAGTACAAAGTAATGTCATTTTAACATTTAACGATCTCAAGTAAGTGAATTAATCCGATGATGGAACATATGTTCCGAAACGCGTCATTTTAAATATAAAACTAAGTCACACGACAGATCTAACGTAATTTATTAATTTGTAAATAACAAACTGACTTGGATACCAATAGAAATATGTATCTCAAACTGTATTTTTGCCGGAGAAGACCGACTTGTATAAAATTTTCCTTCCAGCACGATATAAGCTAAGCTGTTGATGCTGATTTCCAGCTTGGATCGTACTAGAAAGAAATTTTATATGAGTGGGCCTTATTAGCCAAAAACATAGTTCTCTATCTCATCACTGGGGTGAATTGGTGAACACAGTGCCAACTGCTTCCAACAATGAAGATGGCCTGCGACGGTGCGGCCAAACCGTCTGCAAACACAAATGACAGACCGCGGCCTAACAACAAGGCAAATAATATTTCCAGCTTTATCGTGTCTTATTATTATTATTATTATTATTATTATTATGTTTTTTATATTATTCTTTACTTAATATAACACAAATATTTATTAAAAAGCTTTCGTTTCAGTTGTAGGACTATTAATTGAATTTGTACTGGCGAATACAGAACAAAATTGTAACAAGGAGATTTGTTAAAATGTCCATAAGAGGGACGTGCAGAGGATTCAGGCAACCGAAATGAAATTTCTAAGAGGGACGCAAGGTTGTTCTCTCTTGGATCGGAGAAGGAACGAGGATATTAGACGCGATTTAAACATTGCATCATTGCACCAGAAGATTGAAGACCACAGAAGGAGATGGTGTGAACACTTGAATTGCATGCCTGATATCCGTCTACCTGTGGCTGTCTTGGGTTATCACCCTACTGGCAAGAGAGATGTCGGGACATCGAGGAGAAGATGGGTTCCGGAACAGCCTGAGGCCTAATCCTTGGAGTGGTTATGATGATGATGATGATGTCCATAAGAATGTTTTAAAGACAATTCTGCGTAAGTTTTAACGACCGCACCTCAAAAGCTTTCATTATTTATTATACAAGAGCAGGGACGTATTTACGGGGAGGGGCGAACGGGACCGGACCCTCCCCCCAGAGGATCCAAAAAGTTGACGAATTTTGCTAATCTGTTGTTTGTAAACAGATTTATTATTTTTACAGCTGTGTATGCTAATATATACTAGTTAATCTTTTTAACATACAAACAGGTTTACAAATCATTTGAAACAAGAAGTATAAAAAAATCAATTCAGTCAATAAGTATCTTGAAAACAATGTTTCAATAACGCGTACTTTTATTGTGTTATTAGGTCTACCGTTTACTTTAATGGGACTGATTTCAGAATGTTATCACACGTTTTTCAGCCACTTTAAAGATAGTAACATTGATTAGTCTTAACTTGTTTCTTTTTTAGTATGAATACCAAATTCTGGATACACCACTGTACAAGAGGTTATAGTGCATGTAGTAAATATTTTTGTCAAGAGCCCCTCCCCAGACGAGTTGTAATAAGCTAGATGCCCACAATTGCACATGTCTACATGCTTTTCTCTCTGATGTAGCGGTGTATGGAAATTGGGCTGTATTTAGTACAATGATCGGTGTCACTAACTGTAATGTGTCTCTGCTAATCTATGGTAATCTGGTTAGCGCCGCGTCACCTGTCACACACACACACACGTCAGAGAAAGGCGGCGCGCGAAACAATAGCTAGGTTCCCAGAGTGCTAAAACCACCCACTAAATGTTTCGTTAATGCCGGCAGACTAACGTACAGTACAGAAATGCCCGCAATTACCCGATTTATATCGGTTTCACCCCCCCCTCTCATCATTCATAGGGTTGGTGGGCAGAAGGTCATCACCACCATCATCATCATTGTTGTCACCTTCACATCATGGCATAGGCAAAGTGCTTTGAATATAATTGACGTGTCTCCGGACTACCAGGCCTTGGTCCACTCCTGCCGCTACGAACGACGTTTCGGCCTCTCCTCTGCAGGCCATCTTCAGTTCGAGAACGATTCGATCTCCGCCAGTTAACCACAGCACTGTGGCAAAATATACGTCAATTATATTCTACCCGGGGATGAGTTATTCTAACACAATTGTCGCCGGCCGTGAAAGATTTTGGTATTGATTAAGGTGCTGCCTGTTCCTCCAGCTATCTCTTCCTGGACACACACACGCACGCACACACCTGTGTCCTATAGGTTTATATTTCCAGACTTGTTCGGAGAGTCTTGAATCTGACATTTTTTCCAAGTGTTCTTTCCACCGTTGTTTATAATCGTTTAGTCTTCCATTCAAGTTAAAAACTTGGGATTCTTCTCTTATGGCCTCATTCTTTATGCCGTCAAGTTTGGAACGCCTTTCATTTTTCTCTTAATTTATTCTTCTTATTCCGTCTGAAACCTACCTAACTTAACATCAATATCATAATTCTTATCATAGCCAATATCATGACTATATGACTATAGCCTTTTAATGACTTGGGAAGACATTAGCAAATGTTTTTGTACATTCTATAACTGAAGATGACAGTAATGTATAATAAACTGTACAAACATTGTAATAAACAATACAAAATAATATATAAAATATTAATATACAGCTAATATTATATTATACCTTGTTAAAATATAAAATATTCTTTATTATTGATATTAAATAATAACAGCTGTTAATAAACAATTACTTTTAAATTTACTTAATTTGTTCTTTGCATGTTCATGTTTTCTGAAGACGACAGTAAAGAAAATTTGTCAAATCAGTGAGAAAATACAAAGAAAAAAATATGTTTTTGTATTGCTTGTTATAATATCTGTTAATACCAGGAATAATTGTGAGCGATTATAAATACATATAATGTGTGTGTCTATAAAATTTGTTTTGTAGATTATAAATCTACCATTATTTTGAGCACAATGTGTTGACGCTATTAACGCGTATCAGATTCTAGAGAATTTGAAATATAAATTGTATATTTCATATTAATGTATGATTGTATATTTCATATTAAACTGTATGATTCATATTAATCATCAGTTAGGGGCCTCTAAGCATTTAGACCGCTCTAGATTTTATCACGATCATTGTAATGATTAACTGACGTACGAGCTAAGGGCCAACAAACATAAGGGCACTGCGTGTATCGAACCCGAGTCGAGGTTCAACGAACGTACGCGATTAAAGAGGCGAGTAATATTTTGCGGAAGAGATTTAGGTGACCGTGGCAGCAGCAGCAGCAGCAGCAGAGAGGTCACCGTGGCCGTGGCCTTGGCCGCGCCGCCTCACTGTGCCACTGGGTGAGACTTGTTTACCGCGGCTTCGCTCCGCTATGAATGAACCACCTCATATACGTGTCAAGTACATTTACATAACCGACGCAGTCGCCGCATGGCGCAACAATTGCACGCCGCGCCGCGCCGCATTGTTGTCGACAGAAAACGTTTACGCTCTTAATGTCTCTTAAAAAAAAAGTTTTCCCCTTTATGTAATAACGAAATATTTAGCGAGGATATGTGAATAAGTATAGACAACATTTTTTATATCATTTGTGTCGACATTTTGACAATATTTATTACCACATCAGGGCCTCTGTATGAACAATATCTTCTTCTGTTAGTTCCTATCCGTTTCGGATGTTGGATATCATCTGTACTGTTGCACGGAATAAGTCAGTTGTATTCATGCCAAACCAGGTCTTTAAATTTCTCACCCATGAGATTCTCGGTCACCCAACTCCTCTCTTTCCAAGTACTTTTCCCTATAGTATGGAGTGTAATAAGTAAAATCTCTGTTAATTTCTCATGAGATGTCCCAGATACTGAAGCTTTCTTATCTTCACTGTGTTAGTAACTTCCCTATCATTCTTCATCTTTCTAAGAACTTCAACATTCCTGTTAATATAATGACGAAATATTTAGCGAGGATGGGTGAATAAATATAGACAAAATTTTTAAATAATTTGTGTCGACGTTTCGACAATATTTATTACCATCATCAGGGCCTCTGTATGGAGAATAGAGTAATAATAAAACACATAAGCAAACCACTTAATTGAGTCAGTGTGTGTATATGCGAGCGCATTGTGTCTGTTACATAAGCAAAATAATTACTATTCTCAAATATTGTTATACTTAAATAGACAGATATTATAATTATAATATTTTGAAATGTAATATTAAAATAACTAGTCTGCTCAATGAGCTGCAGATCTCACAGTTTTGAACGAAGTGGACTTTTCTTCTTCTTCTTCTTCTTCTTCTTCTTCTTCTTCTTCTTCTTCTTCTTCTTCTTCTTCTTCTTCTTCTTCTTCTTCTTCTTCTTCTTCTTCTTCAAGGATTAGGTTATAAAAACCTGTTCCGGTACCCATCTCATATTCGGACGACCCACGTCTCTTCTACGAATGGCTTTATAGTTCAGTGTCGCTTTTGGCAATCGATCCTCTGTCATCCTTTGCAGTTGACGCTACCATTGTCTTCTGTAAATTGCAGTAATTTCATTTATGTCATTTACTTCGAGTTCTGCTCTGATATCTTCATTCCTTACTTTATCTTGCAATATATAATTTAAAGTATTTCTTAGAAACTGCATTTCAGCACTCTGAATCTTGCCGCTTTCCTTTTTTGTCATGATCCACGCCTCACTTGCATAAATCAACCTGGGTATTATTGCAATTGCCTCATAAAATTTAATCCTTGTTCTGTGTGTTGTTTTATTTCTAAGATTTCTATGAATCGTACCACAAATATTCCTAAATTTATTTATCTTCTCTCTTATATCGTATTCAGATTCATAGCTTACTTCACAGCCGAGCTATTTGAAACGGGTCACTTGTTCTAAAGTGCTGTTGTTTATAACTATCGTAGTCCTCACTGGACATTCTCCTTTAAAGGCCATGGTTTTCGCCTTTCTTACTGAAATTTTCAGTGAGATATCTCTTGCTACTGCTTGTAATTAAAACATAGATCTTTGGAAATCACCCTCATTTTCTTGAATCTTCTTCTTCTTCTTCTTCTTCTTCTTCTTCTTCTTCTTCTTCTTCTTCTTCTTCTTCTTCTTCTTCTTCTTCTTCTTCTTCTTCTTCTTCTTCTTCTTCTTCTTGAAGTGCACTTATTATTACATGTACTTCAATATTAGTG
Organism: Magicicada septendecula; assembly: GCA_034769895.1. Taxonomy (NCBI): domain Eukaryota; kingdom Metazoa; phylum Arthropoda; class Insecta; order Hemiptera; family Cicadidae; genus Magicicada; species Magicicada septendecula. The sequence continues at coordinate 6,994,443 of CM068372.1, forward strand.
TACAAAATGGACCCTAAAAATTCGATACATTTGGATTTGGGTTAAAATTCCTTTCAGTTCGACACCGTGCTGAATCTTCGTAATTTGTTTTCAAATTTTTAATAACTGTCTTCAGGTCTGGGGACTCAAAATTTTGAAATTTCCAATAAATGAACACTATATTCAGATTGGGATTATACAGTGTTAACTGTAAGTTAAAGATTAGCAATTAGAAGATATGGTACTACTGAATGTGAACTTTAAATTTGATATACACAGTATGTTTACCACTCCGTATAAGTAGTAAATAAACAAATGTATTATCTTAGAGATTTTCAAAATGACGGCTGATTAAAATTTTTAATAATAAATGGTTCAAAAAACTAAACTTACAACAAAACATATCTCATCACATAAAAAAATTACCCCTTTTTAATTCGTAATCCAGTGGTACGTAAGGTAACAGGGACATTGCATTTTTTATAACAAAATATTTGGCCTATTTACCTTGGAGTTATTGTTTGGCCTGTTTTGTTGGTGGTGGAACTAGTTAGGTGACAATCTATGCCTAAGACTTTCACGGCTGTCACAATGTTGACCCCTCTCCGGTCCCTATTCTGGGGGATCAATTACAGATTCTGTAGGGTAAAATTATGGGGGCACGTATGCCAAGTCATTGTGGGACATATCCGAAATATACAGACAGATTATGGGGGCACGTATGCCAAGTCATTGTGGGACATATCCGAAATATACAGACAGATTATGGGGGCACGTATGCCAAGTCATTGTGGGACATACCCGAAATAGACAGACAGATTATGGGGGCACGTATGCCAAGTCATTGCGGGACATACCCGAAATAGACAGACAGATTATGGGGGCTCGTATGCCAAGTCATTGTGGGACATACCCGAAATATACAGACAGATTATGGGGGCACGTATGCCAAGTCATTGTGGGACATATCCGAAATATACAGACAGATTATGGGGGCACGTATGCCAAGTCATTGTGGGACATATCCGAAATATACAGACAGATTATGGGGGCACGTATGCCAAGTCATTGTGGGACATATCCGAAATAGACAGACAGATTATGGGGGCACGTATGCCAAGTCATTGTGGGACATACCCGAAATATACAGACAGATTATGGGGGCACGTATGCCAAGTCATTGTGGGACATAACCGAAATATACAGACAGATTATGGGGGCACGTATGCAAAGTCATTGTGGGACATATCCGAAATATACAGACAGATTATGGGGGCACGTATGCCAAGTCATTGCGGGACATACCCGAAATATACAGACAGATTATGGGGGCACGTATGCCAAGTCATTGTGGGACATATCCGAAATATACAGACAGATTATGGGGGCACGTATGCCAAGTCATTGTGGGACATATCCGAAATATACAGACAGATTATGGGGGCACGTATGCCAAGTCATTGTGGGACATATCCGAAATATACAGACAGATTATGGGGGCACGTATGCCAAGTCATTGTGGGACATATCCGAAATATACAGACAGATTCCAGACGGTCGAGTTAAACTCACTTTGTTATTTCAATGTGTGTCACAGATTAATCAATTAAAATTTCACTTTTTAAGTGGAATCCGTTTTGGTTGTACGGTAGTTGCAACGATTGCCACGCCAATTAACCGTTTGGGCGCATCGTGTCGTAAAGCGTCGCGGATGACTCCACTGTCATTAGTCACACACTGGCTGCGACATTGTCTAGAGACTCTGTGAGGCCCCTCGCGGCCAAAGACGAAGCTCCTGCAATTATTTATGTCTCACAACAAAACAGCTTGCAACGTTTTGAACTACACATGCGCTGGATGCTAAAACTACACAAGTTTATATTACACTTACTTAATCCTACGTAGAAATTGCGTGCAATATTCTTTCGTTCTGACTCGCACATATTGCTGTGTATTTACTATTATTATTATTATTAATCGTATTCATAAATGCTCACATTTTTCTTGTTATATATTTATATTATTGTTAACAAAAATTTAATAGATATCAATTAATTTGTATCTGATGATGATAGCTGAATACTATTGAAACACTGTAATTTACAAAATAATACAAAAAATATTCTTGTAAAAATTTTTATTGTTAATAATAATATATTATTAATCGTTATTGAGTAAAACTGAAACAAGTGTAGGTGTAGTTGAAACTGAAATAGATAAAAAATAATGCCTGTCATGAACCCACGAACCACACACTTTTACAGCTCAAAAACAGCTGACAAGTGAGAGAGAAATATTAACAAGACAGAAACAAAACAGAAACAAGAAACGGACATTAGAGTTACAAGTTTTTAACGTGAATGAAAAATTAAAAGATTACAAACAACGTTGGGAAGAACACTTAGAATGGATGTCAGATGCCAGACTGGCCGAACAAGTCTGGAAGTACAAACCTATAGGGCACGGGTGTGTGAGCAGAATTCTGCCTTACGCAGGAAGAGAGATGGGTGGACGATCTTTGAAGGCGGAACAGGCAGCACCCAGGCCACGCGGGTTTTGAAAAATGCACAAAATCACGAATCCTTTGTTAAAAAATTTTCTGTTAATAAAATATTTAAGTATCAAATATCCGAACAATATACTTTAGCCACATTAACGTTACAGTAAAAATATATTGTGCTGTGAATAAATTAATCGAGTTTATTTATTATTATCCATCCAACTGACTCATTATCCTTTCTGTCAAGTCGTTTTTGTCGTCAGCTGTATAAAGATACAAAAACATGTTAACTACAACACGAATTAACAAGAAAATAGCCATAATAAACCTGTAATATTAAATGACTTTGACATTTGAGTTTAAACATAAAACCTAACACTTTGACATCGACATCATAATTATTATTATGATATTTAACGTGTCAGCTATTTAAATGGATTTGACATTCAAAGTAAAATTTAAATATTTTTAAAAGCTACAAGAAGCGAATTCGTAATTTCTTGTATTAATTCAGTTAAAGATGGCAGTGGAAATAACTTGGCGACAAAAGGTGAACAATTGAATAGCAGAGGTCACGGGCACGGTGTCAACAGACTGTTTCGTTTTGCAACAGACTTTAAATTAACTGTTTGTACAATGTAGTCAGGTATTCAGTAAGCAGTTGGCATTGTTAACCTAAATTGATCGCATTGCTGAGACGTGTTAAGGTTTATTTTCGTTTGCGCGAATCTTCAAACGGTCGTAAACATGTGTGTTAAATACCTATTTGCTGGTTTGATTTTATTTTATTGGACTGCAAAACGCTTGGAAAATGTGTGAACGTTTTACGACTGTGTCGCCGCAGTTAATTTGACGAAAACGGAAACATGTAGCCTGCGCCACGTGGGTCGTAATTACGGACCAATAACGGATGTTAACATATTTTTTGTGTGAGAATGTGGCACCAAATTTAACTGCGCCAGCACATAATTATAGAGAACAGCGAAGTAAATCTCGTAGAAAACCCATAAAATTGATGAGCAAATGAAATTGAAAAACTCGATGACACAGTACGTTCGGATAAAAGCGTCTACATATACCTTATTGCCTTTACTGACTGAGAGCTTCTAGATGCAGACTGAAGCTTTCATGAAACTTTCAATGAGCAAACGTTAGCTCAGGGGTAAACACTTTTTTTCTAAAATACCCAGTCCCAGTTCCAGTCCAGAAAGATGAAGAAAGAAAGGGAAGTTATTAACACAGTGAAGATAAGAAAGCTTCAGTATCTGGGACATCTCATGAGAAATGAACAGAGATTTTACTTATTGCAGTCCATACTACAGGGAAAAGTACTTGGAAAGAGAGGAGTTGGCCGACCGAGAACATCATGGCTGATAAATTTAAAGACCTGGTTTGGCATGAATACAACTGACTTATTCCGTGCAGCAGTACATAAAGTTAAAATAATCTGTATAATATCCAACATCCGAAACGGATTGGAACTATCAGAAGAAGATGAAGCCGACCCGACTCCGGACCCCTCCCCTCCCGAAGGCCAAATTCTAAATGCGCCAGTGCAGCCAGTGTGTGTGTGTGTGTGTGTGTGTGTGTGTGTGTGTGGACACGTGCTGGAGTTCGTTATGCAAAGCGTTGTGGTACAATTATTATTGAACCGATTATCACACACAGATCACGGCGCGATAATAATCTCCAGAAAACGGTAAACGGTTTGGACTTCCTGTCCGCGCGACCAATCAAAACGGACTGGGAAATGAACTCGCTGTCTCTAATGAAAAATTAATTTCTCAAAAACAAAATACAAAACAGAAATGTGTCGTATCCGGCTTGGCTTGAAATAGACCTGTCAGCTTGTCCCATTATGATGATTCCTGAAACGATTTTACTACTTCATTAACTAAATAGTTTTTTCGTTGTCAACTCATCCAAACTGTAAAAGTAAATTAAAAAAATTGACAATATATTGTACGATTTTGAAAATTTCAAAATTTTAGGACACCGCAACCCCGAAAGTCACAAAAAATGTAAAACAAATTGTGAAGTCCAGCTGAATGTCAGATTACAGGTAATTTTAGCCCAAATTATACTGTAGAGTTCGCTATGAAATATTTTTACTTTATGTGCACTGGGAATCACAAACACAACACAAGATTTTAAGAAAATTGTATAAGTCTGTATGGGGAACTTACGAGTTACGAGGAACTCATAACTCATGGGGGGTTATTACGTTACGAGGAACGTATTCACAATACAAACTTTGCATCTTTAATTATTTGACAATTTGAATGGCCTTCAAAAGTAAGCGGTGTTTTCAAAAAAACTGTATATATTCTTATCAGGTTTTACGATATTGATAGACGACTTGTTGAAACATATTAATACAAAGGTTTTAAAATATATATATATATATATAAACACTTGGTACATTTCACAGTTTTTATTTAACTCTGACAGCTGTTTCAGCTTATTAGGCTATTCTCAAAGAGAATCAAAGAACAACTAAACTAACAAAGAATGTAAGAATGGTGAACATGTGTTTATCGTGTGGTTCGGACATGTGTAACTAAACTAAATAACAGCTTTCAATAAAGCAATCAAGAAAAGCAATCAAAAGTAACGGAAATTTAACAAACGAACAAACTGAATTCTATGTATCCCCTTTATCCCTTTTATTCAGTTACGTAGATTTGTAAAAAGTATTAAATAAAGGCTTAAAGATGTCTATGAAATCAGACATAAACTTAAAAGCAAGGAATAAATTATTTGTTATTTAGGCCTCATGGTTATAAATTTATCTAAAAAAAAACTACAAAATTTTTGTATTTTTAGTGTTTATTGTATGATTATTATTCTACTAACAAAAAACAAGAATAATAGTGTAATCGAAATTTTAGTAATTTTTCTAAAAATTTCAAAATTATCTAACATTGAAATTTACCTAATTATATATATATATATATATATATATATATATATATATATATATAGTATGTAGGCCGCTTACTTCGTTCAAAACAGTGAGGGAGTTCTGTATTTTCATAAGCTTACCAGATTATATATCCTCTTGTATTAAAACATAAAAAAATGAATGTGGAAGTAAAGAATTTCCTGAAAGTCCTTGGAGAAAGGGAAAGAAAAAGACGAAGTGGGTGAGGCAAAAGAAGAAGAAGAAGAAGAAGAAGAAGAAGAAGAAGAAGAAGAAGAAGAAGAAGAACAACAACAACAACAACAACAACAACAACAACAACAACAACAACAACAACAACAACAACAACAACAACAAGAAAGGTAGAAGGAGAAAACAAGAAGATAATGTCTACTACATTGTGATGTCTATTACATTGTTCAAGGACCAAACACTTTAAACAATGCGCCTGTCATTGTTATCGGTAGGCAATACGTGATGCGTGTGCTAATTACAGGCTACCAGTCCTACAGTATTAGGGTAGTATCAAATCAGTTGCTGTCATATGACGAATACCAGAAACAAACTGTTTTCTCAAAAATAAGACTTCCTCGATTTTAAGACTCCTCCTCCAATAATGTTTGGTGTGATTTTTTTTTTATAGGATTCTCTGATTTTAGGGTTACACTATTAGGATAGCATTGAAATGCTGTGAGGTTTTTTATTGTAATAGAATTCGTTTCAATACGATACCGGAAACCGTTACTCATTTAAACTAATTGTTCTCGTTTTTTTAATTTTTTGTCCCTATATATTGGATCACATGACCCAAATCTAATATACGAACGTTTTACGTTAAAATCCCACTCCGTGTAAAATTTTGTAGAAAAAAATATAGGAATAAAAGTGGAACTTATTTCCGAATACATTCTGTAAATTTAACGATTTTGAAACTGGATTATAAAAAATGTTGTTTTTCTCGAACCAAATATGTTGGCAATGTAGCACGAAGCTACTGAAGATAATGGTCTCCCTTAAAGATGGCCCCAAACAACCAGACCGTGTGTAATGTGAATTTCCGAAACTGTTGTAAACCTTGACTAATATTTGCAAAGACTACTGTGGTTGATACTTTAAATTCGAAAGTTCCGGCAACATTTGTGAAGTACTCAGGGTGGGACCATATCGTGTGTCCTGAAACGCGGTGTTAGCAAGGCCACGTGATTGGGGAAAAATTATGGTAAATAATTATTTCCGCACGTGACTAAGATCAGGGGCGCATTTAAGAGGGGGACGATCGAACAGGTCCGGCCCCCACTAGAGGATCGAAAAAGTTGACGAATTTTGTTAATCTCTTAATTTTTAGGTTGTTTTATTATTTTCCAGCTGTGTACGCTAATATAATAGTAAATCTTTTTTAAAATATAAATTTGAAACACAGCATTAGCATATACTTTTGATATATGAAATATAGGAAAACCAACTATATCAATAAATATCTTGTTAAAAAGTGTTTCAACAACGCCACATTAAAGATAGTAATGTTGATTGGTCTTAACTTGTTTTCTCTTTTCTATGAAGTCGAGCAGACCCCGGATCCCCCGCACCCAAATTCTAGATACGCCACTGATAATAGCATTTAACACGCCATCTAGAAAACATAATGGTTTAGGAGGTTATTATCACTTGAAAAGAATACAATTTCAATCAAAAAAACAATGTTTCAGAAGACATAATTATTGAAACATTGTTTAGAAGATACTTATCGACTGAATTGATATTCTTATATTCCATATTTCAGACGTATACCCCAATGCTGTGTAACAAACCTGTTTGTATATTTAAAACAGAGTTACTATACTATATCAGCGTACACAGCTGAAAAAAGTAAGAGATTTAATAACATTTGTTACGTTTTTCGCCCCTCTGGGTAGGGTTGGTTTCGTTCGCCCCCCGCAAATACTCCGCTGGTAATGAACATCATCAATTATACTGTTATCATGTGCAAATAGTAAGTATGTAAGTTTTACATCGTACCTCGATGGAAATTTTTGTTTAGACAAAGAAACGTATAAAGTAGAGAGAAAATTAGTCAATGTGTCAAATAAGCAGAAAGGAAAATCAATAAAATTATACCGTCTAACTATTATGAAGAGTACAAATGTGGAAGTTCTTAGAATAAATGGTGAGAAAGTAATCTTTTGGAAATCCAATGTACGTAGAACAGTACAGCTTAATGGACATGTAATGATGATGATGAGGGATTGCTAAGATTGCTAAGAACAACAATAGCGGGACTTGTGAACAGGAAGACCGCGAGTACGATATATGGAACACGTGAAAGATTTGAGAAGCAGTACTTAAGAAGAAATGAAAAAGAACGGCGAAAAACCAACAACTCCAAACTGATCTTCTACCATACAGTCTTCATAAGGCAACTGATGAAGAGGAAAACAGAGAAAAACCTGAGAATTGAACAGAAATTCGACTGAAACAGCTCTGACCGTTTGATGATTAACTAATTGTTATGCATGAAAGTAAATTTTTTAAATATTCACAAATCGTTTCTCACAAATTATGTAGGCTAGGATTACGAAATTTGATAATATGCTACGAATGGCCTCTTCGTACTAATGGAACGTTTATTTGTTGTGTATAATGAATGTGTTATTACGATTTTTCTGAGCCAGGTTTTTCGCGTTCTTTCGTTCATCATTCCAACTCTGTTGTTTGTTGTTGAACTGCTAGCTACTGGTATCGTGTCGGACGGGGCATTTCGGTGTCACTGCCGATAGCATTATCTTGACAATGGTGATGACACCGAAATGACTCGTTCAGCTCGACCAGTTCAGCGACAAACAACAGAGTTGAGGGCATTATTGGTTTTCTATTAGTACGATTTTAATATTATTATTTATAATAATTATTATTTTTTGTGGACCCGGGGCGGACCAAAACTAGCAGCTGCTGCCTTCTAGTTGGATATTGGTTTATCAAGGAAGTAAACCGTGATTAAAAATTTGCCTTGTCCTCCAGGTTGGGGGTTAATGCAATGAGCCAACTCGCCATTCGTTGGAAAAAAGAAAGTGATAAAAACTAAATAGATTGGAGTCGGATGGGTTAAATAAAACTAAATGAGAATTCAATCACTTCTGTAACCTTTGGTTCCGGAAACGGTGTAAACATTGTATAGCCGGAACAATAATTATTATTAATTGTAGAAATAATATTATTACTATTAATACTAATAATAATAACAACGGGGATGTTAGGTCGTGGGTCCAATATAGTATTTGCCAGGCGTTTTGAACATACGCAAGACTGTGATCTTCAGACTTGAGGGGAAACAGAAATGTACCAGGCCCGCGTTGACCTAAGTGCAGATACTAACGTTAGACACGGCCTAATTGATTTTAATTATTTGTGTCAATTACGGCCATGAGAGATTACGTCCTTTGATTACTATTAATATTTTCGTACTTAAGGGTCACAAAGTGAATTTACGGGAAAGCGTAAATACATGAAGATACAAACTTCCTACTGACATCGTCAATGAACAGATACCTCTAGACGGACACGCTACGGGGTGCATAGTTATTTAGTAATAACTTCCAGTCGTTAATTAAACTAAAATCTATTCTGATAATGAAAGTAGATAAACAAATTTGTGCACTCTCGACAAAGTGTGAAAAATCAATAATATGAAGGATTCAAGTGTACGAATGTGTCCCTAAAATGTGGCATCAAATTTAGTATATAATGTATTTAGTATTTATAACGTCGTTACCTCAAGATGTTTTTTCTTTATTTGGAACATGTTTCGGGACACATAGGGTTCCAATCCTCAGCTTTCTTAATTTTGAATCTTGTGGAGTACTTGTGTGTTGGTTCGTTGTTGTTATGGTTTCCTGTTGGTTTTTTGTACTTTAAATTGGTATTATTGTGTGTGATTGTGGTGTATGTGTTAGTATTTTGTGTATTTTCAGTGTTGAGTGCTTTGAAAGTTGTGTCATGTTTTGTATTGATTTGTATTTGTTCAGGTATTAGTTTGTTTTGTGTTTGTATATTTTGTAAATTTTCCCAAATGTTCATTATGGTGCCTTTGTGTGGTATGTGTTTTATTTACAAGTACTCCACAAGATTCAAAATTAAGAAGGCTGAGGATGAGAACACTAATTGTCCAGAAACATGTTCCGGAAAAACATCTTGAGGTAAAGATATTATAAATATAAAATATTATATACATCAAGAAATAGACTGTTGCAAATAGTGTTTGAATTTAGTATCTATAGGAAAAAATTCATCAAATTCTAAGCTTGGACTTTGTAGTATAAAATAATAAAAATCCACAAACAAGCTGTACTGGACGTCGAGATGCAATAAAGACAAGCTTAAAGGTTTAAAGCTTTAAAGACAATCACTATTGAGAAAAAAAGCACCATAACATAATGAGCGCGATCTATGATACGGTATATTTCACGGTGCCCTTGAGATGATTTGACACGAGTAGACCTACAGTCGGTAACAACAAGATCTTTGCAATCGATAGTAAAATTGAATGACAAGTCTCCCCACATCCAAACGTGTGTAATTCTGGTCTATGAGGATCTGTTTGAAACAGTTTAAAAGAGTTCAGGGGCGAAACTAGGGGGGATATGGGGGATATATCCCCCCACGAAATCCGAAAAAAATGTAAAAAATTTTGAGCAAAATAGTTTAAAACGGGTTGTATTTTTTGAAATGCAATTGACTTCAAATTTTTGTCAATTAAAAAAAATTTTCTGTTTGGGTCAATGACAAGTTTAAATAATCTACAATAATAGGCCTTATACTCAATAATAAACATAACAGATGTTGAAGGATATGGTGAAAAATTGAAAAGAAGTCGGCTTGAAAGAGAGTAGGATATGGTAGGTTTTTCCGCTGGTTGCGATAAGTAGGGACATATCTTTTTATATTTTAACCACTTAATGTTACATGTTGATAACTTCAGTCACAAAGCACACAACGTGAATGAGTTTTAATTTCTTTACTTTATTTTTCATAACGGACATGGGTTATTGTAATAGACTCTAAGAAACAAAATATTGTTCATTAAAAATGGTTCTTGTTCTTGCATGTGTTAACCCTACAACACAAACACACACTTACACATACAAAATTTACTTTCCTAATTTTAACGTTCTCTTTAAAGTATTTATATTCCACAGAAAGGTATTATTAGGCTTCCAAGTCAAACTGTATGTTATTAATTGATTTTTATGAAATTAGTGAATTACAGGCATTATTTACCCATTAGTTTTTTTGGTACGGTTTTCATTGTAATGTGAGAAAGAAAATTACTCTAAGAGTATGATATGTGGTTGAAAAATCCCCCCCCCCCAATGAAATTCTAGATTCGCTCGTGAAATAGTTTAAAACTCATTGTATCGTGTTCTCTTGTAGGACATATATCGTCTTATCTGATAAAGGTTTGTTAATTTTCGTATATCACCTATCATATTTTTTAAATATATTTCTACATAAAATTGTATATTTCTTTCAAAATGACTTACCTTTAATCTTCTATCCAAACGGAACAGATCACTTAAACGAAGACGTCACTTTGAGCGTCCTTTGTTTGTTATTAACGAACGATTAACGAGCTAATCAACTCGAGAAGAGAGAAATAAAGTCCTCGGATTAACAGACAAAAACCAGGTGTTTATTATTATGTCGAGACACAGAACCAACACACGCGTGCCAACACTTAATCAACAATGCGGAGAGTGTGTGTGTGAGTATTGTTGAACGGGCCAGTAAGAATGGAATGAAATCCACCTGTCCTGCTGAGCGTCCGCCCCACCTTGCCGAGCCCCCTCCAGGCCCCTTGACCCAGACACGGAGTACAGTTAACACGGGAAATAGGCTAGCAACACACACACACACACACACACACACACACACACACACACACACACACACACACACACACACACACACACACACACACACACACATACACACACACCACTAATTGATCATTCCATATTCAAAATCACGCACTAATATTCCGAACCGTCCGAACACACCATTCGCCTCTCCGCTCCGCTGGCCGGCCTATCAGCTGGTTAATTGCTCTCCTTACGTACTTCGTTTTCCGTGTAATTGTTGAGTTTTTCATTTCCTATTTTGCGGTAAAAAAAACAATACAGTGTAAAATATGACAGGAATAAAATGTTACATCATGTATAATTACTGAAGCTGATAAAATCTAGAGAGAAAGCTGGACGGTGGCTCATCGTATATATTGCCGTGAGGCCAACGTTTCGCTTCTTACAATCGACGACTATCTTCAGGATAAAAATACGAAACTTATTAAGACTCACTTCGACATTTTTACCTGCATCATCACTTAGTATAGTGATAGAATAAGGTGGCATAACCTAAAGTAAAGACACCATACATATGATTTATAATGAAAGTTTTAATTACTCACATTCTTAATTTTGATCGATTTCGGACATGGACCATCGTCAGGACATATACACTGTACACTCGGTGTCACAGTATTGTAAAACATTTACTATTTTGAAAAAAAAAAACGAATTAGTGGACACTGATTTTTTGTAAATAGTAACTGTTTTACAATATTTTGACCACGAGTGAACAGTACGTATGTCCTGACGATGGTCTATTACCGAAATCGATGTAAATTAAGAATGTGAGTAACTAAAATTTTATTATAAATTATATGTATGGTGTCTTTAGATTATGAACAATGAATACAACACAATAGAAGATCGAAAATATAGGTACCATTAGTAAGCAATAAGTGTGTGTATAAATAATGTCACATTATCATTAACTAAAGACTAAGGTTATGGTCTTTCATGTAGCTGTTCCTATATGACCAAAACGTGTTGTTGATAGTACCGTTCTGGAGCAGGTCACGAATTTTGGATGTCTCCGCTATTACTTGCCTTATATTACAAACAATGGGGAGTTAAATAGCTGCATAAGTTCAACCATGTGCGCGGGACCATCAGGAGAACTCAAGTCTCAACGTGTAAGGAAACACGCCTGAAGTTCTAGGATGTCTCATGGGTCTGAGAATTGTATCTTAACGAAATCCCAGGTCAAACTCCTGAAATGAGATTTCGTAGAAGAGCTGCAGTTATACGGCAGGAACTGAACATTAATCGTCAGGATATCAACTAAAACGTCATTACAGTAACATCTTTATTGTATGGTTGAGAGCTGTGCGTCGGCCGGAGGAGCAGTGGAGTGATCAGCTCTAGTACAGGCCTATCTGTCTGGAACAGGAGCAAACTAACTTTGTTATCTAAATAATACTAGAAATTATAATTGAAATCTAAATGTAAAAAAAAAAACTAAAATTGTATATTACTGCTAAAAAAAAACTCAATTTCCTACGAAAATCGATTAATCTATTAGATTTTTTTATCCTATCAGAAAATATTTTTTGCCTTAATGTAAGCATTTTTACATACTTTAAGAAGGTTTAGATAGAAATAAGAAAGCAATCACTAAATTATTTGCAAATTTTATTACTTGTATAAACTAACAGCTGATCTGTTAAAAATAACTTACGCTGATGTACATGGAACTTGGTGGAAAATTTTAATTATATTTAATTATAATAAGCTTTATTAATTACAATATATTTTATTATATTTAATATAATAAATAAACGCTTCATTTGGGTTTACAAATACTTTTTATTAGTCCTGACAATTATATCACCAGTTGTGATAGCTTCAGAGGTTACGTTTTTTAAATCTTGTGTTTTTTATTAAATTTAAGTATTATCATCATCATAATCATCATCATCCTCAAGGTTTAATCCAAGAATGTTTTGTTCCGGTCTCAAATAGGCAAATATTGTTAAAAATAAGTATTGTTAAAAATAAATGTATATGCTTATTCGCTTACGTTATTTAATTACAATTACTAATTTTAATTAACCAAATTTAGTGTTTTTGAACATTTTATAGCGACGTTTTGATAATTAATTTTAATGTGATATTTAATTAATGTTATTTTTTTAATTGGGTACTTCAATAACCGTACACACGCTCCATTTTCGATGTTTTGAATGTGCGATAGTGTCCATATACCCCGAGTGAAGAAGAAAAAGAAAACGAAGACGAAGACGACGAAGAAGGAGAAGGAGAAGGAGAAGGAGAAGGAGAAGGAGAAGGAGAAGGAGAAGGAGAAGGAGAAGAAGAAGAAGAAGAAGAAGAAGAAGAAGAAGAAGAAGAAGAAGAAGAAGAAGAAGAAGAAGAAGAAGAAGAAGAAGAAGAAGAAGAAGAAGAAGAAGAAGAAGTGTACTGATTGTAAATTATTCTATTTCTTAAAATGGAAGTGGTAATACTTATTGTTTTAATTTTGAGGTTAGGTAATAATAATTTTTTTTTTTTAGTTTTCAGTTTACTGTTTAAATAGATAAAAGCCATGTTTATGAAAAATATAACGTTTAATAGTTTAATATATATATGCAATGATTATAACAGAATAAAATTTTAAATTAAAAAAAAAACGTGACTTTTTTAATAAAAACGACAACAGAAATACTTAAGTGCAAAATGAAATTATTTATGAATAGTAAGATTAAAACAAAAAACGTATTGAGAAATAAAAGAAATCTTTGTATTAATTTGGCGGCCAATATTCTTCAATGTTCATCATCATCATCATCATCCGCAAGGATTAAACCGAGGATTGTTTGTTCCGGTCTCAAACAGGCGAAGATTAGAGCTGGTCTCTCCAGAGCTTCCTCGGACGTCCCACATCTCTCCGTCCCCTCGTCTTATAGTTCCATAGTTGTTTGGGGATGCGGCAGTCATTCATTCTGCAAAGATGTTGCCACCAGTACACCCAATACTGGGCGATCCTGTTGAGTATACTCATAATTTTCAGTTCCTGCCGTATATATGTGTTTCTTCTATGTTGATGGTGAGTATACCCTGCCACGTGCCTGAGAAATCTCATTTCATACGACTGGCCTGGCCTTTCGTTGAAGTCCAATTCTCAGACCCATAAAGAAGTGTGGGAAGGGCCTTCACTTTGTAGAATTTTAGGCGTGTTCCTTTACTTGCTGACTTAAGGGTTCGCCTAATGGTCCCGCACATTCTTCAATGTTATTCAGTAATATCTCAAAATTTTACTGCAATAGAATTCTATGCGAAACACAACAAATATGAAACACAACGAAACAGGCACATGTATATCACTTCACCTTAGTTCGAGTTGCTGGTTTTTTTCAGCGACCTTTACAAAAACAGAGTGTTAGTGAAAGAACGAGTTCTGCCACAGGCAGGGAGACATATAAAGTTCACCCCGCCTTACTTCGAGTTGGCGTTGTTTACATGATTTTCACAAAAGCGAATATCGTTTTAAAGGCATATTGGCTTCCGTGTTGTAGGCCTATTTTAGTTTGCATCAGTGGCATGACGTGGGCACATAACACCTGTTTTCGGATTTGATAGGCCTAAAACTTGACCTAAAAATTAACTCAAATTTTTATTGTATTAAGTGTTATTTTTAAAGCATTTTCTATCGTTCGCAGGGAGAAGAAGAGGATCCCGGTTTAACGGGATCTGACTCTCATTATACTTACACAGAATAAATCTGAACATAAATAATCGAATGAAAAGTAATAAAGATAAACAGAGAAACAAATGTCTAAACAAACAAAACAAAAATGGGTACGTAGTATCTGCTGCACGTCAGTTCCGAAAACGAACCTAGCTTTATACAGCGGCAACACATTGGGTGGTCGAATGTGTCCCCCCTCCACAGTTTGTACAGTGACAACTAGAACGATGTCAATGACCGTACGGAGTAAAAGATTGCCGATGTCTGAGCCGGCAACACAAGACGGTGCAAGCGCCCAGCAGTTCGAAAGCAATGCTACGTTTTTCTTCAAGTTTCCCTACTAATATTGTTCGGATTTCAAATTATTCAACAACGAAAGTGTTTATTCTGTAATATAATTAATATTATTTTCTCTTATTACCAGTAGGCCTACTGTTACCGCCGGCAACAGCGGTTACATGGACGCTAAGCTACTGGTTTGGATGTTAACCTAACAACGTCACAGGGTCAACTTCCGGGGTCACATGCACACATCAGTTATATTATTGTAGAAATATTTTATTTTTCGTAAAAAATATCACAATAAAGACGATTGCGATCGTCAACAAACTATTTTATAATACACACAGGTAAACTTTCATTATTTCTATTGTCTAATAAAAATTATATGCGATATTCACTACGTATCGATGCCAATAATCGTGTAATCGATATATCGAAAATGAGCGTAGGTAGGGTTACTGAGACAGAACCAACAATTGTTTACAATGAGCTGGTCCATGGGCGGTATTACACATGACAACGTTGCGTCTGAGGCCTATAAGCATAGTGTAAGAAAATAGCTAATGTAAACATGCTATATTTTGATTTAATTTCATAGCATTACTACTACCATAGCTAAATTTAAATTATAGGTCTGGGAGCACTTAGTACTATACGTTTAAGTTGAAGGGATTAGTGTTAGGCCTGATGAGTTTTTGTTCGAACTATTGAATTTGTATCGTATGAATGAGTTAATTATATTATGTAATATAATATGTTACGTACGTTATGTATGAGTATGTTATATTATATTTATTAAATAATATAACAGTATTTTACATAATAAATTTTTAATTTGCAAACAATTAAGGATTATAAAACTGCTGCTTACAGGCAATTAAAAATGACGCGATTTGATTATTAAAATCCATAAATTAATAGATCGTCTAGTCGGGCTCAAATATCAGCTTGTTCCAGTATTGTCATGTTTAATATTCCGGCCTTCTACTACAGCCGGCTATGGCTGGTCTCGAAATCCTAAACTTGATCAGCTGATCGATGTGTAACCTTAACAAATCCATGGGTTCGAGGCTTGCACGTCGC
Source organism: Magicicada septendecula (assembly GCA_034769895.1). Taxonomy (NCBI): domain Eukaryota; kingdom Metazoa; phylum Arthropoda; class Insecta; order Hemiptera; family Cicadidae; genus Magicicada; species Magicicada septendecula. The sequence goes on from CM068372.1 coordinate 7,010,789, forward strand.
GTGACTCGACAGTACGTTACACGCGAGAAAGGTTGTCAAGTAATGCTTTGTGTGTGTGTGTGTGTGTGCAAAACAGCTGACTGCATACGTTAATCTGTCTCTCTCTCTCTCTGTGTACACTAAATCAGAATAGACTACATTAACCTTTCTGAGGCCGCCACTGCATCCATATTCATGCGATCCACTGATCTCGCGGCTTTGCTCTATTAACTCTCTATCTGTATAAATATATTTTGCGTGATTATCGCTTAATGGCAAACAAAGAATAACTGCAATTAGCGCATCTATTAAAGTTATTAATAGATCGTGTAATTATTTATTAAGTAAAGCTTCATTTTCTGATCTGTTGGGCATGTAATCTCTATGTATTCTTAGTTATGGCTTCTTCGCTCAGAAGGATGACAGTCGGTATCCAAACAATTATTGTCCGTTTTTTATCTCACACCGATGTGATTGTCTGCAGCATTAACCAACGGCTATTTCGACAGCAGAGTGACAACGACATGACAGGCCTGCTCCATTAAAAGTGATAGGCGGCGGTTGATGAATACTAATTGCGCCAACGTAGACTAAAAACTGCAATCTCGTCTTACAAACTACGTATTCTATATGCTATGCTCCATATGAGGTTGAAAACTCTGTCTTAAGCCTTTTCGAGTTTTTTCTTTATCTTGTGTTTCTCGGAAATTTATCAGCGCTGTCCCATTTTTATACAGCCGCCAAATTATTTGCCTATCCCAGTGTTTTACAGTGCTTTAAACACCTTCTCCCAATCAGGGGCGGATCCAGCAGACAATTTTGGGGGAGGAAAGTGTTGATTTTGATGAGGCTTTAGAAAAGTTAGACCATTCCTTAAATATAGTAATGAGTGAAGATAAAATACAGTTTGTTTTTATCAATTTATCAACATAATAGATTTATTACTGCACTGTATTAATTCACATTTGTATTTGTTAGTACATTGTTCTTTTCATAATATTCACGTACACTTTAAAACAAACACTACTCATTTAAGTTATGTATCAAACAAAAAATAAGTAAGGTGGTACGGTACAATGTAATGTAATGTTACAGTAAATCTGTGAACCTACATAATGTGATATACATAATGAATCATATTCACTATCAGAAAGCGACAAAACTTCGTTGTGAAGTAACCATTTGGGGAGGGAAATTTCCCCCTCCGTGGATCCGCGCGTGCTCAAAATTAACATTATCAAACATCTTCTCTATATCCTCAAAAGCAAGGAACGTTTCCTTCCCTTTCTCCATGTTCCTTTCTATCACCATTCTCAGAGACAGTATCTCTTTTCTCGTCCCTCTTCCGGGAGAATATCGAGTATACTCATGATATTCAATTCCTGCCGTGTATGTGAATTACTTCTACGATCTTTAAAGTCTATACTAATAGAGAGCCACGTGCCTGCAAATCTCATTTCGTCCGCTCGAATACGAGTCAAATTCTCAGACCCACAGAGAAGTGTGCGGAAGGCCATCACCTTGCAGAATTTCAGGCGTGTTCCTTTACTTGCTGGCTTTAGAGTTCTCCTGAGTACGGAAGGTCTTACGTATCTTATGTATCTTGTGTTTATTTGTAATATCTTCTTCTTCTGATAGTTCCTATCCGTTTCGGAAGTGGATATCATACAGACTATTTTAACTTTCTGCACTGCTACATGCAATAAGTCAGTTATATTCATGCCAAACCAGGTCCTTAAATTTCTCAGGCATGAGATTCTTGGTCGTCCAATTCCTCTCTTTCCAAGTACTTTTCCCTGTAGTATGGACTGCAATAAGTAAAATCTCTGTTCATTTCTCATAAGATATCCCAGATGTAGAAGCTGTCTTATCTTCACTGTGCTAACTTCCCTTTCTTTCTTCATCTTTCTAAGAACTTCAACATTATTTATATGTGCTGTCCATGAAATCCTCAGTATTCTACGGTAAAGCCACATTTCAAAAGATACAAAATTTTTAGTTGTGGCTTCAGTCAAAGTCCAAAATTCTTCACCGTAGAAGAGGACCGAGAATACGTAGCAGCGTAAAAGTCTCATCTTTATGTTTATTCTTAAATCGTGACTTTTGAATAAACTGCTCATTCTAGTGTACACTGCTCTTGCCTTTCAAATTCTGCTCTTTATTTCTTGATTGAGGTCCCATTGTTCATTGACTATAGTACCAAGATACGTAAATTTGCTTACACGTTCAACTGCCCTTCGGTTTATATTGACGTTCCAGTTTGTGAACTTGTTCTTAGATGCAATAATTAGCTTCGTTTTATTAACACTGATGTCTAGACCATATCTACAGTTGCTTTCTGTCACGCTGTTCTAATATTTGTAATACACTGTCTTACATTTGTAATATAAGACACAATTATAGTGCAGACATTTGAAATTGTTGACCTGCTGCAGTCCAGTATCATCTACAACAATTAATGTTCCGTATAGGATCGGCTCAGTTGATCACTTTGTTCATCAATGTGCAGGTTTGATGTGACGAGTGTACAACCATCTGTTAGTTGATTTTCGAGTTACACAGGATAGCCTGATCATCAGCGAACAACATCGTGTCAACTGCAGAGTAACCAATTACAATGTGCTCCGGAAGTTTCTTTGCCAACTGCGTATGACATTGTCTAAAAATAAAACACAAATGATCAGGACTAGTGCTCCATCTTCGTGTCTGAAATTGGATTTTTTTTTTCAAGTAAAGACTTTGTACAGGTTGAATTTTTTGGGATCCTTTTCTCTGCTTTTTGTTGCTAACAGCTTATACCCATATCCACACTATTAAAGGCCTTTCTAAAGACTGTGAACGCTGTGGATATGGGCAATAAATTCCTCTAATTTTAAAACGTTAAAATTGAGGAGGTAACCAATCCCCTAATCACGCCTTGGGGTAGAATCCTGACCTATTATTACCTCGGATATGACGAAAAAGTAACTGAGATTTCACTAAGAAAAACCCAAACCATGGCCTTAAAATTTAAATATCCAGTGAGGACTAAGATTGTTATAAACAACAGCCCTTTAGAACAAGTGAGCCGTTTCAAACATTTCGGATGTGCAGTAAGCTATGAATCTGAATATGATATAAGAGAGAAGATAAATAAATTTAGTAATATTTGCGGTACGATTCATAGAAATCTTAGAAATAAAACAAGACATAGCACAAGGATTAAATTTTATAAGACAATTGCAATACCCACGTTGATTTATGCAAGTGAAGCGTGGGTCATGACAAAATAGGAAAGTGACAAGATTCAAAGTGCTCAAATGCAGTTTCTTCGAAATATTTTAAATTATACATTGCAAGATGGAAAAATGAATGTAGGTATCCGTGCAGAACTCGAAGTAAATTACATAAATGAAATCATTTTAATTTACAGAAGACAATGGTGGGATCATTAGCAAAGGATGACAGAGGATCAATTCCCGAAATCGGCACTGTACTATAAAGCCATTTGTAGAAGAGACGTGTGTCGTCCGAGGATGAGATGGGTGCCGGAACAGGTTTATATAACCTAATCCTTGAAGAGGAGGAGGAGGAGGAGAAGAAGAAGAAGAAGAAGAAGAAGAAGAAGAAAAAGAAGAAGAAGAAGAAGAAGAAGAAGAAGAAGAAGAAGAAGAAGAAGAAGAAGAAGAAGAAGAAGAAGAAGAAGATTTTATGTTGCGTTTGGGAATTGAAGCCGAGACCTCTACGTTCTTTGAAAGCCAAGATGGAGTCCACGATAATTGAATTATTGTTCGGTTGCCATAAATACAGTGATACGTGGAAGCCTTTTAGAAAACAAAGGCGAGCGATAAACATTACTAAGACGCGGTCGGTTAGTCAACAAGCGGACTAATGGAACACGTCCTGGTGACCTACACACACACACACACACACACACACACAGACCGCACCACTGTTTGTTTTGCTAGCGTACACAGACGGGTGACAATAGTGTCTACTGCATCTGGTTACGCTTGTGTTTGTGTACAGTATGCTACGCGTACAGATAGTTGGCAGCTATAGTCTATAGCTTAGCGGCACAACTAAAGTTTTCCAAGTTCGTGTAAACATACACCTGTTAGTTTCTAAAATGTATCTCTCGGTTTATTCATTGTTTACATGATGTTCAAACATCTCCCAATCAAGGAGTTGGACACGGGTGCAGTATATCACCTACTCTTTTTACTTTCGTGTTCCATAAGGAAACGGAAGTATGGTGATGGAGAAAATCGTACTGATTGTACTGCCCTCAAAATATGAAGAAAAGTCATTTTCCGAAAAGTGTGTGTGTCTGTTTGTGTAGACTTTTTTCCATGGCGAACGATAACTGCCGCAAATTCAAACAGAATCAAATAATGTTTTGCATATGTGCCTGACCTGTAGAGGACTCAAGGCCTATTGATTTTGGTGAAGATCGGTTAAGGGGAAGGGGTAGTTTACCGGCAAAGTTTTATGTTTTAACAAGAGTAAAGTACTTAATTTTGATGAATAAATTATCCTGAAAAGGAGATCATAATAGTTCACTGTATAAAGGTAGATGAAATATTGTAAATGAAAAGGGTAGTTGAAGGGGGAGGGGGTAATTTTCTATAAATGAAAATGATAGTTGAAGGGGGAGGGGATAATTTTTAATGTGTACGTGAAAAATACACAAAATCACGAATTTTTTGTTAAAAACATTTCTAGCGCCAATGCTAATTCAAAATGAAATGGTAAACGTATTATGAAATGTTGCGCCTTAAAAAAAAAAAAAAAAAATACTTGCAATACTTGATTTTCATCGTGGCCTATAAGCATAGGGGATGTTCTCCCAATTTGTGGACGCCCCAAAAATTGCGACAACTCCAAATTCGGAATCCAAGTTTGTACTTGTTCATGTTTTCTTACCAAGTTCTTGAGAAAAAATATAATGCACACGCTAATGTGCGATAACTACGATCTTAGCAATGTCGTCTGCTCACAATCGCCGGTCTTTCAACACCGTATATGAAGTAAGCAATTCCTAAGGCTTTTCACGGTCGGCGTCGACATTGTTATCTGCCGGGCTATTAGGCCGTGTGGTCTACTGCTTTCATTGTTATCTGCCGGGCTATTATGCTCTGTGGTCTACTGCTTTCATTGTTATCTGTCGGGCTATTAGGCCGTGTGGTCTACTGCTTTCATTGTTATCTGCCGGGATATTAGGCTGTGTGGTATACTGCTTTCATTGTTATCTGCCGGGATATTAGGCTGTGTGGTCTACTGCTTTCATTGTTATCTGCCGGGCTATTAGGCTGTGTGGTCTACTGGTTTCATTGTTATCTGCCGGGCTATTAGGCTCTGTGGTCTACTGCTTTCATTGTTATCTGTCGGGCTATTAGGCCGTGTGGTCTACTGCTTTCATTGTTATCTGCCGGGATATTAGGCTGTGTGGTCTACTGCTTTCATTGTTATCTGCCGGGCTATTAGGCTGTGTGGTCTACTGCTTTCATTGTTATCTGCCGGGCTATTAGGCTCTGTGGTCTACTGCTTTCATTGTTATCTGTCGGGCTATTAGGCCGTGTGGTCTACTGCTTTCATTGTTATCTGCCGGGATATTAGGCCGTGTGGTCTACTGCTTTCATTGTTATCTGCCGGGCTATTAGGCTGTGTGGTATACTGCTTTCATTGTTATCTGCCGGGATATTAGGCTGTGTGGTCTACTGCTTTCATTGTTAACTGCCGGGCTATTAGGCTGTGTGGTCTACTGCTTTCATTGTTATCTGCCGGGCTATTAGGCTGTGTGGTCTACTGCTTTCATTTTTATCTGCCGGGCTATTAGGCTCTGTGGTCTACTGCTTTCATTGTTATCTGTCGGGCTATTAGGCCGTGTGGTCTACTGCTTTCATTGTTATCTGCCTAGATATTAGGCTGTGTGGTCTACTGCTTTCATTGTTATCTGCCGGGCTATTAGGCTGGGTGGTCTACTGCTTTCATTGTTATCTGCCGGGATATTAGGCTTTGCGGTCTACTGCTTTCATTGTTATCTGCCGGGCTATTAGGCTGGGTGGTCTACTGCTTTCATTGTTATCTGCCGGGCTATTAGGCTGTGTGGTCTACTGTTTTCATTGTTTACAGACGTTTCGGCCCCACCATCGGATGCCATCTTCAGTGTTAAAAAAGATCCAGCAATTGGCACAGTGTTCGCCAGTACTGAGGTAGAGGGTATACCTCTGCTATAGTACACCCCAGTTCATGGTCTGTACCTCAGTACTGGCGAACACCGTGCCAATTCCTCCATCTTTTTTTACACTGAAGATAGCCTAGGATGGTGGGACCGAAACGTCTATGAACAATGAAAGCTGTAGACCACAACCTAACAGTCCAGCAGAATGTAGTTTCAACAATACGGTATATGCAATTTTCTAAATGGTATCTGGAGTTGTCGCACTTTTTGGACGTCCAACGGGGATCACCTTCAATGCTCGTACGATCAAGTTTAAACTCGAATGCCCACATACGAACCAGTTTTTTTAAGGCTTACTTCGTGCGTTTAGCATTAAGTTATAAATTTCATTGCCGCCAGACCTTTTTAATAAACAATTGAATCACAACACGATGGTTGATTTTGTGCATTATTCAAAACATGCGAACAAAATTCGAACGGCTGATAAACAATGAACAAACTGACAGATGATAGTGGAAATTAACAGAATTAACAGTTTTTTTTTTTACAAGAAATATGAGTATTAGACAACGCGAAAAATTTAGTTCTTCCGCTAGCCTATAGATGTCGCTCCGCGAACTTTCAACTGACCCTCATGTGCTAGGTTTGTCTGAAAATTAGTGGAGATTGAATTCTGTCTCACGCAGCTAACTGTGTGGTTAGGTTACATTTATTTTTATTTATTTAATTAGCAAGTTCCTATTTATTTTATTTGCTAATTAAATGAATATTTTTATTTTAGCAATCAGAATATTCATTTCTTAAACTAATATACCAATTAGTGTATACACTTAATATACACTGTTATTCGTTACATGATGAAATGACCTCTAGCGATGTGCCCTCATTGTAAAGAGCTCCATCTCTCATGATGTGATCCTTCATGAAGTGTTCCACCCAGCGAAGTGACCATATGGCACTTGAAGGTAGCATGGTCAAAAGCTTCTTGATACCCTGCTGTAGGTTTCCACGAGTTATTCAACTGTAATTCATGTGGGAAGACCAAAGAATCGTTAGAAACTTAACTATCTTCAGTTGAGTTTATTAAGTAACAAATATAAGCATGTTGTTTTGCTGTAATAATTGTTTAAATAATTATACGATACACATAGATTAGGTCTATATATATTACAAATAATTCATTTAAGACTGAGATTAGTGTATTGTTGAAGCAGCTGAGTAAAACATCTGCTTTGTTGATGGACCGACGAGAATGGTTGAACAGGCGTTTATTGCGCCAATGAAGACTAGAACTCGCAACAATGACACACCGCCAACAGTCAGCTCAATTATGTAACGTAACAATTAGGGCCGATATGGATCGACGACAGTGGTTGAACAGGCGTTTGTTGCGCCAGTGAAGACTAGAACTCGCAACAATGACACACCGACAACAATCAGCAAAATTACATAACGTAACAATTAGGGCCGATATGGATCGACGACAGTGTTGAACAGGCGTTTGTGGCGCCAATGAAGACTAGAACTCGCAACAATGACACACCGACAACAATCAGCACAATTATGTGATTCAACAATTAAGGTCGATATGGATCGACGACAGTGGTTGAACAGGCGTTTGTTGCGCCAATGAAGACTAGAACTCGCAACAATGACACACCGCCAACAATCAGCACAATTATGTAACGTAACAATTAGGGTCGATATGGATCGACGACAGTGGCTGAACAGGCGTTTGTTGCGCCAATGAAGACTAGAACTCGCAACAATGACACACCGCCAACAATCAGCACAATTGTGTGATTCAACAGTTATGGTCGATATGGATCGACGATAGTGTTGAACAGGCGTTTGTGGCGCCAATGAAGACAAGAACTCGCAACAATGACACACCGCCAACAATCAGCACAATTATGTAACGTAACAATTAGCGTTTAGCGTAAATTACATTCTATTATTAGCCGGCCTCAGCCAATTATTATTATTAATTGTGTGCGTATTTATAGCGGGAACAGCGTAATTGGTGCGTGAAACTGAAACATTATGTGTTGTGTGTGGTTTATTTGTGGGTACAAGTGCAGCAATTAAATTTAAGAACACGTAAATCAAGTTAATTTAAACAATTCTTTTTATGTAGCCGAAAGAACGGAGCTAGAACACACACACACACACACGCGCGAACTTTTTTCTGTTGCTCTTACCCGGAAAAATTGTGGGATATCGTTTGGCAAGATTTTCAATTTATTAATATTGACACAGGCCGAGTAAGCTTATGATATAAATTAAACATGTCACTTACTGCCAGTTCTCATAGAATCCTTGGAAATAGGATGGACTACCTTTAAAAAGAAGAATGTATAAAGCATAAGAAGTAAGAAGGAGAACATAAGTTGACCGAGAGAAAGATGGGAACCGTAACGGGCAGTAGCGAATGTAGAATTTGGTCTGGGGGGGGGGGGTCCGGTTAAGTCGACTTCATACAAAAAAAATAAATTAAGACGAATCAATATTACAGTTTTTAAAGGGCTGAAAAACGTGTAATAACATACTGAAATCAACCCCATTAAAATACTAACAGAATGAAAATAAGTGCTATTGAAACATTGTTTATAATTTTAAAGTCATTGTATTGGTATCCGCGTCACAATTATTATAACTAAAATTTTAAGTTTTTTACCTTAATCCGTCTATGTGACCGCTTAATTTTGTCTTCTTACGCGTTTCGGATTATGTTAATCCATCATCAGAGATTAAAAAATTCGTCGGTTAAGACTTGTTAAAACATTAGTGTAACTTTTAATGTTTTAACGAAGTCTTAACCGACGAATTTTTTAATCTCTGATGATGGATTAACATAATCCGAAACGCGTAAGAAGACAAAGAAGACAAAATTAAGCGGTCACATAGACGGATTAAGGTAAAAAACTTTAAATTTTAATTATTGTTTATAAGATGCTCACTGACTTAACTGATTTTCCTATATTTCATATTTCAAACGTACACGCAAATGTGACTAATAAACTTGTTTATAGACCAATATTTAAAAAAAGGGTGACTACTGTATTAGCGTACACAGCTGGGAAATTAATAAAACAGTTTAAAAATTAAGAAATTGACAAAATTAGAACACAGAACATAGAAAAAAACGCAGTATCTGTGTGTCGCAGAAGAAACGACAGATTTAATCTTAGAAAACAACGAACGTATAAAAAAAATTCAACAGGTACAAATACTTAGGAATAAACTTTAATGAAGAAGGAGCAGATGATGTTGAAATAAAATCAAGTATAAAGAAAGAAAAACAAGTAATTAGATCATTGAAGGTAATCCTATGGAGCACAGAAATTTGAAAAGAAAGAAAGAAAAGATTATATGATAGTGTGATTAAAAGCACGTAGGTGTACGGATACGAAACATGGAGAATAAAGTAACAGGTAAAAAGAAAGTTAGAAGCTACAGAAATGGATGCTTTGAGACGAGCTGCTAGAACTTCAAGGCTACAGCGAATACGAAATGAAACGATCAAAGAAGAAATTAGCGTACAAAAGACAATTATCGAGTGCATTGAAGAAAAACAACTAATCTGGTACGGACATGTGCAAACAATGGGACAAGACCGACTACCAAAGAAAACAATGAGATGGATACCTAGAGAGCACAGAAAGAAATGAAAACCCAAGAAAACATGGATGGAGGCCACAAGAAGATCAATGAGCGAAAGAGGACTAAACGATGAAAACTGCAACGACAGAAACAATGAAGGTTGGGCATCGAACGTCATAGGACGTTTTGACCCCGAATTAAAGAAAGACAAAATTTCTTGTAAACTTTCGATCCTCCGGGGGGGGCGTGGGGGTGCGGTACCGTTCGTCCCGCGCCCCGTAAATACTCCCCTGATAACGGGCAACAATGCTGCCCGAAACGTGTAGTGAAGATGATGATGGTGAATACTCAAAAACGTTTACGTGTAAGGGCAGGGCAGGAGAGGCGATGCATCAGTTGACACTGTGCCCGAGTTAAACGGACCGCCATCGCCAGCGGCTTGCCACGACTCGCCCACTTCGTTCTGAATATTTGGCCGCCGATATCACCGCCAGCCGACCTTAGCGCCGCACCGCTACTTCCCCACCTGCTCACGTGCATTCACTATGAACATTTTGTGGATAAAAGAATCGCTTTCCACGTGAATGTTTCAACTGGCCATTCATCAATTTCAAGTTCGTATAGCTGGCACAAATTTCATTGCTTAATAATTTCAACTGAACGATCAAAATCATGAACTAATCTAGTTCAAACGTATTTAAAATCTGTTCAATAGTAGATTAAGACCGGAGGTCTTCTTAAGTAGAAAAACGTTTCTAAAGTGTTCGACAAAAGGGTTGAGAGGCGAACGTACCCCTAACCGAGGTAAAGGAAATCTCGTTTTGTTTTTACCTCGGTTAGGAGTAAGTTCGGTTCTCCACTCTTTTGTCGAACATTTTACAAACGTTTTTCTATTGAAGTAGGCTTCTTGTGACTGGCCAACACATGACAGAACACAGCAATCGATCACGGTCCGGATATAAATTATTTTTTTAAAGACTCCCGCAGTGATAGCCAACACAATTCACTGTCTTGGTTGTAAGCGGGCGACTGCTTGGTGTTAACATTATTTGCTATAATTCTTCCGCTTATAGTTCTTTCAGTAGTAAGCTAACAAAATTTAAACGCATCCGTGGAACGAGTCATAGGTTCCTGAAAAATAAAACACGGAGGGATACCCGAATGAAGTTTTATAAAACCGTGGCTCTCCCCACGTTAGGCATGGACTCTTGGTAAAAGGGACGTGCAGAGAGGATTCAGGCAGCCAAAATGAAATTTATAAAAGGGACGCAAGGTTGTTCTCTCTTGGATCGGAGAAGTGACGAGGATATTAGACGCGATTTAAACATTGTATCATTGCATCAAAGGATTGAAGACCACAGAAGGAGACGGTGTGAACACTTGAACCGCATGCCTGATATCCGTCTACCTGTGGCTGCCTTGAGTTATCACCCTACTGGGAAGAGAGTTGTCGGTAAACCGAGGAGGAGATGGGTTCCGGAACAGTTCTAAGGCCTAGACGTTGGAGTGATGATGTTCTTTCAGGGACCAGATCCTGTAATTGATTCGTCTATGTTGCTGTGAACAGATCAGTGGGACCTACACGTGTGAGTTTACACGTGTGGTAAACTTGTTTTTCTCTCGGTATGGTCAATAAATAAACGTGCGGCGAGAGAGAGAGAGAGAGAGAGACTGCATGTCTACTCTGTTAAATCCTTCCATCATTTATTGTACTGGACTCGGACTTGCCGCGCCGCGTGGGCCGCTTGCTGTTATATTGCCGGGCCAACAGCTCTGCCTCCTAAAACAACTTAAATATTTGACTATTACTGGCTTCAGCGTAGGCTGTTTCTCACTGTCCCTATGCTTCATCCTTCCCTCACTCTCTGTCTGTCTGTCTGTCTGTCTGTCTGTCTGTCTCTCTCTCTCTCTCTCTCTCTCTCTCTCTCTCTCTCTCTCTCTCTCTCTCTCTCTCTCTCTCTCTCTCTCTCTCTCTCTCTCTCTCTCTCTCTTCTTTCTCTCCTTTACTGAGTGTTTGTATCCCTTTTATCGTTTCCATACCTTTTTTTTTTTAAACTTGTACTTTTCGTTTTCCTCACTCTTCATTCCATCTTACTCAGATTATTCCATCTTATCAGATTATATTCATTTTGTTCTATTTCTATCACTTTTCATAATTATATGATTTCCTCTTTTTTTGTATCGGTCATTTAAGGACCACATGCCAATTTCAATTCCTTATTCCTTGTTCTTTTCTTTATCTCTAATATTCCTTCATCTTTTCACTGTGTCTTTTCTTCCTGTCTTCAGGCCACTTTAAACCTGCGTTTTTCTCTCTCCTACCCTGGACTCCTTCCATTTTTAATACTTTTGCCCGAAAAATTTCTTTTTCAATTGCTTCTTCTGCGTTTATACTATTTTTTTTTTCTAAATCTTTTGGACTTCTTTAATCCAACTTGATGTTGACTTCTTCCCCCACAGATATTTGAAGATTTGCTTTGTCAACCTATTGCCGTCCATTCTACATAAATGTCCCAAAAAATAATAGTCTTCTTTTCCTCATTGTTTCTGTTATGTTTTCTATACTTTGATGTATTTCAACATTACTTCTTAATTTCTAACCTTCTGAAGTTTTTCGTGGGCCTAATATTTTTCTAATAATTCGTCTTTCCAATATTTCTAATTTGTCTAAATTATAATTCAGTGCTAGAAATTCACTTTCATATAGGCATTCTGGCTTCACTACTGTACTATAATGCCTTATTTTCGCATTTTCAGATACGCACTTTTTATTGTAAATGTATTTAGTTATACCATATGCCATTTCCATCTAATGAATACTTTCTTCTATAGCAGATTTTTCTAAACCATTCTTTTGAATTATTTCTCTTAGATACTTAAATTTTTGAACCCTCTCTATTCGACCAATATCTGTTACCAGGAATTTTGGCGGATCTTTAATGTTCGTGAGAAATTTGATTTATTTTTCTGCAGAAATTCTTAAGCCTGTTCTACTGGCTATGTCCTCTAAAAAATTAACTTGTGTTACTGCAGATGTCAGATGTTCATAAAGTATAGCAAAGTCATCTGCGAATGCCAAACAGTTTATTTCAGTATGTTTTTTCCGTCTTCCTATTTCTTACTGTAATATGTTTTTCTGTTTGTCGCATTCTTATTCTTCCCTAAGTTTATATGTTCTAAGTTGTATCGTAAGCTGACACGGCCGGTGTCAATATTACTAAATTGATTATGAACCGGTCTGTTAGACGGTGGTCGGTTGTTATTTACTAACGACATCGTCGGCAACGTTTCGAATCCCACCCTCGGGATCTTCTCCAGGCCGCAGAAAACGACACAGTGTTCAAAAAACAAGTACGACGGATCTTGGCCAAACGATACCCGAACGTTTGCTCTTACCCGAAAAAAGTTGTTATCGGCTATCGTTTGGCCAAGATCCGTCGTACTTGTTTTTTGAACACTGTGTCGTTTTCTGCGGCCTGAAGAAGATCCCGAGGGTGGGATTCGAAACGTTGCCGACGATTTTTTAGTGATAAAAACCGAACACGGCGAAACAGCGCGGTTCGTAATCAATTTTTTTCGTGATATTTGAGACTCGTCCAGAGGACAAGACTCGGACTGCTCTGGGACAATCTCCTTCAGCCGGATGGTAGGATGTGGGAAGACGCACGCCAGCGTAGGCCGGACGCGAAGAAGGTGGAGGGACATTGAAGGGAGAGTAGTGCGTGCGTGCGTGCGTGTGTATTTCTATGTAGATGTGGTTTGTAGCCATTTAGGTAAAGGAAGTGGCTGACGGAGGTGACATTATTTTATTTTTCAGGGCAACCAAGATAGGGACGAGTAGCGCAGGTCTCGAAAGGTGGAAGGTGGCGACGGAGAGGCGTCACGAAGATGAGGGCTAAAGACTTGGTAAGGAGTTAGGGAAAATTAAATTATTGTGTGATCAAGAAGGATGACAGATTGAGTATGTTTGTAATTGGCAATTAGGTGTTTCTATTGAAGAATATTCACCTGAAGAAGGGAGACAGTGAGTGAGATGTAGAAGAGAGAGAGAGGGAGTGGGGTGATAGTGACTGATAGATCGATTTCAGGTTAGAGCGAGAGGCTGTGAGAAGGACTTGCAGGGGGGGAATGGGTGAGAGAGAAGGGTGATTGTGGACACATACATAAATTACATTATTCTATAGTACTCTTGACTATATTTTACAATATGATTACAATTATTATCCAAGTGTACCTGTTAGTAAAATTTACCAGAAACTTTTGTTTGTAACCTTTGTCAACTATCTGATTTAAGTCGTAATGTTTTACAGTATAATGTAAATTGTATGTTTCTAAATTATGATTGTTCGTTAACACCAGTAGGGAGTGAAACATGGTAAAAATAACTTTTAATAATTACGTAGTGAACATCCCCTAATCTGTTTTAGTTATAGGTAATATATTACTTTGCTATATGTTGACTGTTGTAGGTATAAACAATTTATGTACTAATCTAAAATCCAATTGTTGATTACTGTTTATTTAATTAATTAAAATGACATTACATTTAGTAATTTAATTGTAATACTGTATAAATTAAGTTCTCTCATACTATAATTTGCTCACTTTCTTAAAGATAATTTGAAGATGTAAACAAACTATCATAAGTCTTCACATATAAAATGATACATACATACGCACGCACACACTCACATCACCAACACGTTTACCCAAATATTTAATTGTTTCGTTATGTTTGATATTTCTATTGTATTTCATACACAGGTCCTGAAGATGACAATAAATATTGTCGAAACGTCGACGCAAAATAACTAAAAGTTGTATTATTGACCGATCCTCACTAACCATCCACTAAAATATTCTTTATTTTATGTTATTTTATTATACATTGCTTTGTGTTTCTAACTGTCAATATTTCTCAGTCTGGAGTGTCATTTCTACATCTCAACTAGTCTCTCTTTTTCTTTTTGTTTCTATTTGTATCGGCCATCTGAGGACCACATGCCAATTTAAATGCTTTATTCCTTGTTCTTTTATTTTTCTCCAACATTCTTTCATCTTTTCACTATGTCTTTTCTTCCTGTCTTCAGTCCACTTTGAACCTGCGTTTTTCTCTCCTACCCTGGAATCCTTTCATTTTTAACATTCAATTTTTGCCCGAAAAAACTTCTCTTTCAGTTGCTTCTTCTGCGTTTATATTATTTTCTTCTAAATCCTTTTTGACTTCTTTAATCCAACTTGATGTTGACTTCTTTCCCCACAGAAATTTGAAGATCTGTTTTGTTAACCTATTGGCGTCCATTCTACATAAATGTAAAAAAAATACTAGTCTTCTTTTTCTCACGGTTTCTGTTATATTTTCTATACTTTGATATATTTCATCATTACTTCTTAATTTCCAACCTTCTGGAGTTTTCCTATAATATTTTCCTAATAATTCGTCTTTCCATTATTTCTAGTTTGTCTAAATTATAATTCACTGGTAGACATTCTCTTGCATATAGGGATTCTGGCCTCACTACTGTACTGTAATGCATTATTTTCGCAATTTTTAGATATGCACTTTTTATTGTAAATATCTTTAGTTATGCCATATGCTCTTTCCATTTTTATGAATAATTTCTCTCTATTTCTTTATTTTTACCCTGTCTTGTTTTTGTGTTTCTCTGTCCCAGTCTTCCTCTTTATTCTCTCTCTCTCTCTCTCTCTCTCTCTCTCTCTCTCTCTCTCTCTCTCTCTCTCTCTCTCTCTCTCTCTCTCCTCTCTCTCTCTCTCTCTCTCTCTCTCTCTCTCCTCTCTCTCTCTCTCTCTCTCTCTCTCTCTCTCTCTCTCTCTCCCCCCTCTATCTCTCTATTGTTTTATACAAGTCTAAGACTCAGTCTATCATCTGTTTTCTCTCTCTCTCTCTCTCTCTCTCTCTCTCTCTCTCTCTCTCTCTCTCTCTCTCTCTCTCTCTCTCTCTCTCTCTCGCCAATCACAACCCTCCCCCTACACTTCTCGCTATTAGTTGTTGTTTCGTTTACCACGTCACCCTCACCAATATGTTTTATTGGTTTCCGAGCGGCTTTTGTTGTTTACCACTCTGACCGCTTGTCTACAGTTGGTTTTCGTTCGTTTCTCTTTATATATTTTTTATTTTATTAACACCTGTTTGCAATAAATTACAGATGAAACGCTTCTTCTCGTGGTTCGCGACAGGCCGCGTTAATTTATGACTGAGCTGTCTACATTAATTTGCACACACACACACACACACACACACACACACACACACACACACACACACACACACACACACACACACACACACACACACACACACACACACACACACACACACACACACACACACACACACACACACACACACACACACACACACACACACACACACACACACACACACACACACACACACACACACACACACACACACACACACCCACACACACACACACACACACACACACACACACACACACACACACACACACACACACACACACACACAGGTCAATGAATAATTACTCAACTACTCTTCTCTTACTCTTCTTCCCATTTTTTATTTCTCATTCTTCTTCTATAATTATTTATAAGTAAAGCGCGATTAGACGTGAAAGGGTCCTTACTGCCAACAAAACAGAGAGAACATCTTAGAATAGAAAGAAATTAAACGTACTTCAATAGCTGGTATAAGAAGTGCTCAGAAGCAGTCCATTAAAGATCATTTGTTGGATATCCCTTGTTTACGAACAGAAGCTTTTGAAATGTGCTGTTGGAGGAAGACGTTAAAAGTGGACCGTGGAGAAAAAGAGCGACTGATTATGAGATACTGAAGTACTCCGTTTAGAGCTTTAGTGAAAAGGAGAAGACCAGTATGATTTTGGCCATCTGCTACGTAAATTCAAAGTGGTTCACCACCTTGAACGAAATAAAAATCAGGAAGGAAGTATAAATTGAAAGCCGCCAATCTCTGGGTTTAGGAAAGAAGAATAAGAGCAGTAGCGTGGCGTCCATGTAACCGCTGTTACTAGAAATAAGTACTACAAATAAGAGCAAATAATATTAATTATTTCACAGAATAAATACTTTAGTTATTGAATAATTTGAAATCCGAACAATTATAGTAAGGAAACTTGAAGGAAAGCGTAGCATTGCTTTCGAACTGCTGGACACTTGCACGGTCTTGTGTTGCCGGTTCAGACATCGACAATGTTTTACTGCGTACGGTCATTGACCTCGCAGTAGTTGTCACTGTACAAACTGTGGGGGGGGGACACTCGTTCGTCCGATGTGTTACCGCTGTACAAACCGGCAAAACGCTCAGTCAGCAGCTGTGTTCGTTTTCGGAACTGACGTGCAGCAGTTACTACGTACCTATTTGTGTTTTGTTCGTTTAGTCATGTGTTTTAACTCGATTATTTGACTTGTGATTTATTCTGTGTAGGTATAATGAGAGTCAGATCCCGGGATCCTCTTTTTCTTCCAGCAAATGATAGAAAATGCTGTGAAAAGAACACTTGGTTCAAGAAAAATTTCAAACTAATTTTTAGGTCAAGTTTTAGGTCTATCACAACCGACAACAGTGGTGTTATGTACCCACACCACGCCACAGAATAAGAGAGAATAAGAAACGAACGGATTAGGAAAACCCTTTAGGGATCATGATCATTACTGAGGAACCGGGAAACAGTCAAGTGATATGCACGGGCGTCCCGTTAGGATGGGAGACGACACCATAATGGGATGCAATGAGAAAATTTTAAAACGTTTAAGTTTCATTGACTCCTTCCCGGGGTATTAGTCAGCGGTCTACTGCTGCCGCAGACATTTCGGCCTCACCGTTGGGGCCATCTTCAGTGCAAAACGACTCGAGAACTGCTACGGATCTTCACCAGTTAACTACAGTACTGTGATAAAATATGCGGATACGGTGAATATCCGTACTAGTTCTTGAGTCGTTTTACACTGAAGATGGCCTCCAGCTGTGGACCACGGCCTAATAGCCCGGAGAGAAGGTAATTAAATTTCAACACAGTTAACGGCGACCGTGAAAGGCTTAGCTATCGATAAATCACGTTAACACAGAGGTGATTGCAGGGGAAGAAACAACAAGCAAGACTCGACTGGCTTATTAAGCACCCCCCCCCCTGAACACCAGAGTAATGGTAAGAGGCGGATAGAGATTGAAAAAGAAGTCTGAAAAATGACAATGTAACGAAAAAATGAGAAACCTGAAAGTAACAAAATTAAGAAAATAACAAAAACCTGATGTTAAGAATTTCTGCAGAAAAAAAAACAAATTTCTCATGCTCCAAAATTCCTGCTAACAGATACTGGTCGAATAGAGAGGGTTAGAAAATTTAATTATCTAGGGGAAATATTTCAAGAGAATGGTTTAAAAGAATCTGCTACAGAAGAAAGAATTCATAGAATGGAAAGAGCATATGGTATAACTAAAGATATATACAATAAAAAGTGCATATATAATAAAGCGAAAATAAGGCATTACAGTACAGTAGTGAGGCCAGAATGGCTATATGCAAGTGAATGTCTAGCATTGATTTATAATTTAGTAAAACTAGAAATATTGGAAAGACAAATTATTAGGAAAATATAAGGTCTACGGAAAACTTCAGAAGGTTGGAAATTAAGAAGTAAAGATGAAATATATCAAAGTATAGAAAATATAACAGTACCGTGATAAATGAAAGACTAGTATTTTTTTAATATTTGCATATAATGGACGACAATTGGTTAACAAAACAGATCTTCAAATATCTGTGGGGAATGAAGTCAACATCAAGTTGGATTAAAGAAAAAAAGGAATTAGAAAAAAATAATATAAACGCAGAAGAAACAATTGAAAGAGAAGTTTTTCGGGCAAAAGTGTTAAAAATGTAAGGAGTCCAGGGTAGTGTGACGATTTAAATTGTAACAATATCGTAAAATAAAAAAAAATTTAAATATTAAGTTTGTGAGCGATTAAGCCACTTTAAATCTCACTATAATGCCTAAAACCCCTGTATGTACTCAGTATGAGAGGAAGAAGTAAGTAAGAAGTACGAAGATACTTTAATAAAAAACATATTGTAAATAGTTATGATTGTCGTATTTAACCCTTTGCTTGTTGTCAGGCGCTGACCTGTTAATTCCGGACTCGACATGTTTTCCGAGTCTTCTGTAATTTAGAATAAGATAAAAAAACCTAATGTTAATAATTAAAAAATCTGAAGACACAGATAGTCGCTAAAACAACTTATTTAAATTATGTATATTTATTTAGGTATAGTTTGTGTAAATAAAAATGTTAACTTAAAGAGAGATAGGGACTATATTTTCGCGCAATAGTGGCCCTACTCCTCCCTTGTTATGTACCAGTCGAAGCGAGCAGAAAACTCTCTCTCGCTATGTTGACTTCATGCAGTGCAGACGTACGAGCGAAAGCTCTAACACAATGTTGCTAATTCTTTTGTTTTACTTAAATATTGTATACGAGAAATTACTGCTAAAAGCAGGTGTTATGTATTAATTAGTATAGTTATGTGAAAACAAGAGACATAACTTATAACACGAAACATAAAAATGGTGTAAAACAAGATGACTGCTAACTTCAAGAACTGACTACACTTTCAACATCATTCCTGGAGATGTGAACTACCAGAACTTTATAAACACTCATATACCCGACAGAATATGCAGATCAGGACATCCGAGAATCTACATGTACCTGCATCGTAGAAGGTTCAATCTACTCTGCGGACTTTTGACCCATCAATGACGAAGACCAGACCGAGATGATGACGGCGCATTCAAGGATTCCCAAGACGGACACCCCAGGACGAGGTTTCTACATTCCATTCTAAAGGTGACTCGATAGCCTGTCTATCGAGGGTTACTAATATTTGTTAGACAACACGCTTTAAAAGAGACTTTTCAGAGACTATTAATTTTGTAAACATTAAAAGAGTAGATCTAAGAGTTTTAATGTAACTACTCAAATAGCATACGTTGTAACGGTTTATATGTTAATGTATCGTAGTACAATTCCAAGTAATAATACCATTCTTCAAATGGTTAATAACAAAAAAGGTCTTGCAAGCTAATAGCATGAATTGAGTATAACTAAAAGTCTTAACTACTAAATACCGAAAGTTAACCCGGATCCGAGGTATAGCTAAATAGAATAAATTTTGGATCCCAAAGTTTAAAGAAAGCGTTGAAATAATTTTAGTTTAATTAGTGATGTCATGGGATCCGTCAGTAAATGTTTTTAAATGTTAAATAAAGAGAAGTCGTCTTGTTACACACATATAATGAGTGCATAAATCAATAAAATACCTTCCCTTGTTTCCTTACACAGTTAGCAAGTAAATTGTTAAGTTAATTATTTGTGGATACATTTCGTTACAACGTAGGCAGCCCATATAATTGACAGAGGTCAGTTAAGATAGGTTCCCTGGATTTGTAACGCGGCAATACGTTACAAAATTGCGCCACTCTGATTATGTTAAAAAAAGGTGTTGTAAGCCTCGTGACGCTAACAAAATTGCGGCACTTTGCTTGGTTAATTTTTATATTCAGTTATTGATCTATGCACTCAGAGAATGTAATTAATGTAAATTTAATTTTCAAAACATATATCATATTTTACAAAAATACGTAAATGATAGTCTGTATAAATTGAATAAATAGCTAAATTAATAAATTAGCTTCATACTATGCAAATAAGCTATATGCAGGTACCTACTTGCATACATAAATTGTGAGCAAACATTACAATTTTGCTCAGTTGACAATCTGTAACAGGTTTGTTTACGACAATCCATGACCTGTTGTTTCTTGAATACTTCTGCACAGTATATGTTGGACATACACTAGTATGTGTCATAAATAAAAAAAATTAAAAATAACTTTGTTAATAATAATGCTCTTGCGTAATGTAGACCCAGGTAATTAAGTGGAAGAATTTCGTAATTTGAAATTGTGAACGAAATAATTAATTGATATAATTGAGGAAAGTATATGAATGAATGGGGTCAAAGTGTTACCAAGCGTAATAATAATAGAGTTGTTGAATAAGATTCACCCTTGCGTCTGTGCTTACCTTCTCCAGTTTAAACCGGTCGTTTTAGTTATTCGGTGGCATTGTGTAGACAACAATACGTAAAAGCAAACCCCTCCCATTCTCACACACGCTCAGCCTTCCTTTGTTAACTAAATACAGAGGGTGACCTACATTCCAGAAAACAGCTGATCGGCTATTTAACTTGATAAATATGTGTGTGGAATTTCTGTCTCTCCCTTAGAAGAGAAATTGTTCTTTTCTAATTTATGTAAATTAATTACTTAAGAATTTATCCTATATATGTGTAATATATGTGTAGTGTTGTAGAATTAATTTTAAGAACGTGCTAATGTGTTAGAACAAAAAAAAAATGGCCGAATTCAACCCGGATTTGTTATTAAAAGACGAGCTGTCTTACGAAGCTCTTTTGCGTGGACTACCCCATGCTACTGTAACAGTCGCGGAATTACGAAGGTCAATTCGCGAATGTGGATTTGATACCCCCGTGCAATTAAACTACCTAAGCGAACTCGATTATGAAAGCGAGAAAGAAATTTGTAATGCCAAGTATAGTGAACTATACTTATTGTCTCAAACCCTCCGAGACGAGAAATCTCCGGCAATAATTTTGCGGACTACCCAGAGAATAGAGCATTTAACCAGGCGAATAAAAAATTTGTCGATCTACCCGAATCTCACAGAAATACCTGTTGACGTACAAAACCTAGCAGACGAAGCCCTACGCCGCTTACCTTCAATTATTAACGACCTAAGACGAAAATCCGACTCATTCAGGATGGACGAAATAGAGAAGTCCTTAATGAAATTACACATCTCTCCAGTACAATCCCCCACTACTGATTTACCCCCGCCTAACACGGATCGGAACTCACCCACCGCATCGCAAGTGCAAGCGAACCAAGAACAAAATACTGATAAAGATATAAATGCCCCTCCTCCCGAGCATTTTCAGTTTCGTCCCGGAAATCATGAATTGACTACCACCTCCAATGAATCAAATCGCCCTCATCGAGGAATGACACCTATAAACTATAACGCGGACCTATACGGTAAAATGACTCATCCTGTGGAGAAAATCTTAACCGAAATCCCTTACACAGATGGCTTAAATGTTTCCAAACTATTAACATTCATTAGTTATCTTCTCCAGATAAAAGATCTACAGCAGCTGAATGACTGGCAAATTTTGCAAGTTCTGTTACCAAAGTGTAAACCCCCGTTGAAGAATCGTGTTCTAGAAGCCCTAACTTCTACATTCCCAGTAGATGAGCTACATAGCTCTATAATAATATACTTTATTCCCACCGGCATCTATGAGGAAATAAAAAGGAAGACAGTACTCCGAGTACAAGGACACCAGGAGAGATTAGCTCACTACATCTCCGACATTAGGGAGTCATCTCGACTACTACGTGTAGACTGGAATGAGACACAACTGGTCGACACCATTTTAATAGGAGTGTCACCTGAAGAAAGATCTCGTCTATCATTGATGAATAGACCCAATACAATTGCTGATCTAGAACAGTGCAGTATCCATTCTTCAAATGTATGGTACTCCGATCAAAAGAGAGAAGCAATGAAAACCGCTGGAACTAATAGAAATGAATTGCGAGCACTAGTGCCTGATGTAACAACCTCGTATGAAAGACAAGTTTTTAGTAGACCTCACCAAGTGCGCAAATCTGGTAAGTTAAGTGTAACTCCATATAAAGCGGAAACGAAGTACCCACATCGCAATAAACCCACCTGTTATAATTGTGGAAAATATGGGCACATAAGAAAAGAATGCAAACGTAAGCCATTGGAACGGAATCAGCCAACTTCAAAAAACATGTAAGGCAGGGAGACCCGAAATCCTGTGTCTTCCGCAGCTACTCTAAATCGGGTGAACGCAAAGAAACTAATACTAATAATAATAATAATAATAATAATAATAATAAAATATTTTGTAACCAAGGTGGAAGGAAAAGAAGTCCGAAAGAAATAGATCCCTATGTGAGAGAATTTCATGAAAAATGTAACGCGATTAATAAATGTAAATGGACAAAAAATCTATTACCATTAATACGAGTTGACTTAGGCGTTACATCCACCATCGCCTTAATTGATTCGGGATCTAGTAGAACTTTAATCAGCCAAGAATTAGCGGACATATTAGCGAAACACCATCTAGTAAAACGGAGTCAACCGGTGAATATAAAGTGTGCTACCGCCGATAAACGTAATATAAACATAAACCTGAGCATTACCGTTAAGGTTAAAATCAAAAACCTAACCTGGATGTTTACAATGTTAGTATTTAAGGAATTAGGTCCTGATTTAATATTAGGTGCAGACTTTATTAGTAAAACAGGAATGATTCTTGACATCTATGAGCAAGTATATTATTTCCGATTTGACCGTGCACGGAAATATAGATTTGATAGTAATAAAGAAAAATATTGTTCATCTACTCACATGTAATACACCATGACTCAGATTTATCTCACCTAGAAAGAAGAGATAGAGTGAGAATACTAAAACTAATAAAAGAATTTTCCTCAGTTCTTATACCTAAACTAGGACTCACTAACCTAATAGAATATAAAATTAATCTGAGTGATCAGAAAGTAATACGCCTGCCTCCGTACAAGTTGTCGCCTCCCAAGATGGAAGTAATGCGAAACCATATCAACAAGTTATTGGACCAAGGAGTCATAGAACCCTCTACGTCCCCATATTCTTCACCCTCCTTTTTAGTACCAAAAGGTCAAGATAAACACAGACTAGTTGTGGACTACAGGCAATTAAACAAAAGAATTGAATTTGAATCAATCCCTCTTCCAGACATCCATAGTGCCTTTCATTATTTCACTAAAGCTATGGTCTTTACGGTGATGGATCTGAATCAAGCTTTTCACCAAATACCTCTTTCAGAAGAATCAAAACGTCTAACCGCGTTTCCAGTTCCTTTTAACTTGTACCAATTTACTAGAGTACCCTTTGGAATATCTCAAGGAAGTTCCGTATGTAGTAGACTATTAGAGAGGATATTTCACAATATTAAATTTAAATGTGTGTATCACTATTTGGGCGACATCGTTATATACAGCGAATCAATGGAACAACATCTCAAACATTTGCGTGAAGTGTTATCTCGGTTACTAAGAGCAGGATTAACTGTTAACCCAAATAAGGTAAGTTTTGCCGTCCCTCAGTTTTCTTTCTTAGGTCACATCGTGAAAGCGAATGGAAAGGTAAGCATTGACCCCGAACGAACCCGCGATATTAGAGAATTTGCACCCCCACGAGATGCAAAAGGTATAGCCCGATTTTTGGGTATGGTGAATTATTTCCACAAATATATCCCCCATCTTGCCGAAATAGCAGCACCCCTAAACTCCTTACGAAAGAAGGGAACGAAGTTCGAATGGAGCTCACTACATCAAAACGCGTTTGAACAACTTAAAGAAAGTATTATATCTCCCCCAGTTTTGCAACTAGCGGATTTCACGAAACCTTTCGTAGTACAAACCGACAGTTCCAGTGTAGCGTTAGGTGCAGTGATATATCAAGAGATAGATAACTGTAGACTACCAATTAGTTATGCATCACGAACACTGAGCGATCAAGAAAGAAGGTATTCCGCATATGAATTGGAATGTTTAGCAATTGTTTTTGCGTTCGAGAAGTTTAAACCCTTCCTAGAACATAAAGAATTCCTTTTGGAAACCGACAATCAGGCGTTATCTTGGTTATTGAATCACCCTAAACAGTTAGGACGAATTGGAAGATGGATATTGAAATTAAACTGCTACAAATTCAGAGTGCAGCATATAAAAGGTACTCAAAACGTAGTCGCTGATACCCTGTCCCGTATGTTCCAGTCGCCCACTAAAACTCCTGAAAACAAAGAGAATCCGGAAATAGCACTTGCTAACGCCGTAATTACTGAATTCCCCCTTGCCTTTACAAACGTTGCCCTGTACCAACAACAAGACCCCTCACTGAAGCCTATTATAGAACAACTTACTCAAGGTATTAAATCCGAGAAGTACGTATTGAGTAAAAATGTACTGTGTCACAAGATAAGAAACGGAAAGGAATTAAGAATAATAGCCCCTGCTGTAATTAAGCCCATGCTGATGGAATACTTCCATTCATCTACCATAGGAGCCCACATGGGAATCAATAAGACAATACATCGTGTTCGAAAGGAATATCATTGGAACAATATGAACAGCGAAATAGCCAACTTCGTAAAGAAATGTTCATTATTTGCCCTCAGTAAACCCGCCAGAAATACTCAAGTAAGCCAATTGATTTCAGAAATCCCAAAGACCCCTTTTTTCGAAACTTTATCTAGATTTCTCAGGTCCGTATCCACGATCCAAATCAGGGAATACCATGTTACTCATCTGTGTAGATTCGTTCACCAAATTTGTTTGGATGTATCCCATGCGACGAGCATTAGCATCGACGACTGTAAAAATATTACAGGAAAGACTATTTAAAGACTACGGTACTCCAGTACGTATAGTACCTGATAACGGTCCACAGTTTAAAGCAAAAGAATTTAAGAATATGTGTTTCAAGTTAGGGATAGACCATATAACCACTACAGAGTATCGACCGCAAGGCAATATTGCTGAAAGGTATCTACGAAACCTCAAATCTGCGCTAATCGCCTATCATGCGAACGATCACACGTTGTGGGACCAAAATCTATCCTGGATTCAATACGCTTTTAATTCAGCTTATCACGAAGGTCACAAGTCGACCCCGTTTGAGTTACTGTACAAATACCGACCAAACCACCCTTTGTCCACAAGATGGAATATACACGATCTGCTGCCTCCGCAAATAACGGATAAGCAGATAAAGCGAATATGGAATAAAGCCCGCTCTAACTTAAGAGCAAACTTAGAAAAATCCAGAAGATACCACGAGAAAGGTAATCATAGCAATTCAATTAGGTACCAAATAGGTGACTTAGTGATGTATAAAACTCACCCCACTAGTAGTGCTGTTGATAAGACCACCTCTAAACTATCATTCCGATGGTGTGGCCCTTACCAAATCCAGAAGTACCTAACTCCAGTTACAGTAGCCCTGTGCGAACCTGCGACTCAGAAATATGTGCGGAGAACGCATATTTCACAGCTAAAATTGTATAAGAAGAAGAGACGGAATAGTATAACCCAAAATAGAAAAGGGAATACTAGGTAGTGAAGAAAATTATACTTCTGAAACCGTGGAAAATGTTAAAAGTAGAGTTTGGAAATGAGGCCTGATCAACCTAAATTCCAGTTCTGCGAAGCATACATTAATAAATACTAGTTAACTAGAGGATAACTAATACTCATTAACTAGATGAGTTATCTAGGACTCAATGAAAAGAAGATAGAATTCTAAACAGCAAAGATTTAGAAAATTACTCTACAGAGAGAGAGTAAGACGAACAAAAAAACCTGTAGTAGATTTAAGTGATAGAGATAAGAAAGAGTTTTGTGTTTAATTATGTAAATATTAAGTGTGAATAGTATAAAAAAAGGTAGTTAATAAGAATATATAAAGTATATTGTGTTGTGGAGAAGAAGAAAGTAGATAGAACGCTAACCAATAACTATGTGAAAGAAATTACACACACTGACACCATCCATACTCCAAGTCCCCAGTAAAAAAAAAAATAAAAAATAAAAATAAAAAGTCAACCGTAACGTGCAAATTAAGCGGTGGAGTCTGTGACGATTTAAATTGTAACAATATCGTAAAATAAAAAAAAATTTAAATATTAAGTTTGTGAGCGATTAAGCCACTTTAAATCTCACTATAATGCCTAAAACCCCTGTATGTACTCAGTATGAGAGGAAGAAGTAAGTAAGAAGTACGAAGATACCTTTATAAAAAACATATTGTAAATAGTTATGATTGTCGTATTTAACCCTTTGCTTGTTGTCAGGCGCTGACCTGTTAATTCCGGACTCGACATGTTTTCCGAGTCTTCTGTAATTTAGAATAAGATAAAAAAACCTAATGTTAATAATTAAAAAATCTGAAGACACAGATAGTCGCTAAAACAACTTATTAAATTATGTATATTTATTTAGGTATAGTTTGTGTAAATAAAAATGTTAACTTAAAGAGAGATAGGGACTATATTTTCGCGCAATAGTGGCCCTACTCCTCCCTTGTTATGTACCAGTCGAAGCGAGCAGAAAACTCTCTCTCGCTATGTTGACTTCATGCAGTGCAGACGTACGAGCGAAAGCTCTAACACAATGTTGCTAATTCTTTTGTTTTACTTAAATATTGTATACGAAAAATTACTGCTAAAAGCAGGTGTTATGTATTAATTAGTATAGTTATGTGAAAACAAGAGACATAACTTATAACACGAAACATAAAAATGGTGTAAAACAAGATGACTGCTAACTTCAAGAACTGACTACACTTTCAACATCATTCCTGGAGATGTGAACTACCAGAACTTTATAAACACTCATATACCCGACAGAATATGCAAATCAGGACATCCGAGAATCTACATGTACCTGCATCGTAGAAGGTTCAATCTACTCTGCGGACTTTTGACCCATCAATGACGAAGACCAGACCGAGATGATGACGGCGCATTCAAGGATTCCCAAGACGGACACCCCAGGACGAGGTTTCTACATTCCATTCTAAAGGTGACTCGATAGCCTGTCTATCGAGGGTTACTAATATTTGTTAGACAACACGCTTTAAAAGAGACTTTTCAGAGACTATTAATTTTGTAAACATTAAAAGAGTAGATCTAAGAGTTTTAATGTAACTACTCAAATATCATACGTTGTAACGGTTTATATGTTAATGTATCGTAGTACAATTCCAAGTAATAATACCATTCTTCAAATGGTTAATAACAAAAAAGGTCTTGCAAGCTAATATCATGAATTGAGTATAACTAAAAGTCTTAACTACTAAATACCGAAAGTTAACCCGGATCCGAGGTATAGCTAAATAGAATCAATTTTGGATCCCAAAGTTTAAAGAAAGCGTTGAAATAATTTTAGTTTAATTAGTGATGTCATGGGATCCGTCAGTAAATGTTTTTAAATGTTAAATAAAGAGAAGTCGTCTTGTTACACACATATAATGAGTGCGTAAATCAATAAAATACCTTCCCTTGTTTCCTTACACAGTTAGCAAGTAAATTGTTAAGTTAATTATTTGTGGATACATTTCGTTACAACGTAGGCAGCCCATATAATTGACAGAGGTCAGTTAAGATGGGTTCCCTGGATTTGTAACGCGGCAATACTTTACAGTAGGAGAGAGAAAAAAGCAGGTTCAAAGTGGACAGCAGACAGGAAGAAGAGAAATAGTGAAAAAATGTAAGAATATTGGAGAAAAGAAAAGAACAAGGAATAAAGGAATTGAAATTGGCATGTGGTCCTCAGATGGCTGATACAAATAGAATAAAAGAAGCTGATGTGTCATTGGAACGCGGTGGGTGCCTGGGTACAGTACCATGCTGAATGCAAGCTGCAGTATCATTATCGATGAGGCAGTGATTAATCTCTTCTTGTTTCATTTCCTTCTCTTCCATTCACCGGTTACAATTAAATATCCGTTAACACGCACAGACACACGCGGGCATAGCCAAAGAGCATGAGAACCATTTCGTGTCCCACACACCATACTCACTCAGGTTTGTGATTAATTGTTTTTTTCTGCGCATTCGTACAACAGTGTTGCCACAATAATAGCCTTTTTCAATACAGCAACATTGTGTTTTTCATATAGCCTATGTCGTATAGGCTTATAAGAAAATATTCAAATGAGGCATTATCAAATGAGATTCAAATCAATGCAATCACATTTTACTGTCAAATTTGTGTAAGAGATTTTCTCTGTGCGAGTGCGAGTGTGTGTGTGCGTGTGCGTGTGTGTGTTTTGTTCAGTGTGTCACAAAAAACCTTTATTCGTAAGTAGACAGTACATGAGACAAAATCAGATGGCAATGGAAATTCAAGACAAATTAGCCATGGGAAATAGGTGCTATTTTTCTTTACTGCCAATCCTAAACTCCAGAAACATTTCTAGAACCTCCAAGGTGCAGATTTATAAAACTGTATTGCGGCCAGTAGTATTATATGCTTCAGCAGTCTGGACCATGGCCTCATCCCAAGAAGATATGATCAGAAGATGGGAAAGAAAGCTTCTGAGTAGGATATATGCAGGTGTACTAGATACTGGAATGTAGCGTATGATGAGAAACGCCAAATTGTACAATTTATACAAGAAACCGGACATCGTCACAGTAATAAAACGTAATAATAAAGGCAGAATTAGGTGGGAAGGTCATGTACAACGAATGACAGAGGAACGAGCAGTGAAAAATGTAGTCATTGGAGGACCAGGAGGAAGAAGAGCAAGAGGGAGGCCAAGAAGAAGATGGGTGGATGATATAGATAAAGATATGAGAAGACTGGGGGTCGGAAGGTGGCGAAGAGTCTCACAGGATAGAGATGAGTAGTATTAGTAGACAATACATTGCAATTACATATAGATGGTATAAATAAAGTATGAGGGCCGTTTTTAAGGTCTCAAAATGGGACACTGGACGAAGTAATTCGAGAAGGAAATATGCAGGGACGAAAAGCTATAGCAAATTAAACAGTATACGTTGTGGAATAAGGCGCGGATATAGTATACTCAAGAGTACAGGTATCTGCAGCTCGGAAGTACTGCCACACTGGCACTTAAAGATAAAGCGGAAAAAATGTCGAAGGCAGAGGAAACGGACTTCTAGGAGAGAACGGCAGGCAGATGGAGAACCGGAAGAGCAACAATAATAGAATAAGAGAAATTATGAAAGTTACACGCGGCTCAAAGACAAGGAATGTACAGCAAAATATACCGGGTGGGCCAAAGATTGGTAGGTATATAGTAACGCAGTAACGAGTTTTTCTCTTTACACGTATTTTCGATTATGTCAGTGAACTTAAGTAAAGAACAAAGAAAGTAAAGGTAAATACTACTAAAGGTAAATATGAATAACAAAAAATTAGTACATGACACTATGTGACCTTCATCAAGACTTGATATTGGAGGAAGACATGGGGAAGATTTCTTATACAGAGGAATACAAGTATTTAGAGGTGGCAATTACTGGCAGTGGGAAGCAAGACAAAGAAATACAATCCAGAATTAATTTGGGAAAGACGGCAATCCTGTGGAATACATTACAGCAGAAACTAAAACCAAAATATTTAAAACAATTGATAGAAGTATTATGATTTACCGCTCAGAAATTTGGACTACTAATAAACATACAAGAACAAAATTAATGACAGCAGAGATGGACTTTTGGAGACGTTCGGCAAGACGTGGGAAAATTAGAAATGAAGTCATTAAGGACAGAATGGATGTGAAAAATTAAATTGTTGATTTTATCCAAACAAAAAAATTACAATGGTATGGACACACGAAAAGAATGACTCAGGAAAAATTCCCAAGGAAGGTTATGGAATGGACCCCACCGGGAAGAAGGAAAAGGGGAAGACCGCCTATAACCTGGATAGAAGAAAATCAGACTATATTGAGGGAACGAGAAATTGAAGAAGGTCTTTTGATGGGGAAGCAGCAGTGGAGGAAGAGAATTCAATCACTTTTGTAATCTTTGGTTCCGGAAAATGTGTAAAAATTGTACGGCCGGAATAAATAATAATGGAAGTTACACGCACAATGGTAGATGATATCACAGACAAATAACTAATAGAAGTTTAATGAAGAAATTTGTGTTAGTGGCAGAATGATTACTGTTGCACACCACTATGTAAAATTATCCCGATTAGCGTTTTCAAGCTTCACAGCTCATCGTCAGATCGGAATTAAACCAAAACTCTGAAAAAACCCTTCACTCACATCTCACCCCACCCTACTCACACACAACAAGCTATAATTGAATGTCCCTTCCCCACCCTCAGCCGTGTCCCACCATCTAGACAGTTACATATTTTTCTAGCAAATTCCTTGTGTTTCAGTGTTGTGTGTGTGTGTGTGTGTGCATCCCTTTTAAACCTAGTCTTTCTCATCCACACACGTGTGCCAGTCACACACCCTTATTTTAAAAACACCTAATTAGTCCTAAGCAATTTAATTCTTAATCTTATCTATCTGTCCTCTACATTTACTTCTTAATTATGTTATAAAATATTTCTTCATTATCAAATTTAATTTTAGTATTAATTAAATTGTCTAACCCTTTTTCTCTTTCTTTCAATATTTCTAACTCCTCCCTAAGCTTCCTTTCAACTGTGTTATTTACTATTTTTACAATTTCGTAGTCTTCCAAAGGATTAACAAACTTATGGTTGTCTTCTATGAAATTATATTATATTAACTGTTGCACACCACTATGTAAAATTATCCCGATTAGCGCTTTCAAGCTTCACAGCTTATCGTCAGATTGGAATTAAACCAAAAATCTGAAAAAACCCTTCACTCACATTTCACCCCACCCTACTCACACACAACAAGCTTTTGTCCCTTCCCCACCCTCAGCCCTGTCCCACCATCTGGACAGTTATAACTAATAACTAATAAGGTTGGGACATGTTCGCGGAATGTCAGGAGAAGGACTACCACCAAAATAGAATTTGCAACGCAAGCCGGGAGGAAGGCGGCAGCACGGAATTGATAGAGTAGCAGATACGGTGTAGAGCGGAACGAAAGAGATGGATGGAATGAGAACGATTAATTACCGGAAGACGGTGGCGTATTTTAGAATTTAGTCTGGGGGCGGGTCCGGTCGATGCAGCTTCATAAAAAAAACTAGTGAAGACTAATCAATACTCTACTATTTTTAATGTGGTTTAAAAACGTGTGATAATATGCTGAAATCAACCCCATTAATATAAACGGTGATAACACAATAAAACATTGTTTCCTCTTCTTTAGCGGCGCGAGAACCCATTATTGAGTCGAGGCCTCCTTTAACAGCCTCAGCCAGTTGTCCTGGTCAAGTGCAGCTGCTCTCCAGTTCCGGGTGTCAAGGATATGGCGCGCATCATAGCTCGAACCGTCTTCCCAACGTAGTTTTGGTCTACCAACACTCTTGGTGCCATAAATCTGTTCTGTGAGTGCCTTTCTGGGTATTTCATTCTCCCCCATTCTAATCACATGTCCAGCCCACCTGAGACTACCAAGTTTATAATTTTCACAATATCTGGTTCATTCAGAAAAGTGTTCAGTTCTTGTTTGGTCTTTTTCCTCCGTTCACCTCCCACACATGTTGAATGTTGAACCAAAAATGCTGCGGAGAGTTTTGCGTTCATGAACCAGCAGGCTTGACTCAGACTTTCTAGAAGTGGTCCAGGTCTCAGAACCATAGGTGAGAATTGGGTATCAGTGGTTCACACTGAAGCAGCTTAAATGCCCGTGACAATTGTTCTGCTCTGGAACAGGGATCTGAGACCAAAGAAGCACCTATTAATGAAACATTGTTTAGTAGATACTAATTGACTGGATTGATTTCCCTGTATTTCATATTTCAAACGAATACGCAAGTGCTGTATAATAAATCTGTTAGTATATTTAAAAAAGAGTTACTACTATATTATCGTACACAGCTGAAAAAATAATAAAATAATCTAAAATTAAGAGAATAAAATTCTTCAACTTTTTTCGTCTCTCTGGGGAGGGGTCCCCCCCCCGTAAATACGCCTCTGTTGAAAGACGTGGAGCGTTATAGCTCAGGTAAGAAGAAAATAGTTGGTTATAAACCGTAAAATTGCTAGATCCAGAGAAAAAATGAAGAACAAAGAAGACACGTAAAATGTATGGTTGCAGTGAGGCGTGGGTCATGACAAAAAAGGAAAGTGGCAAGATTCAGAGTATTGTAATTCAGTTTCTTCTAAATACTTTAAATTGTACATTGCAAGATACAATAAGGAATGAAGATATCAGAGCAAAACTCGAAGTAAAGGACATAAATGAATTAATTACAATTTACAGGAGACAATGGTGTGATCATCTGCAAAGGATGACAGAGGATCGATTGATGAAAGCGGCACTGAACTATAAATCCATTGGTAGAAGGGACGTGGTCGTCTGAGGATGAGATGGGTGCCAGAAGAAGCTTATAAAACCTAATCCTTGAAGAAGAAGAAGAAGAAGAAGAAGAAGAAGAAGAAGAAGAAGAAGAAGAAGAAGAAGAAGAAGAAGAAGAAGAAGAAGAAGAAGAAGAAGAAGAAGAAGAAGAAGAAGAAGAAGAAGAAGAAGAAGAAGAAGAAGATACAGAAGTAGAACATAGAAATATGGAAAACAGAGTCGATAAAGGCAAAGAACAAAATGGGCAAAGAGTTTTGTACGGAGGTAAAAAACTGTGTTCTGTGAAAGGAAATGCTTTTGTTTATAATACAATATTGAAGGGTATAGTCACATACGTTTGTGAGATTAATTACTAATCTGCTGCGGTCCACTAGGAAAATATCAAAACTAGGAGGCCTGACGATGCAAGTTCTAGGCGCGGCGAGGCGGAGGAGTCAATTGGAAAGGAGAAGTACACACTGCACGGGAGTCGAACGCGTGGGTGAATCTTGTCGTCGCCGTCGCGAGCACTTAGCCACTGAAAACAAACGTGCCGTACCGTGTCTTAGAATCGATTCTGGGTCAGTAGACACCGATAGGATCGCTCCCGCTGTGACATTGTTCTCGACAATCGTACATTGCATTGTTATCTCTGTGTGCGCTGCATATCTAATATACTGCTCACATTAAACACGTTTAAAGATACAATTGTATCAGTGGTTCGTGTTATATTGTAGTAAACATTTAACTCTCATGTATAATATGTTTTATTATTCCGGCTGTACAATGCTTACACATTTTCCGAAACCAAAGATTACAGGAGTGATTAAATTCTCATCTTCCACTGCTGCTTGTCCATCCAAAGACCTTCAATTTCTCGTTCCCTCAATATAGTCAGAATTTCTTCTATCCAGGTGATAGGTGGTCTTCCTCTTTTCCTCCTTCGTGGTAGTGTCCATTCCATAACTCTATTTGGCAATCTTTCCTGTGTTATTCTTTTCGTGTGTCCATGCAATTGTAATTTTTTTATTCGGATAAAATCAACAATTGAATTTTTCACATTCCTTCTGTCCTTAACGACTTCACTTCTAATTTTCTCACGTCTGGATACTCTTGCCGGACGTCTGCAAAAGACTATCTCTGCTGTCATTAATTTTGTCCTTGTGTGTTTATTGTTAATCCAAACTTCTGAGCCGTAAGTCATGATACTTCTTACAATTGTTTTAAATATTTTGGCTTTCGATCTTGCTGTGCTTTGCTTATCCTACAGGATTCCATTTAATGTAGATATATCCATCTTTCCAAAATTAATACTGGATTGTATTTATTTGTCTTGCTTCCCACTGGCCGTAATTTTCGCCCATCTACGCTAATGACTTTCTAAATACTGTATATAGTTATTGGATAACATTTATTTTGAAATCTCGTGTATCAAATTCGAAAC
Organism: Magicicada septendecula; assembly: GCA_034769895.1. NCBI lineage: Eukaryota > Metazoa > Arthropoda > Insecta > Hemiptera > Cicadidae > Magicicada > Magicicada septendecula. Next base: position 7,045,130 of record CM068372.1, read on the forward strand.
ATAAACTTCCAATTCTAGTCTGAGCCACAATATTCTGCTAGTAGTTAACGGTAGTGACACATGGACAGTCTGAAAATAAAGATTAGATACACAGTCATTGGAGGTGAGAGTCATAAGGTCATAAGGGATGTAATTTATGAAGTACACTCTTAAAGAGGGAAAGAATCATGCAGAAAAACAACTAAATGTGACATTACTGCAAGCATCAATAAAAGGAATTGAGGAGTAGAAATGTGTAGAGAAGATGCCAAATTTGTGGTAATTTGGGTAGACTACCGGTTTCAGCAGAAGAATGTAAATCTGTTGGAAGATGAGATGTCGATAGAGATCGAGGTTACGATATGTACCATAACAGGCCTGATAGTCTTAAAACTTGGAAGTGGCGAGGAAGATGAAGGAGAAGGGAAATAATAATAATAATAATAATAATAATAATAATAATAATATTTTTTTATAGCGGGGGGAAAATGCTTTATGCGCCGTTAGAGGAGGACATGCTTCCTCTTGTGTGTGGGACTCTAACCCACTAAAAAAACCACCTCTAATTCAAGCATTCATATCCATCCTGGAACCAATAATAATAATAATAATAATAATAATAATAATAATAAGAAGAAGAAGAAGAAGAAGAAGAAGAAGAAGAAGAAGAAGAAGAAGAGGAAGAAGAAACGATTACATTTAGCTAATATGATAGTTCAACTAATTGTTTGATGCATTTGTTGATGTAAGAGTATTCATCTTGCGGTATCACTGACAGTCGTCTATTGTTACAATGAAGTAGCGAGGAAAGTGTGACGAAACGGATAGATAAACAAAAGACTACCTCAACAATGGTTTGTGGCGTTATGCAAATAACACGACGCGCTGTGTCATTGTTACCGTTAACAATTGAATGCAAGAATAGCAGTATCGGCTGCCACACTACGTTTACAACGAGAGCATAAAGATTTCGTTTTTTTTAATGCTTTTGGATTTTGCTAAGCTGCAGTGTCAGAACGTTGTATCAGTTTCGTTATTACTATCAAGTAAAGGCAAAGAAGAAATCCTTGTTCTAATCACGGGGGTGTATTCGTTAGTCTCTAATTCGAATCAGACTATGATATATTGCATTGCGATTGTAACGTTAAGGCCGTCCAGATGGGATGTGTAGCCGGAAGCCAAAGCTACTTGGGTGGTCCATTACGGATCTATGAAACGACCTGATTGTGTCTTGTTAATCGCTTTCTTTAATATCAACTCCCAAATTGAAACGGAATTGTCAAACCGTGATTGAGTTTGCTTTAAGCGCAAGACGAGGATTTGAGGAAACCAAGTAGACGGTACAAAATCCGTAGTAACTTGATATTTTAACAACACTCTTGATTGGATGAAACGTTAGTTTGAAGTATACTTGTACGAAGGCTTACACGGCCGGTGTCGTTTAGATTAAAACTAAGTCCCGGGCTGTTTCGCCGTGGTCCAAGGTTTCAGCAGCACCACTGGCTGCAATCTTCAGTGGAAGAATCGAGTCAACGCTAACGTGGATGTCGTACGTAAAGGCTTAACCACAGTAATGTGGTCCTAACGTACTACATCCACATTACCGATGACTCGTTCCTTCCACTGAAGATGGCAGCCAGTTGTGCTCCCGAAACTTCTGGTTTTGTCGGAAACTTGGACCACGGATAAACACCCCGGGAGTTAATTTTAATCTTAAGTTAAATTGAAGTGTTTCTTGATGGAAAATGTAAAAATCGAAAACCGTACTTTTCGCTGAGAGTTTTGCGTTGAATTATATTATGCCTTAAAGACGAGAACAGTGTCGAAATGACACGCAGAATTTATGGTTAAGTTTTCTTCATTGTACTAAGGGATAAGTTCAAATGAAAAGTACGTTAAATTCTTGGATTTTGTTGTCCATGACGTGTCCGTTACTTACTAACTACTTACTTACTTACTAAATATAATTAAATCACTACCGACTCGGAAAACGTAAAAGTTTTACCTTATAGCCTGAACCGGTTTTCCCTTTTAAAAAGCTTCTTCAGAGGCTGCCGTTGGGAGCACTGTCCGTCTTGTTGTTGGCGACGATATCGACTTTTGAAAGATCGATATTGTGTGTGTGGGGTGTGATATGTTCGAATAATGCGTGTAGGCCTAATTTGAATTGTGTCCGTTCATTTAGGATGTCGTTTTTATGTGTTTTCGTGTGTTTGTATATTTCCAATTGTTCTAGAGTGTCTAGTTTTCTGACTTTTGTGTGTACTTGTAGAATGTCCATGTTATTGTCGATGTTTTTGTATGTGTGGTTTGCTTCAATGAGGTGGTTTGCAAAGGTGAATTCTGTAGTGGAGTGTACTGCTTTTGTGTGTTCAACGTATCTTTGTTTGAAGCTACGTCCTGTCTGGCCTATGTAGAACCTGTTGCAATCTGAGCAATTTTGTTTGTAAACACCAGGTAGATCGAATTTGTTTTGTGTGTGTTTTGATAGTGTGTTTTCTGTGTTGTTAGTAGTTTTGTATGCGACTCTGTATCCTGCTTTTTTGAATTTGTGGGCTATTTTTTCAGTTTGGTTGTTGATGTATGTTAGTGTTATGAATTTGTTGTTTTCTGCGTTTGTCTGTTGTTTGTTTTGTGTTTTGCGTAGGAGTTTATTGACTATTCTTCTGTTTTATCCGTTGGATTCTGGTAGATATTTTACCGTGTGTAGACGAGTTAATAAATAACTCTAATAAACAATTTTACAATTTTAATTGTTGTTAACATTCATAGTAATTCTCTTCTTCTGATAAAGAAACACCTACTTAGTTTTGCTCATAGTGCTTCCTGTACTTTTTTCATCAGTGCATAAAAATTTAAATCTTAGATCGTTCTCAGAAGCTGTGAGTGGTTGTTGAAAAACAAAGCGTTGTTAGGTCATATAACGGGCAAGATGTCGGAGGTAAACAGAAGACCTGCTGAAGACGACTGCCGCCGCTGCAATCGAAACGGCTGGTTATAAAGAGAACCACAGCCAAGAGCCTGGAAAATAATTTTACAGAATTTTTTGAGACCGATTTCCTAAAAAGCAGGGGGCAAGAGCAAAAATTTAAGGAGTCAAATTGGAAAAAAATTGCAAAAAAATTATTCGGGATGTGAAAGTGAAGGGAATTTCAAGTAAAATCTGAATGTAGTGTCTATTTTACAGATTTTTAAATTGTAGATTCCTGGGCTCAAAAACTGGATCAAAATTTAGAAACGTCGCGTGAGTCACGTGGGATATCAAATTAAAGAAAATTGAAATTGACATTTGATTATAGTGTTCAGTTTTGCATACTGTGGTCAAGGATGAGGTAGCTTAAATAGTACTGTGGTCACTAACGTATACCACCTCACGTTAGCGTTCTCGATTTTCACTGAATATGGCAGTCGACGGCACTGCCGAAACGTCTGGTTTTGAAGTAAACTTTGGTCCACGCTCAAACAGCCCGGGAAGTAATTTTAACCAAATTAGTAACGACAAACTCATAAATTGGGTTCTGTGTGTGCGTGGGCGCGTGCGCTTGTAATTAGTTACCAATACAATGCAATAGGCGCAGCAGGAGACGAGGGGCACGGGTCATTATTTATAGACCGCAGCAGTAAACAATATCACGTGCCGTAACTGACCGACATTTTATTGTAATTTGAAATTAATATTTATGAGCTTTACTACTCCAGACATAACCCCATAGCCTATACATTCTACCGGCCGTCACACAACACACCGCTCACACACACACACATATATATATATATATAACACATTGACATTGGGAAGATTGTTTCTGTTGGCTAACTGTAAAGGTATATTGTCTGTTTTACGCCGTTAGGTAATATGTCAAATCCTACCGACACAGTACTGTATAAGTACTTTGCCTTTAAACATTATAATGTTTACAGTAAACACTGGACAGCTCGATGGCGGTGTGTGGGTCAGCACAATTACACTGTACGTAATGTATTAAAGAATTGCATTAATTACATTCTATATTTATTATCACCTTCTCTTTTTAATTTATATATTGACGATGTGACACAAAACTGGCAGATTGTTACATTTGTTAAATCGAATCTGAAAAGACTCTGGATTGCAAATACCCACACTTAAAACCAAGGTGATGGCTTTTCGTGGAACTGATCCCGTGCGGGCAAAAATTGTTATAGATAGTACTGTCCTTGAACAAGTTAGCAATTTTGAATACCTGAGCTACAGTGTGTTTTATAATGCAAGCAACGACGTGGTGCATAAGTTGTATAAGTTCAACCTTATGTGCGGGATCATCAGGTGAACCATTAAGTCAGCAAGTAAAGGAACTCGTCTAAAATTCTACAAGATGATAGCTCTGCCCACACTTCATTATGGGGCTGAGAATTGGACTTCTCAGTCGCATCCGAGGCAGTCCAGGCCAGTAGCATCTAAGCGGCTGAAATTCACTACTAAATTGCCTCAAATAAGGAGCGGCTGAAATGAGATTTCTCAGGCACGTGGCAGGGTATACTCTCCATGATCATAGAAGAAACACAGACATACGGCAGGAATTGAATATTATGAGTATACTCGACAGGATCACGCAGTATCGGCTGAATTGATGGGAACATCTTTGCCGAATGGATGACTGCTGCATCCCCAAACAACTCTGGAACTATAAGCCGATGGGACGGAGAGGTGTGGGACGTCCGAGGAAGCGCTGGAGTGACCAGCTCTAATCTTTGCCTGTTTGAAACCGGAACAAACCATCCTTGGTTTAATCCTTGAAGATGAGGGTGATGATGATGATGATGATGACATTCTGTATTTTAATGTAAAGCGAAAATATGTATTGTTTTATTTGTGAGGTTAGGAAATAATGGTTTTTGGATTTTAGTTTACTGTTTAAAGAAATAAAAGCCATAGTTAGGAAATATATGACGTTTAGAGTGTCTACACAATGCTTGAAAGACAGAAACATTAAACACAAAGAACATAACGTATTTCTAACAAAACACCAGAAAGAAAAGTGAAAATACAATTATTTCTGAATATTAAGATTCGAACAACAAAAAAGAAACAACGTATTAACAAATGAAAATAAGATGTGTTATTCGTTTGGTAAAATCTTGAAAACTTCACTGGAAGCAAATTTTGGTCGAAACACAAAAAATGAAGACATATATAGCATCCTGCCTTTCTTCGAGTTGGTTGCTTTTTCCGAGATCCGCACAAAGGACGAGAATTATTGAAGAAAATGAGTACTGTTAGAAAGGGGGTTCTGTCACAAAAAAAGAGAGAGACATATATAGTAACAGGCAGTAAGTCGCCTTACTTTGACTTGGTTGTTTTTAACGTGGATTTTACAAAAAGCGAGTAATATTTTAAAGGCGTATTGGTTTCCATGTGTGACTTTAGTTTGCATGTTAAACTAACAACGCCACATTTTGGCGTCACAGGCACACATCGGTGTTACATTATTGCTAGAAACATTTTCCGTAAAAGTTATAACAATGAAACATGATTGCAATTGTCACCAAACTATTTTATAACATACACAAATACTTCTTCTGATAGTTCCTATCCGTATAGACTGCAATAAGTAAAATCTCTGTTCATTTCTCATGAGATATCCCAGATACTGAAGCTTTCTTATCTTCACTGTGTTAATAACTTCCTTATCTTTCTTCATTTTTCTAAGAACTTCAACATGATTATTGTGCTGCCCATGAAATGCTCGGTATTCTACGGTAAAGCCACATTTCGAAAGATTTCAGTTTCTTAGTTGTGGCTTCAGTCAATGTCCAAGATTCTACACCGTAGAAGAGGACCGAGAATACGTAGCAGCGTAAAAATATAATCTCTGTGTTTATTGTTAAATCGTGATTTTTGAATAAACTGCTGATTCTAGTGTACACTTCTCTTGCCTTTTCAGTTCTGCTCTTTATTTCTTGAGAGTGGCCCCATTGTTAATTGTTTATAGTACCAAGATATGTAAATTTGCTCACACGTTCAACTGGTCGTTAGTTTATATTAAGCGTGCAGTTTGTGTATTTATCTAAGTGCAGCTTGTTCTTAGATACAATCATTAGCTTCGTTTTATTAACATTGATGTCTAAACCATATCTACGGCTGCTTTCTGTCACTGTATTCATTAGTTGTTGCAGCCGCTCTAAGCTGTCTGCGAATATAACGGTATCATCCGCATAACGTATGTTATTTATTCTTTCACCCTTCAGAGAGATACCCACATCACATTCATCTAAAGTTTCCCTAAAAAATACCTTCCGAGTAGATGTTGAATAAAAGCGGAAATAGTATATATCCTTGTCTTACTCCACGCAGAATCTGTATCTTTTCAGTTTTCTCATTATCTACTTTAACCACTGATTGGTTCTAATAAAGTGTAGCGATTATCCTTAGGCCTTTTCCATCTAATCCACAAATACTACCAATATAATATTCACTACATATCGATACCAATAATCGCATAATCGAAATATCGATAATAAATGCGGATACGTTATTCGGGTGCGGGTGGAACAGTACCGAGGGTTCAGTATACATTTTTTTGGCCCTTAAAAGATTTTTTTTTAAAATTACTTAATTGATTTAAAATTGGCTGCATTCCAACATGCATTTTTTTTTGTCTGTCTAGTTATGGTGTGCCTCCCGATAACTTTTGAACGCTTCAACCGTTTGCGTAAACCTCGGCATGCGTGTCCAAACTTTTACCCTACGGAACCATATTTTTTTTGATACTGCGGCACCAAAAAGTAGGGGAAAAAATAAAAAAATGCGATTTGATAAAAATGTTGAAAAATCGTAAAAGTTGTAACATTACATAATCAGTGCTCAATACTGATAAAAATAAAGAAGTATTTGTAAAATAATAATAATAAAAAGTCAGTAGTTACCCATTCCAAAAGTCAGAAAGAAGGGATTAAGTATCATGCTATGAAAACATTTGTACCATAAAACACTTTAGCAATTAAAAAACAATGTACTAAGTGTTACTATAAAAGTGCGGTGTGTACAAAGTGCAACATAGTATGATATGTATAAAGTTTAAAAACTGAAAAAGACATCATTCACAAATAGTGAAGATGCTGAACTATAGTAATAAACTATAAGTTTAATGTTTTAGTGGATAGTTAGTGAGGATCGGTCAATAATACAACTTTTAGTAATTTTGCGTCGACGTTTCGACAATATTTATTGTCATCTTCAGGACCTGTGTATGAAATACAGTAGAAATATTGACCGATCCTCACTAACTATCCACTAAAACATTCACTGATTGACGGTCACTAAAAATTTAAGGATTTATAAGTTTAATAATAAGTTGTAATTTTGTGTTGTTAGGCCACAAAGGCAATATCAATGTAATTAAAATATTATTTTGTTTATGTTTAAAGGATCCAGGGTTATATAAGAAATTAATAATTGCTAATTAAAATAAAGTAAAGAGATGGAGGCAAAATAAAATAGTGCCTAGAGTAATAATACATTAACAGAAGTATAAGTTAGGAATAAACCAAGTTTAAAAATCATTAAATTATAAAATATAAGTAGCTAAGTTTATGTAAAGATTTGAAGAAAAACATAGTATAAATTAAATGTAATTATAGTTAAACATTATAAAGGAGTATTTTTCCTAAAATAAGGGAAGAAGTAATAATAATTAATACTAGCCTATTTACTAAAACTGTACCTAGGTTAGCCAATAAAAACTCATCAATTTCTTGGTTACTAAGAGTAACTAATCAACAAGAATTGTTAATTTTTAAATTGGTTTTCAAGTGAGTAGATGACCAAAAAATAATGTCCAGCAAATTTTAAAAATTATGTAACTATAATTCGGAAAAACCACCTTTCTAAATTAATGAAACGATTCAGCACAAGCAACTACATCTGAGACATCCATTGAACCACAATAGTTAATACCAGAAAATCGAAGAACATAGAAAATTCATCTAACCATCTCATGGCCTGGAAATTTTGAACTGTAACTTCTTGGGTGAGAACGCCTACCTTAATAAACTAACAAATTACACATAACCAACAAGTAACGAACACTAGAAACAGTACCACATCTTACAATTTATAAGATAACTTAGTGTGGACATTATAAACTTTATTTTATTTAACCAAAAATAGTCAAAACGTGGGTTCATTATAAATCTACAGCAGCCATCTTACTTTCATTGCCTTCAGTGTGAATACGTAGTCTGCGCTCTGGCGTTTAAAAAACGAACTTGTTGAATCAGACTTTAAGAAAACAAATATTAATTATTGTAAAGTATGATACTAATAACTAAGCATTTCTGACTTTCTTATAGCTCAGAGAATCCCCAAAATAACCCTGAGATACATAATTTATTTATTTTAATAGTAACTGTAATTGAATACATCTGTTGTGTTATATGAAAAAACTTATATCGAAAAATGTTGTGATTTGGAAAAAATCGATTTGTAAACTGATGATTTGGAGGTAATAATTTCCAGAAAAAATAAACCAAAATCAATCAATTAATACCTTTCTTTTAGGTAATTGCCTTTGTATTATTTCTTGTAGATAGCAGCTTTGTTACAGGAAACAGGTGAATAGCAGAGAAGAGTAAGAAAGTTAGCTCAGACATCAGAACGTATGAAATACGCCGGACAACATAACCTTTCAATTGGTTAGCAAATTGAAAACAGCTGATGCAACGCGCGAGAAAAAACAAACGTTTAAATCGTACTCAAACAGAGGAATTCTCGTGCTCTTTCTCTCTCTCTCTCCCTCTCTCTCTCTCTCTCTCCTACCAATTTACAAACAACTGAACAGTAATACCTGTAAGAAGATATAATAAATAATAAAGAATACCGCGGTTTATTTGTCAATACTAAAAAAGAATTACACACATTAAAAAACAAACTTTGTAACCATAAGAAACGAGACAGTACTCGCGGGACGTTACAAAGTCTATGTGATGTATCAAATTATAAGGCATTTTAACGAATAATAGAATTCAGTTTAATTTTTGAAAATTGTGCGACTCCGGTGACAAAAAGTGGGCAAAAATGTTGATACAATCGCAAAAATTCATGTTTCGTATAAAATTAAAGGGAATTACAGTATAACCTCTGTTAACGGAAACTAAGGGGCGGGAGGTGGTTTTGGATAACCAAAATTTTTGGATAATAATTAAGATTTATTGTTGTATTGGAGTGTTAGTGGTCTCAAATATTTCTACTAGTAATTTTATACAAACCACTATGTTGTCTTTGGTATTGACGAGCGCTTTCGGCAGTCAAGGCATATTCAGGTCATTTACCAACGATGTGGCTTGACTTCTTTGGGGTTGGTAATTGTGATTCTTCAGGGGTTGGTAAATGACCTGAAGATGGCTTGACTGCCGAAAGCGCTCGTCAATACCAAAGACAACATAGTGGTTTGTATAAAATTACTAGTAGAAATAATTAAGATGTCATTTTTTGAAGCTTGAGGTAAAATAACTGAAGTCAGTGTACAATATTATCGAAAACCTGTTTACATAAAGTTATTTTTAACACTAGTTTATGATTTTTTTAAAATCTTTCATTTCCCTTTGCTTATTCATTTCACATCGCTCTCTTGCAGCAATATCTCGCCATCGCTTCATTAGCAGAACGCAGACGGCTTTGATTCTTCAGATTGTTTGTCGAACCGTAACGCTATCTGAAAAAATGAATAAAACTCTGTGAGAAAAACGCGTATTTCATACAGCCTAATTTAATGCCGTAACCTAAAATTAAAACTCTCACTCTTAAGGTGTTAAGATCTCGTCAGCGGTGTCATGGCTGCTGCTTTCTTCTCTGTCATCGTCTTCGTCGTCCCTTTGTTGCTTGGATTATTAAAAAAACAGCATTTACTTTCTCGTTTTGACACGTCTTCATTTTTTTCTTGTTTGGTATCTTCGAAGCATGTTCTTCAAACTTACTTTTCATCTTCACCCAATTAGAAACAGTAGTAACACCAGCACCAAAATCGGCTACCACAGTTCGCAAAATCTTGTAATTTTTAATTCTTTTAATTGCCTCCAATTTTTCTTCAATCGTTATCATGACCCGTTTCCGTTTTGTTAACATGACCCACAATTTATTACATGTTGTAATATATAATTTTTTTTTGTTTGGTCGGTCGTTTCGGTTAAACGGTGTTTCGGTTAATGGACGTTTTACTGTAGTGTAAAATCTAAAAATAGTGTTAAATTTTGTATTTTTCAAAATTTCGGGTTGCCGGGGCCTAAAAAATGAGGCAAAAGATAGATAAAATCGCAAATTAGATGTGGGATATAAAATAAAGAGAACTTTATCAAAAATGTGAATATAGTGTACAGTTTTGGAAATTTCAAAATTATTTTACCACAGGGTCCAAGAACTCACAAAAAATTTGAAAAATTGTAAAAATAGAGCCGAATGTCAAACTAAAGGGAATTTTAATATAAATCCTATTATTTGATAATTTTAACATTTATCCTATGATTAATTCTACAATTGTTATTTTACTAAACAAGTATAGTAGGGTAATCTATATATATAAAAGAAGTCACAAGGCTGATTGAAGAAAGTTCTTCTTCTGATAGTTCCTATCCGTTTCGGACGTTGGCTATCATACAGACTATTTTAACTTTCTGTACTGCTGCACGGAATAAGTCAGTTGTATTTACGCTAAACCAGGTCCTCAAATTTCTCAGCCATGAGATTCTCGGTCGCCCAACTCCTCTCTTTCCCAAGTACTTTTCCTGTAATATGGACTGCAATAAGTAAAATCTCTGTTCATTTCTCATGAGATGTCCCAGATACTGAAGCTTTCTTATCTTCACTCTGTGAATTAACTTTCCTTAATTTTCCTCATCTTTTTAAGAACTTCAACATTAGTTATATGTGAGTCCATGAAATGCTCAGTATTCTACGGTAAACCCACATTTCGAAAGTTTCCAATTTTATAATTGTGACTTCAGTCAGAGTCCAAGATTCTACACCGTAGAAGAGGACTGAGAATACGTAGCAGCATAAAAGTCTCATTGTTGTGTTTATTGTTAAATCGTTTTTAATAAACTACTTTGAATAAAGTTAGTTTGTTTAAATTAAACAATTAAATATATATGCATTCACGAGTATTAATTGACAAGTGTCAAGTATGTAGTACAATTTTCCAGCCCACCATGGAACGACAATACAAAACCGACAACTATATAATTCAGACTCCCCACGCGATTGTTGTCCCCATACATCTTGCGTTGTAACGCTAACGATTAATTTTCTCAGACACCGAGGAAAGAAGATAAAAAACAACGAATAGCAGAAGAGAGAAATTTTCAACAACAACGATAATAATTTGTGACGGAGTATGGCGCGCGGACACGCACAGACTCATGTATATACTGTATATTTATCTCTCGCCGAGCGGTTTTGATTCGTAACAAAACAACACAACACCTGTTTTGTTTTGTGTCTAACTAATTGGCTGTTTCCATTGTGCGGTAAATCATTGTGCTGAATTCTAAGCAGGGAATTAATTAGTTAATTAATAAATACAATGAACGATGCCGATTGTTTAGGAAAGCAAATGCTGTTCGGTGGGCGGTCCATTGTCGTCGAGGATTTGGAGATCAATTTGTCACGCAACCCAAACTATGAATGCCTGATTGTAACGACTCTGCGCTGCGTGAGATTTTTCAACATTGATTATACACTAAGTTTATACATAAGTTTATACATATATATATATATATATATATATTGCAATGGAACATCGCAGAAAATTGTCTTTGTAGCTATGACTACATGCTTTTATACAATTTATGACGTTATAGACATGTTGAAAATTGATTTTGTTAAAATTTTGTAAAATAGCTGCAAGTTTTGAAATAAGAAATGGGTAATTAACTGTTGTATGTCAAAATGACCATAAATTTATTTTCTGTCATGTCAAGTGCGAATTTAGTGCGCGAGTGCGCGTGTGCGCGTGTTATTCGTATTTACATGAATAACTTTTGAGTAAATTAACGTATCGAGTTGAAACTTAGACAGCTCATACTTCTGAATTAGCGCTACATTCTTCATATTTCAAATACTCAAAACATATTATTTTAATATGTATATTTTAACAGAATTCACTTTTCTAAAGAATCCTTATCTTCTGAAAGTCATAAAACTTTTAGATAAAATCTATGCATGCCTTTACATGTCTTCAGCAAAATTAAGGAGGACATATGTCTATCTATCTAACCCATGTATCACGTGCTATGGGTTTTAACCAATCAGAAGCTCCAATTTGGCTCCAATCAGTGTTTATTTGGCCAAACATGCAATAAACACTGGACATGAATTCCCAGACATAACCAACATGACACTAATAAAACACATACCACAAAGGCACCATAATGAATATTTGGGAAAATTTGCAAATTTACAAACATAAAACACAAAACAAACTAATACCTGAACATATACAAATCAATACAGAACACGACACAATTTTCAAAGCGCTCAACATAGAAAATACACAAAATACTAATATATACATCACAATCACACACAATAATACCAATTTGAAGCACCAGAGACCAACAGTAAACCACAGCAACAGCCAACCAACACACAAAATTTATTAAATTAAATCATTAAACTTTACTATTGTCTTATTAATTTATACTATAAAATTGTTTATTTAAAAATAATTTGTCTTTCAAAATTGAGTCTATTGGCTTGCTTTACTTATGTACTTAAGTAATTATGTTACTTGAAGTGTTGAAATCCACTGTTCGCGTAGCCGCTCGACGCTCTGCGCACGTAGTTCGACTGATGTCTGCTACAACTCTGCCCGTAGACCGTTCGAAATCACTAATGCTGACAATTCACGTAGTTGCACCCACGCACACTGCGGTACGAACTGTTATTGTTTATAAAATTATCTCAGGGTTTTTAAACTGGGTAAAATAGATCGTGTATTGAGCTTACACAAATCCGGCTTCTTGAAGTGTTCTCGCGTTAACTCAAAATATCTCGGTAGATATTTTGTACCTAGCGGATATCTTCTACTATAGGCGGGAAAGCACTAGAATTACCTATAGTTTATATTATTTGAGTTCTGTAAGTGGTAATGGTTTCGAAAACCTCGAACAACCTCGAACCTCGAAGCAACTTCTAAGTTTAAATGAAAACGACCTGTCTTATCACGAATAACTCGTGGCAGCGAGTACGTCTTTCTATAACAAGTCATTATAAGAAAACTGCGCGAAGTGCTCTCGACAGAGGACCAAACTGAATAAATTTTAGACCCTCTGATTGGTCGAAACTTTAGCAACGTCACAGATGAGAACACAGATAGACTGAAATCAGGCTTAAACTCTGTGCGGTTCTGCAAAGGGCTGTCTAGATCTAATCTATAAATTTTATTACTTGTTTCTAGAAGATAACGAGAATAAAAGAAGATTGAATTCATTAAAAAACCATATAAAAATTATAGGTGTGGAGAATTGAGTATATGGAAAATGTAGCTTATAACCATGAGAAAAATCTGTCCAAGTTTCAGAACGAAAAGTTAATTCGAAGTTATTAAATAAAATGTAAATCACACGCGCAACTGCGCACTTGCACACACATATTTCACATGACATAAAAGAGAATAAAATTATGAACATTTTGACATAACAGACTTTTTTAAACATTGCTTGGTTCAAAACGTATGACTACTTTACAAGGAAAGAACAAAATCAATTTAAAACATGTCTATGGCCATCAGAAAATGTTATATAGCATTAGTATTCCACTTAACTGAATTTCATATCCTGTGTACTGTTACAATATATATATATATATATATATATATATATATATATATATTGCAACAAAACACAGGACGATGATCTAGAATAAGTGTATCAGAGCATGGATGACGGACATTAGCATGTTTTAAATTGATTTATGCAATTTTTGTCAATTAGCTATACGTTTTGTATTTAGTGATGGATAATGACTTGTGTTATACCAAATTCTTTGTAAAGTTTTGCTCTATAATATTATGTACTTCGTTCGTGAATATATGCGCGCGTTCGCGTATGGTGAACCTTTGTTGTTATATCTTCCGCGTTGGTTAACCGATCGGCATGAAACTTGGACAGTGAATTATTTATGAAAACAGCTACATTTTCTATATACTCTGTTATTCTCAGCTGTTTTTTAAATGCGGTTTTTTTATAATTGAAAACTCTACTTTTAACGCTTATCAATTGAAGTGTAACAAACTTTCTAGATAAAATCTGAGCAGGCATTCGCAGATTTATACAAAGTTTCGCCTGCAACGCGTTTATCTTTTGTCCAATCTACCACGTAGACAGTCGATTGACCAATCAGAAGCCCCTAAATTCAGTCAGATCCGTCGGTGGTCGGGTGTACTTCAGGGCAGTTCATCGGAAGCCGTTGCATAGTGAACGTGTGTTCTTCGTCAAGAATTTTTCTTGTTCGAACTGGTTTAATCTAGAGCATCTATAAGTCTTGGGACTCTTTTCGAGTTTGTCGATTAGAACCAAGCGGGTGAACTACCAATTATAATATATTAAGTGCTATTACGTGTTAGTGGAAGATTTTCCGCTTAGGGAGATTTATCTACCGTGATAAATCCTTAGTAACGCGGAACACTTCAAGAATAGCCGGAAGGTGTAAGTAATATACACCTTTTAAAGAATATCACTCATTATCACCCTGAGTATCAGTAATTAATAATAACCAATTGCGAGCGAGTAAACAAACGATTCGGAAAGTGACAAATCCGTGTGTAAAATCTGCATCAGTGTTATCAGTTGTTCGGCGAACCCCAGCGGAGAGAGAGAGAGCGAGAGAGGCGGCCGGCGATCTTTTCAGAGAGGAGTGTAACAGCGGCGGAGCGAGTGACGTCACGCCGAGTGTAAAGGAATTCTACGTTCCAAGTAAAACTTACCAAAACTGAACTATATAAACTCTTTGATAACAGATAAAATACTATACATGACATTTTGTGTAATTTAAATATATCGTATAAACAATTACTTACTTGTGGTATAAATAAATAATTTTTCTAAACCTCCAATATAGACTTGTGCATAATTTAAACACACATAATTATCCTATGCGAAAATATTTATTTGTATCATCGCAATATATATATATATATATGTATTCAAATACTTTTGTGCTACAGTCTATTTCTTGATGCATATAGGCCAATAATTTATTTAATATTTATAATTTCCTTACATCAAGATGTTTTCTCCCTTAATTGGAACCTGTTTCGAGAATCCTGTTGTTACCATCTTCAGCCTTCTTAATTTTGTATCTTGTTGAGTACTTGTGTTTTGGTTGGTTGGTTGTTGTTATGGTTTCCTGTTGGTTTTTGGTAATTTAAACTGGTATTATTGTGTGTGAGTGTGGTGTATATATTAGCTTTTTGAGTTTTTTCGATGTTGCGTGCTTTGAAAATTGTGTTATGTCTTGTATTGATTTGTATTTGTTCAGATATTAGTTTGTTCCTGAAAAAAAAAAACACAAAACAATTTTGCGCTCGCTGATTAGAACAGACAGTAACTTTGTACTTTATCTAACTGACCTGAGAACGCAAAAATTAAATATGTATCATAGTTAATATGTCCCACAATATATTAAATAATAAAGCTTTCACTTTAGTACCATAAATAATTTCTATCATGTGAGCAATTTTTTTAATTTTCTTAAAATATTTTCATAAATGTTTTTTCTTTGTGCCCCCCCTGACTAAAAGGGAACATGACAGAGTTATTATTATCCTAAACTTATTTTACAAAGTTTATTACAAACTTCTGAATAACAGATTGAAAGTAAAAAATAAGATCCATAAGTAAATATGGATTCCCGAAGGAGCGTTTGTGAACAGATAACATCTACAATAATGAAAACGTCATTAAAAACTGTTATTTTTTATCGTATTAGCCACTGTGGCCTACGTATCGTTCAACTGGTTCCTACCTTCTTCTTCTTCTTGATCGATGTCTCTCCCTCATTTCGTCAGTCCATAAGGTATCTATTCTGTTCTTGAGTTTCCCTGAAAGCTTTGGGAATTTTTAAATTTATTTTTGAGTGGTAAGCATACTTCAATGTCTTCTTGAGTAATCTGAAGTCCTTCTGTGTCTTGTTCTCTTTCTTTGAACCACGTACTGGGAATTTTGAGCTTTCTAAAATAGTTTAAAAGTTTCCCTATTAGTCTGTCAGGATTTATTCTTTGAATGTGTCCATAGGAAGTAATACTTCTTTTTCTAATTACGTCTGTGGTTTTCTCAACATGTGTGTACAGCTAATTATTGTGGCGTCTTTTGTACTGTTCCCCACCTTTTACTGGTCCAAGATTTTTCTTAATATTATCTTTTCCGTGACTTCTAGTTCTTCCATCATCAGTTTCTTGTTCAGAATCAGACACTCAGCTACATAACGTGCTTCCGGGCGAATTACTGTTGAGTAAAGCTTAAGTTTGGGATTAATGAATATTGATTTCTTGTTAGATGTATCCTTGGTTAAATGATAAGCAACATTCATCTTATTAACGCGTGCTTTAATGGCTACTTTCTCTGAGACATTTTGTTCAATAAATTCTCCGAGATACTTGAATTTGTCAGTTCCATAGAGTTGCCCATATCGAGTTTTCATTTTCTTGGATATTGTCTTGATATTTGTCATGAACTTGGTTTTTTCGAAAAAAAAAAAAATTGTAAACCTGCTCTTTCGTCTTCTTCTATAAGCAATCCTGATGTGTATTGGCTGTTTCTACTGAATCTGACAGGATTGCTAGATCATCTGCAAACGCTAGACAATATAGACAATCTATATATTATTATGGATAGAGGTTATCCCTGCTATAGCCTAGTCTAATTTCCTAGCTGATGTGATTTTCCTTTAATGATTTTCTCCACTCTCTTATTACATTTTCCAGAACGCAGTTAAAAAGCAACAGTGATAATCCATCTCCTTGTCCGACACCTGTCTTAATTTCAAACTGTCTAGAAATTTCACCTGTGAATTTAAATTTATATTATTGATTTCCCATTTCTTCTCCTGCCAGAAGGGCCTCATTTGCACACTATGCGCCACCTTACTTTCCACTGTCCACCCCTTTCTCGTCTTCTTCTCACCGCAGATTTTGAATTTTGTTTCTGTATGTATTTCTATTCACACAGTCGTTCAAAGACATACCCAGTTCCATCATTTCCTCCTTGAGTTTTTGGTAGACTATATCCGTTCAGACTGGAAAGTTGTAAAATATATTATTGAGTTTATTATTATTCGTTTGAGTTTATTTTCGTATCATTGATTTCATGAAGTCTTTTGACACAGAATATCGGCAAAAATTACTCGCATTAAAATTACCTAATAATAAATGTATTTACATCATCAACGTAGTGAACGAATTCTTCAGCTCAGGTGGCTTACTGCAAAACTACAGAGAGACAAATCCAAGGAGAACAGAATCACGGAATTACGAGTAAACAAGAATGCAAAGAATGACGAATTCTAGAGCAGGAGGATATCTCGTCTCGTTAATCTAATTGGATTTACAGAAATACATAATTTCTGCATTCCATCACAGGTACGAAAAATTGTTTATAATTACGCGCGACGGACGTTACTCAACAAAGGGAACACAAATAACAACAACAACAAGAGTATCGCGTAGTTGATGAAATGGATTGACTGGCGGCGCGGACAGGAAGTGGAATAGGGTCAGCCGGCCACGGCGGAATGCGGCCCACTTTGACCTTGAGGCACAAGCGCAGCGCAGGCGCAGGTGCTGGCAGCCGCGTGGGAACCGCAGCCGCGGCAGGCGAGAGTGAATCTGCCGTCATCGTGTCTACCAGTGCCAACGTAATATACACGCACATGGACCCCAGCAGCTTCCTTCGACATCCGCTTCTAAACATCATTATTACGGACGTCAACAATTGTCGCATCCTAGCTTCCATCGACGCCGATCCAAACGAGTCTCTTGTACTCAAGGCATCTTCAACATCATTGCTCCACGAATGTCTACGCATTTCATTCTTGCCTTCTATTGAGGAGTGTCCATTTTTATATTTCTTTGACCATCTCTCCCTTGACATTGAGGTCCGAACCATTTAAACATTATCGCCTCTACCGTTCCCATTTGGTCTAGGCTAGACCCCATTTACTATCTTATATCTACATTCTTAATTCTATCTAATCGAGTTCGTCTACAGCGTTGCCTCCAGTAGTCCGTATCCACAGCTCTGATTCTGGATTTATTTCTTTCATTTACCTCAAACAATTCTGACTCACATAATTCTAAGTATATGCTCTATATTATGATTATTATTACGCGCTACACAAGATTTGCAAACAATACAATATGAAAAGCTCAGCTGTAAAAACAAAGCTAATGGCATTTCGAGACGAGGCATCAACAAGAACAAACATAATGATTAGTGATTACATTCTAGAACAGGTGAGCCACTTTAATTATTTGGAAACTAATATAGGTTATATTAGAATTATGATAATGATGTTACGTTAAGTAAGTTCCAGACGCTCTTTGGGACAGTCAAAAAACTGTATTTTTAGAAACAAGGTACGTGGAGATACAAAATTGAAGTCCCTGTACTGTTCTATGGGCGTCAATTATGGACAACAATAAAAAAACATGAAAGTAAAATACAGGCCTCGAAAATGGCGTTTTTAAGAGGAGTTAAAAGGTGTTCTAAACTTGACCGTATAAGTAATTAGGCCACATAAGAGAAGAGTTACAAGTTTTTACTTGAATGAAAAATTTAAAGATTATAAACAACGGTGGAAAGAACACTCAGTAAGAATGTCCGATTCAAGACTGGCCAAACAAGTGTGGAAGTACAAACCTTATTGGTCACAGGTTTGTGGGTAGACCCAAGAAGAGATGGCTGGAGGATCTTTGAAGGCGGAACAGGCAGCACCTTGCCTATGCTATGTTGTGAAGAAGATGATGATGATCTTCTTATACTTTGTAATTCCGGATTACATAGCCTTATAGCCGCTTTTTGTTTGTCCCATTCTTGATTTTATTTATTGATTGCTATTAAGAGCATGCTATGTATTATTATTCCTAAATACTTGAAGTTACAATAGACTATATACAATAGTCTAACAATAGACTTTGGCCTCCTCCACCAACTGCTCTGTTTCGGATGCATTTATACTGAAGCCACATTCACGTATATTCACATACGGCATTTCCCCTACATGTGCACCTACTCCCGTCTGCTAGCGGAGGTTCCTGTCTCCTAACCTACTGTTAGATGAAATAGTGCCGTCCCATCTGTTTTAATACCGTTAGGTTCTTCTTCTTCTTCTCCTCTTAAAGGATTAGGTTATATAAACCTGTTCCGGCACCCATCTCATCTTCGGACGACCCAAGTCCCTTGTACCAATGGCTTTATAGTTCAGTGCCGCTTTCGGCAATCGATCATCTGTCATCCTTTGCAGATGATCCCACCATTGTCTTCTAAAAATTGAAATAATTTTATTTATGTCCTTTACTTCGAGTTCTGCTGTGATATTTCCAAGGAACTGTATTTCAGCACTCTGAATCTTGCCGCTTTCCTTTTTTGTCATGACCCACGCCTCACTCGCACATATCAACGTGGGTATTGCAATTGTCTTATAAAATTTAATCCAGGTGCTGTGTCTTGTTTTGTTTGTAAGATTTCTATGAATCGTACCACAAATATTCCTAAATGTATTTATCTTCTCTCTTATATCACATTCAGATTCATAGCTTACTGGACAGCTGAGATATTTGAAACGGCTCAGTTGTTCTAAAGTGCTGTTGTTTATAACTATCTTAGTCCTCACTGGATATTTACCTTTAAAGGCCATGGCTTTGGTCTTTCTTACTGAAATTGACAGTGAGTACTCTCTTGCCACTTCTTGTAATTGAAACATAGCTCTTTTGCAAATCATCCTCATTTACATGTCATGTAGTAGGGAACCCATACAAATTGATTTGTTAAGCTGTATTCCCGAACTCACTCTGGATTTCCATGCTCTCAGCATGTAGTCAATGTATATATTAAAGAAGGTTGCGGAAACACAGCATCCCTTGTCTTATAAAATTTAACTTATATGCTGTGTCTTGTTTTATTTCCACGATTTCAATGAATCGTACGCCCGTTAGGTAGGCCTAATATGCCAAATTGTATGTCTTCGTGAGTTGTAATGCGTACGGTAGACGTTTGATATTCGCTAACACTCGACAACAGCCTGGCGACGGGGGATCACCATCAAGATATTACTCTGTAAGTGCGCACATATATTTCTCTTTTAGACGCTTGACATTTTGTCTGCTACTGTTCTCAGTGTCTCGCAAAGCACTGGAGAGGATGCCTTATGGTCTCATTGTTCGATCCAGCCGCACCTCCAAGTGGTGGGGGATGGACAACGCGGCTAACGCGGCTCTGGAGACCGAGTGGCAGCCGGTATAAGCTGTCCCTCCTCTACTTATCATTGTCACTTAGAGATTAGGCCACTCTCTTGCCCTTGGGGTGACAAATTGCCCCTAAAGACGGATGACCTTCCATTGGTCAAGACGTAGGGTGTGGGAGAGGCAATGAGAAACCACCACATTAAAGATCTTTATGGATATCTCAACAGGGAAAACTGCACTCTTTAGTCTAGTAAGACAACCAGTTTATGGGAGAACACCCAGACAGAATATCGGGTTGGACGTTAAGCCTAAAGGTGGCAGCCCCACCATACGTCTTACCATGCGATATGCTTGTAACATATGCAAGCGACAAATTCACTACTAAATTGCCTCGAATAAGGAGCGGCTGAAATGAGATTTCTCATGCACGTGGCAGGGTATACTTTCCATGATCATAGAAGAAACACAGATATATGGCAGGAAGTGAATATTATGAGTATACTCGACAGGATTGCTCAGTATCGGCTGGATTAGTGGGAATATCTTTGCCGAATGGATGACTGCCGCATCCCCAAACAACTCTGGAACTATAAGTCGAGGAGACGGAGAGGTGTGGGACGTCCGAGGAAGCGCTGGAGTGACCAGATCTAAGCTTTGCCTATTTGAGACCGGAACAAACCATTCTTGGTTTAATCCTTCAAGATGATGATGACTGTTCTCAGTACTTTCATTTCACGTATTTCCAAAAAGGCTTCTTGCTTGGATTACGAAATTCAGCCCTACCTTATACAAGAAATAATGAGCGCGTCGCCGAGCATTAAGTACAGGCTTAGTCTGCAAACATTAAATACTTTCTCTCTGCGTGTGAGCTGTACCACGGCTCGACGTCATGGGTCTAGTGCTTGTGAAAAGATGACGAAATGATGACAAAAATAATTTCATAATTTAAAAATATCTAATTAAATAAATCTTTAATCAAAGCACTCAGCATCGAAGATACACAAACTACTAATATATACACCACAATCACACACAATAATACCAATTTAAAATACAAAGGTCAACAGGAAATCATAACAACAACCAACCAACGCACAAGTACTCCACAAGATTCAAAATTAAGAAAGCTGAGGGTGGGAACACTAAGTGTCCCGAAACATGTTCAAAATAAGGGAAAAACATCTTGAGGTAAAGTTATTATAAATATCAGATATATATATATATATATAGCATTTAAAATTTATAATTATATTACCTCAAGTTGTTCTTTTCCTTATTTGGAACATGTTTCGAGAGTTCATGTTCTCTTATCTTCAGACTTCGCCATCTTGTTTCTGGTTAAGTATTTGTGTGTTGGCTGTTGGATGTTATTAAGGTAGTTTGTTGGTCTTTGGTCTTTTAAAATTGTATTATTGTGTGTGGTTGTGGTATATGTTTTTGTATTTTGTGTATTATCGATATTGAGTGCTTTGCATATTGTGTCATGTTTTGTATTGATTTGTATTTGTTCTGGCATTAGTTTGTTATTTTCATAACCTGGATACAATAAAAATACTGTGAACAAAATATAAAATAAAATCAAATATAAAATAAAAACTGAACAATTAAGGATCAATCAAAATGAACAACACATAAATAATAACAACAACAAAAAATGGGCCACATTCACATACATAAATAATAAAATGACAAAACTAACAAAACTATTTAAAAACACAGATATAAAAATAGCATACAAAACTAATAAAAATAAATTACAAATTCTAAATAGCTCACACAACAAAGATAATACAACAACTAACAGTATATACAAAATTGAATGCCAAGATTGCAATAAATGTTACATAGGACAAACAAAAAAACAACTGAAAAAACGTTATTTTGAACACCTAAACGCATACAAAAACCAGAAATATATAAATCCAATTTAGCCACACATGCAATAAACACAGGACACGAATTCCCAAACATAACCAATATATCACTAATAAAACATATTCCACACAAAGGCACCATAATGAATATTTGGGAAAATTTACAAATGTACAAACATAAAACACAAAACAAACTAATACCAGAACAAATACAAATCAATACAAAACATGACACAATATTGAAAGCACTCAATATCGAAAATACACAAAATACAAAAACATATACCACAACCACACACAATAATACAACTTTAAAAGACAAGAGACCAACAAACTACCTTAATAACATCCAGCAGCCAACACACAAATACTTAACCAGAAACAAGATGCCGAAGGCTGAAGATGAGAGTACAGGAACTCTCGAAACATGTTCCAAATAAGGAAAAGAACATCTTGAGGTAATATAATTATAAATTTTAAATACTTTATATATATCAAGAAACGAACTGTAGCAGAAAGTGATTGAATATATATATATATATTTTTTTTTCAATCACTTTCTGCTACAGTCCGTTTCTTGATGTATATATTACATTTAATATTTATAAATAAATTTACTTCAAGATATACCTTTTTTTCATTATTAGGCTATATATATATTCAAACACTTTCTGCTACAGTCCGTTTCTTGATGTATATAATATATATTTTATAATTACTTTACCTCAAGAAGTTTTCTCCTTATTTCGAACATGTTTCGGGAAGCCTTGTGTTCTCACCTTCAGCCTTCCTAATTTTGGGCCTTGTGAGGTATTTATGTGTGGGCTGGTTGTTGCTTTGGTTTCCTGTTGGTCTCTGGTGCTTTAAATTGGTATTATTGTGTGTGATTGTGGTGTATATATTAGTATTTTGTGTATTTTCTATGTTGAGTGGTTTGAAAATTGTGTCATGTTTTCTACTGTTTTGTATTTGTTCAGGTATTAGTTTGTTTTGTGTTTTATATTTGTATATTTGTAAATTTTCCCAAATGTTCATTATGGTCCCTTTGTGTGGGTATATGATTTATTAGTGTCATATTGGTTATGTCTGGGAATTCATGTCCAGTGTTTATTGCATGTGTGGCCTAATTAAATTTATATATTTCTGGTTTTTTGTATGCATTTATGTGTTCAAAATAACGTTTTTTCAGCTGTTTTTTTTTGTTTGTCCTATGTAACATTTATTGCAATCTTGGCATTCAATTTTGTATATACCGTTAGTTGTTGTATTATCTTTGTTGTGTGAGCTATTTAGAATTTGTAATTTATTTTTATTGGTTTTGTATGCTATTTTTATATCTGTATTTTGAAACAGTTTTGTTAGTTTTGTCATTTTATTATTTATGAATGTGATGTGGCCATTTTTTATTGTTGTTATTATTTATGTGTTGTTCATTTTTGTTAATTCTTAATTGTTCAGTTTTTATTTTATATTTGATTTTATTTTATATTTTGTTTACAGTATTTTTATTGTATCCATTTTCATAAGCAATTTGGTATACTAAGAGTGTCACTGACACAAACGGGCGGAGTATTTGATATTCGTAATAATTTATTTATCAATATTTTTACAATCAACAAAATATATACACATTTATGATACGCACTTTTTATTGAATACATTACATAATAGTACAATATACAGTAATTGTCATTAAACATATTCCACAACCTTTGCTTCTCATCTCTACGATCAACCATTGATGGATGGACTTCTATTAATTTTTAGCAGTCTATCAAAATTAAACGCTGGTTTTAATAATAATCCTTCTAATGTTTTCACTCTTGAAAGAGCAACATACGTTAATCCAACCTGAAATTCATTGTCTCTTAAATTAACAATTGCCTTATCTAATGTTATCCCTTGCGTTCTATGTATACGAACACCATATGCTAACATTAACGGAAATTGTTTGCGAGTACAAGAAATTTCATGTTTCTTGAATGATGCCACTACTGGTGCAATGGGTATTGAATTCTCGTACAGAACTGGTCCTGTATATTTTTCGAAAGATACAAGTATACATATTGGCATGTGATCGTTATAATTTTCGCATTCAACTGCCGTGTCATAAATAATATCAGTTACTGTCCCAACTGAACCGTTGGCTAGTCCTTTTGTGACCCAAAGATTTCTTCTAAGGATAACTCGAGCACTTTACATAAACGTAATTGGGCAAATAATCCCTGAGCATCGTCAGATTTTGCTAGAGAGGCTTCTGGGCAATTATGGATTGCATTGATTAGAGCCACGGGTTGTTTATTGCTTTCTAGTTTTTCATAATTAAAGCGTTCGATTTCAGCATTTTTCGACATTATACAGACACTATATTTGGAATTGTCCCCGATATTGTTTATATAAAGTCTTCTAGATAATAGCCGATAAACTTGTTCAGTGATTGTTCTATTTGCGACTCTACTTAAAGTCTCTCTGAAATTTTTTTGATCATCACCTTGCTGTCTTATAATCTCCGTTAAAAAGAAAACTTTTTTGAACTGGTTATATAAAAGGTTCGATTGAATGGCCTGAACATTATTACTAATATTGTAAAGACTCCTGTCACAAACCGGTGGAAGTTGGGACCGATCACCGTCTAAATACACACAAAGGCCACCAAAAGGAACATCTGAAGAACGCTGCTTTGCTTGTTTGAGTCGCATATCCACTTTGAAAAACAAATTCAAACCCAACATACTGGCTTCATCAATAATAACAAATCTCACATCTTTTAATTCCTCTTCAAAAGCAATTTTGGATACACCTTCTAAATCTTTGAAAGTTCCTCCCCTTTCCTTTGAAGTATTTATTCTTAGAGCTGAATGAATAGTTTGTCCAGCAATATTGTTAGCTGCCACATCAGTAGGAGCCATTAAAAGAGTTGCATCGCAACCAAAATATGAATTAATTCTCCTAACCATTTCATTAATTACACAGCTTTTACCAGTTCCAGATTTTCCTTGGATAATGCAAGTCTTTGATTGCAATCATCATAGTCATTTAGCTGATATTCTAAAAAAGATAATAGCTTATTTTGTTGGTCGTTGAAAACAACATTGTATGATTCATGAGAATCATACTGATTCCCAAATGTTTCTCGATTCCTTTCGATGAAAGAGGTTTTATTCTTTATATCTGGATATTTGTAATAGGCTGCTTCCTAATTATGAAGTAAATCGATATCACGATTACCTAGACCAACATGAATTGGTAGTGCATTAGGCATTACTGCTGCTATAGCCATCCAGTCTCTATCGTCAAAAATATCAAACTCGTTATTATTATCCTGATCAATTTCAGTTTCTTCTGTAATTAAAGACATGTGTAATTAATTGTTCGTGAAACTGTCCAACATTTTGTCGGGTATAAGCCATGAACCATGTTTCATCTGTAATTTCAAGTCTTCTTCATTATGCTAATGCTTATGTAAAATCAACTTTTGTTTACAATATAATTCAGTATTGACTGCATTGTTATTGTTGTTTACTTTAGGGAAAACTTGTATAATTCTTTCTTTTCTGTTTGTGCTAATTGAATTATTTCTTCCCTTAGAAACGTTTTTAGCAAAATCGAATAATGTTATTTCTTCCATGTCTAGTGGTCTACTACTATAAAACTGAATGAATGAATTACTGTCATTTTCACTGTTGGTTCCATTAATTGCACCACAGTCTTCTATTGTTATGCCAAGTATTCTAAAAGTTCTGGTACACTGATACAATGGAATTCCATAGAGTAAATGAGATGTTTCGCAAGCCCCGATGTCTCTTTCTTCGATCACTCTTATCATCAAACTTGTATATGCTCGACGAGATTCTTCATCCGAGGTTCTCGAGTCAACGATTTCTTTAAACATTTCCGTCAAATTTTTTGAAGCAGGTTCTGACTTTGAAGCAATTTTGGATACATATTGTAACATTACATTTGGCATAGCTTGGTATCGTACCAGATTTAATGAAGATCATGAATAAGAAACTTAACAAGAAGAAACATATCTTTTAAAAATGATAGTGAAGATGAACGAATAACAGCTTTAGACTGACTTAGACTATAACTGACCGTACCCAAATTAATGTTTAGGTAAAGTGATGGAAAATACCCAGATGATGAGATAAAATTCGACCAATTACAATAATAATACCTACGAAGCCAGACAGCATTATGGACCATTACTATCAGTAAAACCAATTGTTTTGTTAAATGTATCATACAATATAGAAATAATCAAAATACAAATTTAGGGATAATAGGCCCAAATACACAATAGAATGTAAAAAAAAAAAAAAAAAAAAAAAAAAAAAAAAAAAAAAAAAAACCTAACAAAATGTTAACTAACCAATATAATTGAATAATGCAAGAACACAATCATTATAGATACATGGAAACATACAATTAAAATAGTGTGATTAATGGTGGACCTAATGTTATAAAATAAATACAGTACAACCAAAGAAGAGATTATTGTGTAATAAAACAAATAATAAAATATGGACAAAAATATAGAAATGCCAATCCATGTGTAAACAAGGCTTAAGAAATAATAATTATCAAATGTATATGACAAGATGAAAAAAACAGTAAGAGTACCTAGTACAGCAATGGCTGAACTGTCTAAGAGAAATAGAAAGATATAAAATCATTATTAAATGATTCAACTTTTTCTTTTAATGTTTGAAAGTAAGAATAAAGTTGTGTTTATGTTATTTATAGTTTTGTTAGGTAATGAGTGGATGATATGTCTTATGCAGGATTTATGTAACCAGGCATATACAGATTGTTTGATCACAAAATGTGAATTATGTTTTTTATAATGTTCCAGTAATAATTAATGTTGTAATTTTAAATAATAATACTAATAGAGTTATAGGGAGTAGTTTTGATGGTAGTTGCATAGTTTATAGGAGTTACAATAACAGAAAATAGAAATTTAACATGTTAAGACCTAGGCCTATAAAAACTTTGGAATTTTGTAAATTTTTGGAAATACATTTAGAATTTTATAAAACAAATGTTGTAATATGGATAGGTTTATAATTAATAGTATACACAGTAAATATGGAATCGAAATAATCAGTTTTAAATTATTTAAGAAAATTCAAATAGCAAAAATGTAACATCAGAATTTCTTAAGCAAAAATGGGCATGTTTGGTGTCTGTGTTAAGACCAAATGTTAAGACCAAAATAATGATGCTACTAGTTTTAAATTCCCAATTAGTATAACAAAGTTATACTAATTTAAAAGTTTTGGCCAAGTTCATGCAATAAAATAATGAATTTGTATGACAATGTATATCTGAATCAACCAATCAGATTTCAAGTTTTACCTTAGCAACCGAAAATTCAGATAAATAAAATAGGGACTTCTTTAACAACCATCATTTAAAACAGACGCGTTTTTATAACGTCTTAGCTAATTATATTTTAATAAGAGGAAACCTATACCAAACATAGTAAAACGAATCAGGACAGTTATTGAAGAACATTAGAGGAACCCAAGACCAACAAGACCCCAATTCGGAAGAATTTAAATCCTGGAAGAAGAATTAAGGAAGATTTGGACCCCATCTTTGTCCTGAACGAATAAAAGAAGAGGATCTGGGTGAATCTGTATAATTTTATAAACTTATTTAACAACAACACCCAGATCTGAGCACACGAACCACTTAGAAAACTAAACAATAAAAAACCACATACACTATAATATACACCAACACTAAAGAACACTTGAAGATAATACAAATTGATTAGTACACCTTTTTTGAATACCAAAAAACTGAACGACAACTAATAAATATCTAAAACTTTTCATAACCTAGAACTGTGGTCAACACAACCACGACTACTAGTTTGCACTATAAAACCATCAAAACCTTTTTATATCCTTAGCTTGTAAAGTTTGTATTTTGATTTTAAGAGTTGTATTAATTGTTTAACCATAAAATACGGACCGAATACGCCCTGAGATTATTTTATTTAATAGAATAAAAACAACAAGAATCATTATCGAGGTTGATCCCAGCATAGTTATTAGTAACTACCAACTTATGAACGAAGACGACATAATTTTGTCACAATTTGTATTAAAATAAAGAAAAAAAACGTAATTGATCAATTCGTTTGAATAGATTGATTAAAGGAGTACATCTGTTTGTTTTTTTTTTGCATTATTATTACAGATAAAATTAAAAGATACGATAGCACAGCAAAGCGGACGGAGCGACAGTTGGCAGCTCCGAATTACGTCACTGGTCTTGAGCGCCGAGGCGGGAGCGAACGGCGGAAATAGTGGAATACAACAGTAAATGAATTTACTTACATCTTATTATTCAACACTATAGAGAGTAGGTGGGTTATATATTCAACCACCTGGTATAAGGAGGTGACTATACTAAAATCAGTATTTGCTCTCCATGTTTGTGCGATGATAGGATTATACTGATTCAGGAGTTCATCATTCCTTATTGGTGTATATATCCAAATACCTTTCTCATTTTTCTCTAGAAGCGATTGCTCTTGTAATTCTTTAGGATATTTGAACCTGCAAGTATATTCTTTACCATTTCACTTAAGACAATATCCTTTGGTACATCTGGTGTGTCTTTGGAATCGATTCAGTAGTTCTGAAAGAGAACGATCGTTGACGATAACAACATCAGTTGATCTAATCCTTGAAGGATGTATAGTTGCCGGAGGAGTGAATGGCAAAGGATTGAATGCATTAACCAAATGGTCATAATACATCTTGGCACTCAAAATGTCTTCCTCAGATGCATTATCAAAAGTTCTTGGATCAGGAGCACCAGAGATCCAAAGAAGACCGTGTACATGACATGAACCACGATGCTGGAATTCGAAACGAAACCAATAATCTGAATCCAAGAATATCTTACAGACGAAATTTTTTATGAATAAAGTTGCACGAAACGAAAAATAATCTTCAACAATTGAGGGATTCTCATTTATAAGTTTTCGCCTTTGCTGAGCGATTCTAGATTCATCTAACGTTTCCTCTTGCACGAAATTAGTCGTGCTAGATCAGGCTACCAAAGATCAGCTGCACTCAGAGTAAAAAAAAACCGGTAGGAAGATTATCACACTGCTCAATCATTGATTCAAGCTCACCTCTTCGTTGAAACCAGTAAAATTTTGATCCACTTATTTTTCCACACCAATAATATAAACTTCTTATTATTTGAGGATTACTCGACAGCGTGTTTCTCAGTTGCTGTATTGTTCCATTGAAATGAGATTTTCTACCAAATATTGTCCCTCGTTGAATAGCTTGATGACGATGAACAGTGTTCAATGCAAAAAATCTGAACCTAGGATCTTGTGCAAAATGACGGTCTTTATATTGCATTAAAAATTGAAAATATTCAAGTGCTGTAAGTTTCATACTACTTGCTCGAGTATTATTGTTCAGTTCAACAGATCCGTAAGGTAGTAAGGCGGGAAATGCCATGCTTACATATCCTTCGCGCGAGAATTCATTTATATCAGTACCTTGTGGCCATGGAATTACATTATTCACTGCAGATTGGAGTCGATCAACTTCTATGATTCTAATATTCTCCGGGATCATACTTTCATAAATTTCTTCAGAAAAGTTCTCTTCATCTGTATTCACCTCAGGTAAGTCATCAGTGGGTATCATTCCATAAATACTATCCTTTAATGAAAGTTGAGATATTTATTCCATATCAATGATGATATCACTATAGAATGGATTTATTCATTTTTAAAAAATTGAGTGCTTCTAAAATTTTGTCACGTCTCATATGAAAATCCCGATGTCCATTAATACTTTCCTTTCTTACAACTATAGTGCTCAGAGAAGCCGGTGTAGGGGGCAAGGAACTAATAATCTCCGTTATATTTTGACCAATATTTATAATATTTCCCTTATAAGCATATTGACCGGGAAATCCTCTCGATTTCACCCTATACACACGCATCACTGGTTGTACTCTTGCTATCAAGAGTTGTTCTACATAAGTGAGATCCATCAGTTCTATAGGTACACCTTTAGGATCCATACGATTAACTGGAGTAAACTTATTCGGGTTTCGCTTACACTGCGGACACATATCAAAAAATGTTTGCTGCATCAACACTCGAGAACAATTCATACACATTCATAGAATTCTAGAGATCGTAAATTATCTTCAAATTCATTCTGAAGATTCCTATATCCTGTGTTGTTTTGTTCATATAATATATGATTCATGTTATGTTCTGCAGGGCCTTCAACAGTTGCTGCAGCAACATTTTGTCGCTGTTCATCCGTTTTTGATTTGTAGTTAAACGACCAATATTTGGAACTCTTCTCCGTCAAGGCATACTATAAATAATACGTATATATAAATTGATGAAGAAGAATGTATAGAATACGCGTATAACAGAATAAAGTACTTAAACAAAAAGTACAATATTGAATAAAAAGTATAAGAATAATAATATATTTTAATAGAATTTGGAAAATTGAATAAAGAAGTATAAGAATAATTTTTCAGTGAAGGATTAGTGAGGATCGGTCAAAAATAACACAGATTTAACTTATTTGTGTCTACTTTTCGACAATGTTTATTGTCATCATCAGGACCTGTGTATGAATACAAAAGAAATGTCAAACACAACAGAACAATTATTTGGGCGAACGTGTTCGTGTATGTGAGTGTGTGAGCGTGTGCCTGCGTATATACGTATAATTGTAGGCTATATGTGAAGCGTCAGCCAGCGTGGGCGGCGGGAGCCGCACACGCACGCTCACCGGCATTTGTGATACAGCAAAATATTATCTTATCGGGCGACGGCGCCCGACGGGCCATCGCGGACGGCGGAAGCTGCACACGCACACGCACTGGCATTTGTGATACAGAAAAATCTTATCTTATCGGGCGACAGCCAGCGTTATCTCTATCTCTCTTCCTCTCACACGTTTAAGCTAAGATTAAAAAAAAATCGTAATATCTTTTGAATCTAATAATTGAGGGAAATACAAATTACATATGTGCACTCTAGAATACAGTCTGGATATGTATGCAAAATTTTATAACACTCGGTTGAGTAGTTTCGGAGGAGTTCTCGGCCTAAGTTGTGCATCGAGTCATGGATAGAGGGCTATGCCTGATTTCGCTACGCTCATCAGGGTTCGCCTAATTATATTTCTTTCTTTGTCTGTTTCATGTTTGTTTAGGGGAATTTTGTACATTCTGTTGAATAGAGAATAGAAAGCTGCCATTTTATGTTGTGGTGGGTGGTCAGAATGGTTAGATTTAATGATGTTAGTAGATGTTGGTTTTCTGTATATTGCATATTGTATGTGGTTGTTGTTTCTTGTTATGGTTATGTCTAAATAGTTGATTTTGTTATGGTTTTCTTTTTCTTCTGTGAATTGTTTTTTTGGATGTATGTTATTGATTTGTTTTAATATATTATCTGCATTTGTGTTTTTTTATTTGATACATATAGCCCATCATCTACATATCTTATCCATATGCCATTTGGATCAAATGAATTTATAATATTTTGTATTTTGGTGTCTATGTGTTGTAAGAATATTTCTACTATTATGCTAGGTAATGGAGATCCCATTGCTAAACCTTCTTGCTGTTGATAAATTTTGCTATTAAATTCAAAGTATTTTTGTTTTAGTATTAGTTGGAGACTATTTTTTATTTCAGTTATACATTGTGAGTCTTATAATACACATTAAAACAAATCAATAACATACATCCAAAAATACAATTCACAGAAGAAAAAGAGAAACATAACAAAATCAACTATTTAGACATAACCATCACAAGAAACAACAACCACATACAATATGCAATATACAGAAAACCAACATCTACTAACATCATTATACCTAACCGGACCACCACAACATAAAATGGCAGCCTTCTATTCACTATTTAACAGAATGTACAAAATTCCCGTAAACAAACATGAAACAGACAAAGAAATATAATATACCAAATTGCTTATGAAAATGGATACAATAAAAATACTGTAAACAAAATAGAAAATAAAATCAAATATAAAATAAAAACTGAACAATTAAGAAATAATGAAAATGAACAACACATAAATAATAACAATAAAAAATGGACCACATTCACATATATAAATAATTAAATGACAAAACTAACAAAACTATTTAAAAACACAGATATAAAAATAGCATACAAAACTAATAAAAATAATTTACAAAAACTAAATAACCCACACAACAAAGATAATACAACAACCAATGGTATATAAAAAATTGAATGCCAAGATTGCAATAATTGTTACATAGGACAAACAAAAAAGAGCTGAAAAAACGTTATTTTGAACACCTAAATGCATACAAAAACTAGAAATATAAAAATCTAATTTGGTCACACATACAATAAACACTGGACATGAATTCCCAGACATAACCAATACGACACTAATAAAACATATACCACACAAAGGGACCATAATAAACATTTGGGATAATTTACAAATATACAAACATAAAACACAAAACAAACTAATACCTGAAAAATACAAATGAATACAAAACATGACACAATTTACAAAGCACTCAACATAGAAAATACACAAAATACTAATATACACACCACAATCACACACAATAATACCAACTTAAAATACCAAAAACCAACAGGAAATCATAACAACAACCAACCAACGCACAAGTACTCCACAAGATTCAAAATTAAGAAAGCTGGGGATGGGAAGACTAAGTGTCCCGAAACATGTTCCAAATAAGGGAAAAACATCTTGAGGTAAAGATATTATAAACATCAGATATATATATATATATATATATACATAGGCCTATATTATTAATTATTACATATATAGTACACATTTGATATGGGAGGCGAGCGTAGCGCGCTCAGTGTCACATCACATCAAACACGGTGTACGTTAATATTGTGAACACGATCATAAAAGCGAACCCGTCCGGCCAATAAATTTGTTTTACATTCATGACGCCCAGACGAAAGTTTTCAGTAGTGTTTAGAAAACGAACGTTCACAGACGGGGACACGCAAGCAAAATATTGTAGACGTTTGACATGCGTAGAACGTACGGCATGTCATAGATTTCGCGGAGTTGACCTGAATAGTTTTGCGGTTATCTGCCGTGGATCCGTTTCCTGTGCTTCCAAAGAGAATGAACGAATACGGCGCGATAACATAACGTGCATTCTCAGGAAGGATCCGGTTCAGTGGCCATGGCTTCGACGCAAGACCAAACGTGTAAGGACGTTCGTTACCTTGATCGCCTTATTAATGAATTTATTGCCTACACGTTACCGAATTCAGATTTATTGACGCACAGTTGAACGGAATTGGCAGTTACGTATATGTATTATTAATTTGTATTACATTATTAATTTATTGAAAATTATATTATCAATACTTGTAGAAATGTGTTTAAACATTAAAGGCGTAAAATAATTGACATAATTGAAATAAAGCGACAGAGTGTTGTGAAACAGTTACACGATTCTTGACCTAACGATGCCCGACACCTTTTTCGGATAAGAACAACTAAACGTTTCGGGCAACTTTCGGTCAAGATCCGGCGTACTTGTTTGTTTCATACTATGACGCTTTGCGGCCTGAAGAAGACGGGATTCGAAACGTTGCCAGATGTCGCTGTTATGTAACTACCGACCACGGTATTTATTACCGGCCACCAGCACGGTATTTAGATATACGGTAATTTTGAAAAAAAAAAAAACACTTAACATCTGGACGGAAGAAAATAAAGGGGTCCGTAAACACGATAACACATGACAGGATACAAATAGGAAATAGGGCATATTTTGCCAGTAGCTGATTATTGAGAAGAAAAATTTATTAATTGTAACACAAAAAAAAATATATATATAAGACACTTATCAGTCCGGTTGTTACTTATGGAGGCGAAACATGTACATTTACAAAAAAGGAAAAAGTAACAGTAAGAAAGTTTGAAAGAAAGATCGTAAGACGATGTGTATAGCTCAGTTAAAGAAGATGACGAATGACGAATAAGAAGTGACCAGGAGATAGATGTGCTATGCGACCATGAGGACATTGTAAGATTCATAAAGACTCAACAATGACAATGGCTGTGTCACCTAAAGCGGATGGATGATCAGCGCATGCCAAAGAAAATCCTGACGGCGCATGTCTATAAAAGCAGAAACACGGGCCGACCTAGGATAAGAAAGTCGGATGATCTGCTAGAAGATCTCAGAAGAATGGGTATGAGGGGTTACACTGAGATGGAAATGGACAGGAGACTTTGGAGAAGATTGATATTGGAAGTCAGGGCACACATTGGGCTGTAGTGCTGAAGAAGATCTGGATGGAAGGAAGTTGCAAAGTAACAAAGCGGCAGAATGATGAATATTATCGGAAAGCAAGAAAAGAAAAGCATTAAAAACATAAATGAAATGGAATGAATAGGGTTATTTTCCGCAGCCAAAATCGAAAGAAGGTGAAGAAAAGCAAAGCCATTAATTATGCGCACTAAGCAGTTTTATCTTTTACTTCCTCATTTCCATAGGGCATATTTTCGCGGGTGTTGACGAGGTGCGCCGACGGTCAACAGAATGTAGGGAATTATCCCAATTAGGAGAGTCGAGGTGCGCCGATTGTCAACAGAATGTAGGGAATTATCCCAATTAGGAGAGTCGAGGTGCGCCGATTGTCAACAGAATGTAGGGAATTATCCCAATTAGGAGAGTCGAGGTGCGCCGATTGTCAACAGAATGTAGGGAATTATCCCAATTAGGAGAGTCGAGGTGCGCCGATGGTCAACAGAATGTAGGGAATTATCCCAATTAGGAGAGTCGAGGTGCGCCGATGGTCAACAGAATGTAGGGAATTATCCCAATTAGGAGAGTCGAGGTGCGCCGATTGTCAACAGAATGTAGGGAATTATCCCAATTAGGAGAGTCGAGGTGCGCCGATTGTCAACAGAATGTAGGGAATTATCCCAATTAGGAGAGTCGAGGTGCGCCGATGGTCAACAGAATGTAGGGAATTATCCCAATTAGGAGAGTCGAGGTGCGCCGATGGTCAACAGAATGTAGGGAATTATCCCAATTAGGAGAGTCGAGGTGCGCCGATTGTCAACAGAATGTAGGGAATTATCCCAATTAGGAGAGTCGAGGTGCGCCGATGGTCAACAGAATGTAGGGAATTATCCCAATTAGGAGAGTCGAGGTGCGCCGATGGTCAACAGAATGTAGGGAATTATCCCAATTAGGAGAGTCGAGGTGCGCCGATGGTCAACAGAATGTAGGGAATTATCCCAATTAGGACAGTCGAGGTGCGCCAATTGTCAACAGAATGTAGGGAATTATCCCAATTAGGAGAGTCGAGGTGCGCCGATGGTCAACAGAATGTAGGGAATTATCCCAATTAGGAGAGTCGAGGTGCGCCGATTGTCAACAGAATGTAGGGAATTATCCCAATTAGGAGAGTCGAGGTGCGCCGATTGTCAACAGAATGTAGGGAATTATCCCAATTAGGAGAGTCGAGGTGCGCCGATTGTCAACAGAATGTAGGGAATTATCCCAATTAGGAGAGTCGAGGTGCGCCGATTGTCAACAGAATGTAGGGAATTATCCCAATTAGGAGAGTCGAGGTGCGCCGATTGTCAACAGAATGTAGGGAATTATCCCAATGAGGAGAGTCGAGGTGCGCCGATGGTCAACAGAATGTAGGGAATTATCCCAATTAGGAGAGTCGAGGTGCGCCGATTGTCAACAGAATGTAGGGAATTATCCCAATGAGGAGAGTCGAGGTGCGCCGATGGTCAACAGAATGTAGGGAATTATCCCAATTAGGAGAGTCGAGGTGCGCCGATGGTCAACAGAATGTAGGGAATTATCCCAATTAGGAGAGTCGAGGTGCGCCGATTGTCAACAGAATGTAGGGAATTATCCCAATTAGGAGAGTCGAGGTGCGCCGATGGTCAACAGAATGTAGGGAATTATCCCAATTAGGAGAGTCGAGGTGCGCCGATGGTCAACAGAATGTAGGGAATTATCCCAATTAGGAGAGTCGAGGTGCGCCGATGGTCAACAGAATGTAGGGAATTATCCCAATTAGGAGAGTCGAGGTGCGCCGATTGTCAACAGAATGTAGGTAATTATCCCAATTAGGAGAGTCGAGGTGCGCCGATGGTCAACAGAATGTAGGGAATTATCCCAATTAGGAGAGTCGAGGTGCGCCGATTGTCAACAGAATGTAGGGAATTATCCCAATTAGGAGAGTCGAGGTGCGCCGATTGTCAACAGAATGTAGGGAATTATCCCAATTAGGAGAGTCGAGGTGCGCCGATTGTCAACAGAATGTAGGGAATTATCCCAATTAGGAGAGTCGAGGTGCGCCGATTGTCAACAGAATGTAGGGAATTATCCCAATTAGGAGAGTCGAGGTGCGCCGATTGTCAACAGAATGTAGGGAATTATCCCAATTAGGAGAGTCGAGGTGCGCCGATTGTCAACAGAATGTAGGGAATTATCCCAATTAGGAGAGTCGAGGTGCGCCGATGGTCAACAGAATGTAGGGAATTATCCCAATTAGGAGAGTCGAGGTGCGCCGATGGTCAACAGAATGTAGGGAATTATCCCAATTAGGAGAGTCGAGGTGCGCCGATTGTCAACAGAATGTAGGGAATTATCCCAATTAGGAGAGTCGAGGTGCGCCGATTGTCAACAGAATGTAGGGAATTATCCCAATTAGGAGAGTCGAGGTGCGCCGATGGTCAACAGAATGTAGGGAATTATCCCAATTAGGAGAGTCGAGGTGCGCCGATGGTCAACAGAATGTAGGGAATTATCCCAATTAGGAGAGTCGAGGTGCGCCGATTGTCAACAGAATGTAGGGAATTATCCCAATTAGGAGAGTCGAGGTGCGCCGATTGTCAACAGAATGTAGGGAATTATCCCAATGAGGAGAGTCGAGGTGCGCCGATTGTCAACAGAATGTAGGGAATTATCCCAATTAGGAGAGTCGAGGTGCGCCGATTGTCAACAGAATGTAGGGAATTATCCCAATTAGGAGAGTCGAGGTGCGCCGATTGTCAACAGAATGTAGGGAATTATCCCAATGAGGAGAGTCGAGGTGCGCCGATTGTCAACAGAATGTAGGGAATTATCCCAATTAGGAGAGTCGAGGTGCGCCCATTCAAAGTGTTTCAAGTCTTAACTTATTTTTGAATGATATGGACCCACATTAATAAATTTTTGGGATTTTAAGTCTGTACATAACAAGGAAAAGAATGAGGTGTATTAAAATACAATAGTTGTTTTGATCTGCGGTATTATAGTTGTTTTATAATACAAACACTAGAACATTTACTCAGACAAAACAACACGCTCGAAACACACATACATGAGATCACCAAAATAATTACAGAACAAAATTACTTCACATACACCAACAAGATATACACACAAACAGACGGTCTCCCGATGGGTTCCCCCATATCAGGAATACTGGCTGAAATATTCATACACAACATGGAACAGAACCACATAATAAACAACAACAAATACACCAACAAAATCATCTATTGGCACAGGTATGTGGATGATATATTACTTTTATTTAATGGCAATACAAGGCAGGTCGAAAACTTCCACAAATACATAAACACAATACACCACAAACTAAAATTTACACTGGAAATAGAACAAAACAATAGTATAAATTTTCTGGACCTAACAATTAACAAACAAACAATACACACACGTATAAAATATACAGAAAACAAACCACAACTGACATGGTTATACACAGTACATGAAACCATCCAACGCAACACGAACATGCGGCCTTCAACCATATGCTCCATAGACTAACAAAAATACCATTAAGTAAACAGGATTATAACGATGAACTTAACACAATCAAATATATAGCAATAAAAAACGGCTACAACCCAAATTTGGTAAACAAACTACACAAACACATCATAAACAAAAACAACAAAACACTTAATACCAACAACACACAACAAACCAAATACATCACGCTCACATACCATAACTCCAACACACACAAAATCGCCAACACATTCAGGAAACACAAGTACAAAATAGCATACAGAACAAACAATACCATCAAAAACACATCAATGATACAAACACGGACATAGACAAATACAACAAAACAGGTGTTTACAAATGAAACTGTAATGATTGCAATAGTTTCTATATAGGCCAGACGGGAAGATCTTTTTCATCTCGTTACTCTTAACACCTAAAAGCTTTAACCAACAACAATATACATTCCGCGTTTGCCACACACATACACACAAAATACCACAGCTACACCAACATAGATACTAATCTTGAGATATTACACTACTTACCCAAAAGTCGAAAACTTAACACAGCAGAACAATATGAAATATACAAACACTACACAACACAACCAAACAGCATACTTAACGACCAATTACACTATAAATCACACGCCCTTTTTGACACAATTATACATAAAACTAACAATGATTCGGATCGCCGCGCCAATCCCCTTCCACCACACACCACTCCCACTAAACCTTCTAAATAAAACCGTTACGAGTTACTGGCAGTCTGTCTCATACCGCTGATGAAGGCGCACATCACGCCGAAACGCGTACGGGAGAAAACAAAGTTAAGTTTCACAAGTGAAAGTTCAATATTCTATATTAATAAAATACAATGTTTTTACTTTATGTAAATTACTTATTACACTTTTACTAAAATTAGTTGTTTACCCTTAATCTTTACTTTTATTGTAATCAAGCCTTTTAGCAAAAAATAATATTCATTACACTCTTTAGTCTTTTTCTATATATTGTTTTTTGAAAATAAATACATAGGCTATATTGCATATAAATAAAATATGTACCTGGTGCTGAAAATATTGCGAGAAGTATTCGAAGTATAAAAGCTTCCGTTGGATAAACTATCCGTTTATACATTAAACCAACTGTACCTTTATAATATCTCAGGACAATATGACGAATATATTGAGCAAAATTTCAGGTTTGTCAGTTGCTTCTTGAAGTCAGCGTTGAAAGCACTCTGTCAGTGAATGGAGGACTTTATTTACTATGTATTGTCATTAAATATTTATATAAGAAGACTTTTGCCTGTTGTCTACTGGTTCGTTCTTTAGGAATTTTTATGCTGATAAGATGGGCATTTTATGAAATGCGTCCTTGAAATCAGCCCAAAAGAATATTCCTTGTCGAGGTTTTCCAAGAATTGTAGTCTTGTGTTTTTTTTTTTGTATCGACCATTAAAAGTTTTCCTTTAAGAGCTACAAATTCAAATGTAAGTTTCTACTTGCACACTTTCCAAAGCAACAACGACTTCTGTTGGTCATTAACTGTTGTCACACAAACTCTGGAAATAACCGCGGAATACTTTGCGGGCGCTTCGTCTCCGGCCCTTTACCTGACCCCTTTGACCATCAGCGCACCTTCGTGAGTTCCATATAATCCCCTTAATAATTTCTTGAATATTGACGATGTCTTACAAAACTGCCAGATATGTCTTCCAGACCATTTTATGATTGGCCGCTCTACAATTGACACTTTGTTGTTTGTGGACGATCAGGCTATTCTGTCGGACTCTGAAAATAGATTGCAGATGGGTATACATTTGTTAAATGGAATCTGCAAAGACTCTGGATTGAAATGTGATTTCTCAGGCACGTGGCAGAGTATACTCTCCATGATCATAGAAGAAACACAGATATAAGGCAGGAACTGAATATTATGAGTATACTCGACAGGGTCTCCCAGTATCGGCTGAAGTGGTGGGAACATCTTTGCCGAATGGATGACTGCCGCATCCCCAAACAACTCTAGAACTATAAGCCGAGGGGACGGAGAGGTGTGGGACGTCCGAGGAAACGCTGGAGTGACCAGCTGTAATATTTGCCTATTTGAGACCGGAACAAACCATTCTTGGTTTAAACCTTGAGGATGATGATGAATAATTTCTTGACGACCGGCGCACCTCGACCACTACCGTTCGAGAGTCCCATATAATCCACTTAATAATTTCTTGACCATCAGCGCATCTCGACCAGATTTAGCTCATATTCCGTTAGTCGTCAGGACAACAAATGCGTACGTATTCTAGGACATATTCACTTCATTGTGTAGAGATCAGAACATATAGTGATGAGATTCTAATAAAATCCGCGACAGTGACATAGTGACACAGTATAAATGTACCTGATGTAACAAACAGACGCAGCCCGCCACTGTAGTGATGACGTCACGCTCTGTGCCGTTATTCACAACTTGTCTTGTTACTCGTCCTCTCTGTGATAACTGCCGCCGCCGAGTTGTAAACATTACGCTGTTCGGTTTGTATATCTATAAACATGATGCGTAACATATCTACACACACGTCATCATCATCATTGTGACGTCACAGACAATGATCGCCGTCTCATATGTTCTCTTCTATATTATCAAAGAATCAATGGCGTGGAGTGGGTACATAACGCCTGTTTCCGGTTGTGATAGGCCTAAAACTTAACCTGAAAATTAATTTGATTTTTTCTTGTATCAAGTGTTCTTTTTTAGACCATTTTCTATCATTCTTGGAAGAAGAAGAAGAGAGTCCTGGTTCAACGGGATTTGACTCCATTATACTTACACAGAATAAATCAGAACATAAATAATCGAATTAAAAATAATAAAGATAAACAGAGGAACACATGACTAAACGAACAAAACAGAAATTGGTACTTAGTATCTGGTGCACGTCAGTTCCGAAAACGAACATAGCTGCTGACTGAGCGTTATGCCGGTTTATACAGCGGCAACACATTGGATGGACGAATGTGCCCCCCCCCCTCCGCCGTTTGCACAGTGACAACTAGTACGAGGTCAATGACCGTACGTAGTTAAACATTGCCGGTATGATGTCTGTGCCGGCAAGACGGTGCAAGTGCCCAGCAGTTCGAAAGCAATGCTACGTTTTTCTTCAAGTTTCTCTACTAATATTGTTCGGATTTCAAATGATTGAATAATTAAAATTTGTATTCTATAATATAATTAATATTATTTTCCTTTATTTCCAGTTCTGTTTCAGCCGGCAGAAGCGGTTACATGGACGCCACGATACTGCCAAGAATCATGCTCTTAGTCTTGTTCATCGGCCTTCTTCGGCCTTCTTCTTCTTCTATCAGGTACTAGCCGAATCATCTGTTCCGGTCGTAAAGGAATATATACACTTCACCAACCTTCCTATACTTTGTTGTCCAGCAGGTTTGTGTTGCCAAACCTTCTTAGGCAACTCGTCATCTGCCATCCTAATCAGACGAGCAAATACATCTCTCCTTGGTCTCTGAAATACGGTCTTGCCTGTTAAAAATGTTCAATTCTTTACTAATGCCTTCATTGTAGAGTCTAGTTCGTAGATCCTCTTCTGTATTACTCAAGAATCTTGGTCTTGGTCTTCCTCGCTTGTGCTGACCAAAAGGCCTGCCCAACAATGTTCTTCCAGTAGGGTCCTCTTCAGCAATTCTAGTAACATGATCAACCCATCCGATTCTACTTTCTTTAATAGTTCTTACAATAAATTCAAAATTACGTCTAGAATTTCTCTTCGGCGGCTGACATGAGAAACTAGACAAACCAACTTTCGATACAACACACAATAGCGACCACATGGCGAGACTGGTGGCCTACCGATGTGACCGTGTGTATGTAATGCATCACTTCAGTCCGATGTGGCACATGGAAATGAACACACTGATGTGACACAGTGAAGTCTTCGTGTGTGGCCTTTACACTTAACACTCAAGCGTATATTAAGAGTGAGATAGATTGAGAGAGAGAGGAGGGGGAGAAACAGACAGACAGATAGACAGACGGATAGAGACAGAGACAGATACAGAGAAAGATAGATAGAGAGAGCGGGGGCGAGGGAGGGAGAGAGAGAGAAACAGATAGACAGATACAGAGAAAGATAGATAGATACATAGACAGATGGGGAGAGAGATAGAGAGAGAGAGAGAGAGAGAGAGAGAGAGAGAGACAGACAGACAGAGACAGATAGACAGACAGACAGAAAGGGACAACAGAGGCAGAGAGATAGAAAGAGAAAGATATATATAAATATATATGTGTATATATAGGAGAGGGGAGAGAGAGAGAGAGAGAGAGAGAGCGTGTGAGTGAGGGA
Organism: Magicicada septendecula; assembly: GCA_034769895.1. NCBI lineage: Eukaryota > Metazoa > Arthropoda > Insecta > Hemiptera > Cicadidae > Magicicada > Magicicada septendecula. The sequence continues at coordinate 7,087,658 of CM068372.1, forward strand.
GGGAGAGGGAGAGGGAGCGAGTGAGAGGGAGAGAGAGTGAGTGAGAGAGAAGGAAGGTTACGTTACGTTTAACGCTACAGCAGGCAAAACCACAGGATGTTTACTGCAGGTTGCTACTGATATTGTACTTGAGCATAATGAACGTGTGTACAATATAGATAGATAGATCGTTAAGTGACCGTTAATCAATGAATTTTTCCGGTGAAGGGTTTGTGAGGATCGGTCAACGAATTATATGTTTCGACGTTTATAACTCTGTACAAACGTTTTCTGTACCAATTCTAATATATTTTTGTTGATTACTGCCTTTATAATTAATTACAAATACCATTACATTATGAGCAATTTAAATTGTAATATTGTAAAAATCAAGTTCGGTGATATTATAATTTCCTCGTCGTCTTTAATGAAAACATTTGATAATGTAAAAAGGATACACACATACGCACGCGAGCGCACCCGCACGCACGCGCACGCACACTCACATACACAAGCACATTCACTCAAATAACTGTTCTACTATGTTTGACATTTCTTTTGTATTCATACACAGGTCCTGATGATGACAATAATCATTGTCGAAACGTCGACACAAGTAATTTAAAGTTTGGGTTATATTTTTTGACCGATCCTCACAAACCCTACACCTGCAAAAAACTATTTTGTAACAGTTATACGGTTATATTATCATATAAGTTATACTAAATCTTCAGTATTTAACTTATACCAAATGTTACGATATATATAGGGGCGGGACGAATGGCACCGGACCAGAGGGTCGGAAAATGTTAACGAATTTTGTTAATGTTTTAATTTTTAGGCTATTTTATTATTTATTTCAGCTCCAAACGCTACCAAGGTAGTAACTCTTTTTTAAAAACTACAAACAGATTTATTACACAGCATTAGCGTACATGTTTGAAGTATCAAATATAGCAAAATCAATTCAGTCAATAAGTAGCCTATATTTTGTAATCAATGGTTCGATAACGCATACTTTTATTGTGTTATTACCGTTTACATTAATAAGATTTTTGTTGGTATGAATCTCACTTGACCCTAAAAATTAGGAGATTAACAAAATTCGACAAGTGTTTTCAACCCTCTGGGGGGGGGGATTTCGGTCATGTTCTTCCCCAACACCTGTATTGGACGTAGTTGAAATTACATGCTTCTCAAGTGATAAGAACCTCCTAAACCATTATGTTCTTCTAGATGGCATGTTAAATGCTAGCACCAGTGGAGTATCTAGATTTTGGCTTTGGAGCATCCGATGTCGGGTCGGCTTCATACAAAAGATAAAACAAGTTAAAATTAATCAACATTACTATCTGTAAAGTGTCTGAAATCAGCCATTCAGGTAAACGCTAATAACACAATAAAATACGCGTTATTGAAACATTTTTAACAAGATATTTATTGACATAGTTGATTTTCCTATATTTCATATTTCAAAAGTATACGCTAATGCTGTGTAATAAAACCTGTTTTGTATTTAAAAAAAGTTTAATACTATACTAGCGTAAATAGCTGGAAAAAAGTAATAAAACTAACTAAAAAATAAGAGATTAACAAAATTCGACAAGTGTTTTCGACCCTCTTGGGGGGAGGAGTCCGATCCCGTTTGGCCCCCCCCCCGTATTGGACGTAGTTAAAATTATATACTTTTCAAGTGATAAGAACCTCCAAAACAGTATGTTTTCTAAATGGTGTGGTAAATGCTAGCAGAGATCCGTTATCGGATTAATTATAATTTTTATCGCCTTCTTTGTCTTCTTCATCTGATCTTAACAAATTCATCATCATCATCACCACTCCAAGGAGTAGGCCTTAGACCTGTTCCGGAAACGAACTCCTCCTTGGTCTACTCCTCCTTGGTCTAACGACATCTCTCTCACTAGCATACAGGAATGTGGGAACAGCCACAGTTTTATAAAATTTCATTTGGGTATCCTTTCGTGTTTTATTTTTCAGATACCTATGATTCGTTGCACAGATGCGTCTAAATTTTGTTAGCTTACTATGCAAATCAATATCAGTTGTATATGAGATATTAAAACCCAGCTAATTAATATGACTAATCTGATCCAAAATCTGATTATTCAAGACTACCTTAGTTCTTATAGCATACCTGCCCTGAAATGCCATCGTTTTAGATTTTGTAGTAGAGATCTGTAGGCCATAGTCTTGTATCATGCTATTGAACGCAAATATTGCCATCTGTAACTGGTTTTCTGTTTTCTGTATCTTAACAAATTACAAGTCAAGTAAGTAGCAGAGCGCAATTATCATAAGATCAAGTGAAGCACGGCTTTGTTTTGGTACATAAAACATGTGCTGTGTGTGTGTGTGTGTAATTGAATAATTTCAAATGTTTATGTGGGGGGGGGTATCAAGCGACAGCCCCGGCGGCGGCTCCGTTTCTCACTTGTCCCGTCCCGTCATCAGCAACGGGACATTCCGGTTCCGACGCTGCTGACCTTCCCGCCGCCGCACACTCGGCCGCCACTGGATTCCATACACACTCATACATATTTCTTCTTCTTCTTGAGTTGGTCGGTCGGTCAGTCAGTCTCTTTCTCTCTCTCTCTCTCCTTCTCTCTTTCTCTGGTATTATTTATGACCAAACGCAACGGGCGTCAAATTTAATACCGAGTTGAATCAATTTCCTTTAATGCTGGGGATTTTTTGTGTCGCGTGATACACGATATGAAAATAAAAATTTATGAATACGTATACGTAATAGTAATACTAATAATTATTATTATTCTTTATTTTCCCTTTATTGGTTACACTGTTTCCGGGAATTGCATTTTTGCATTAGTATATAATAAAGAATGTAAAATCGGGCATTATCGAACCGGCGAGCTTGTGTTGACGCAGTAGCGTATCTAGAATTTGACCTTGATGGGGGTGGGGAGTCCGGGGTCTGGTTGGCTTCATATAAAAGAAAAAACAAGTTTAACTAATCATTGCTTGATTTCAGGGGGAATGCTCCGGAACCGCGTTCCGGAACCTCTTGGACCCAAAAATAAATTAACAAATATATGAAAAGAGAAACCCTAATTGTTACAAAAATTTACTACTAATTTTTAAATTCTGCCCCTAATCAGCCCCACTACAAACTAAAAATTTATCAAAATCAAACACCAGCACTAATCTTTATCTTAACTACTATCGTTCATTTTTTTTAATACGTTCTACCTAAAATTCTCTTGTAAGTAGAACGTATTTTAAAAAATTTCAACAATGCTCGCTGGAAGATGACATTCGCAGTTAGCGGTGTCGACCGACGTTTATCTTATCTTACCGAAATTTGTATGTGCGCGTGTGCGACTGCTTAGTAAACAAGATCTCGAGCTTGTTGATTTAATAAAAGTGACGGTTATTAAAAACTGGCGAAAAAAGTGTCCCAGTAACTTATAGAAAACATTAAATAAAAAAATTGCTTCAAAATTAAAACAACATAAAAGGGAACTGATTGGGAGCTTCCGACAATATGAGCATTCCAGAATTCACACCGGAGATTCTTTCTACCCTGAAATACGCTACTGAATCAGTAGTGAATATCTTCAAGCGAATGTGAGAGGGGTTTTCGCAAATGAATCTAATCATTATATCTTTAAGACTATCTCTAAAGATAAAGAGTGTGTATCCAGCCTCTTATTTGTGAAAATGAATGGACCTCCTCTCCGTTTATTTGATCCATCAAAGTACGTGGATTCATGGCTGATTTCTGGCCATCATACATCATTGGACACAAAGAGTAAGGAAAGGTGAAGAACAAACAATATGACGACACAATGATACCAGGAAACTTTTTTAAAATGTCCAAACCACCGAAACCATCACTTGTTTTTTTTCCTCCTCCTCCTCCTCCTCCTCCTCCTCCTCCTCCTCCTCCTCCTCCTCCTCCTCCTCCTCCTCCTCCTCCTCCTCCTCCTCCTCCTCCTCCTCCTCCTCCTCCTCCTCCTCCTCCTCCTCCTCCTCCTCCTCCTCCTCCTCCTCCTCCTCCTCCTCCTCCTCCTCCTCCTCATTTTTCTTCTTCTTTTTCTTCTTCATATCATTTTTTTTCGTATTGGCCATCTGAGGACCACATGCCAATTTCAATTCTTTACTCTTTGTTCTTTCCTTTTTTCCAATATTCTTTCATCTTCTCACTGTGTCTCTTCTTCCTGTCTTCAGTCCACTTTGAACCTGCGTTTTTCTCCCTCCTACCCTGGACTCCCTCCATTTTTAACACTTTTGCCCGAAAAACCACTCCTGCAATTGCTTCTTCTGCATGTATATTATTATTATTTTTTTAAATCCTTTTGGACTTCGTTAATCCAACTTGATGATGACTTCTTCCCCCACAGATATTTCTTCATATCATTATTATTATTATTTACAAACATTTTACGTGGGCCCTTGCCACTACAAAAGCTCAAAAACTTCAGTAAAATTCTATAATCACTGAACGTGAGACTGTTTCTAGCCCAGATACTTGTGTTAAATAAGGCTTATAACAAACTGTATGATGCCTTTGTTTGTGGATTCACACGAGCGATAACTTGACCCAAGGGGAACCAGAGACCTATTCTCTGAACCCACTTAGGTAAATCTCACCGAATTATTCCCAAATAATTAAAATGACCATTAACCATGGCCTTTAAAGGTAAATATCCAGTGAGGACTAAGATAGTTATAAACAACAGCACAGTTAGAACAAGTGAGCCATTACATATATCTCGGCTATGCAGTAAGCTATGAATCTGAATATGATATAAGGGAGAAGATAAATAAATTTAGGAATATCTGTGGTACGATTCATAGAAATCTTAGAAATAAAACAAGACACAGCACAAGGATTAAATTTTATAAGATGATTGCAATACCCACGTTGATTTATGCAAGTGAGGCGTGGGTCATAAAAAAAGGAAAGCGGCAAGATTCAGAGTGCTGAAATGCAGACTCTTCAAAATACTTTAAATTATACATTGCAAGATAGAATAATAAATGAAGATATCTTTAGCAGAACTTGAAGTAAAAGACAAATTAAATTATTGCTACTTACAGAAGACAATGGTCATTTGCAAAGGATGACAGGGGTTCGATTGCCGAAAGCGGCACTGAACTATAAAGCATTGGTAGAAGAGACGTGGGTCGTCCGAGAATGAGATGGGTGCCGGAACAGGTTTATATCATAACCCTTGAAGAAGAGAAGAAGAAGATAATTAAAATGGGTCACCTGTTCTATAATTTGACCATTAATTATTAGTCTATAAGATTCGATCACGTCTATAAGTATTATGCTTTTTTATCGCTGTATTTCAACATCACGCACAGGTTTCAGGGAATAAACGTGAGCGCAAATTATGAGTCGGTGGCCCACATTCTACTGAGAACCCAGTATTGTGGTGTACAACGCTTTATCCATAGAATGACAGCAGCGGACACAATTGCTAGATTAGATAAAGGACTTAATTCCACGTTAGAATGACAGGAATATATGGTGAAAATACGCCATACAACAATGACAGACGATTGAGTGAATATTTGCAACTTAGAATGGTCTTAAAAGTGATAAATACATTTTATAAAAAGAAAGACTATAAATCTACTAAAATGTTTTCAAAATTTAGACTCCTGACAGTTTTACCTGTCGCCCCCTTATATTTTGATGGGAGGGGGGAATAATCACAAAACAATAGGAATATGTGCAGTGGCGTGGCGTGGGTACATAACAGCTGTTGCCGGTTGTGATAAACCTAAAACTTAAAATAAAAATTAATTCGAATTTTTTCTTGTACCAAGTGTTCTTTTTAGAGCATATTCGATCATTCGCTGGGTGAAGAAGAGGGCCCCGGTTTAACGGGATCTGACTCTCATTATACTTACACAGAATAAATCGGGACAAAAGTAATCGAATTAAAAATAATAAAGACAAACAGAGAAACACCTGACTAAACGAACGAAACACAAATAGGTACGCAGTAACTGCTGTACGTCAGTTCCGAAAACGAACATGGCTGCTGACTGAGCGTTTTGCCGGTTTATACAGCGGCAACACATTGGGCGGACGAATGTGTCTCCCTCCTCAGTTTGTACAGTGACAACTACTACGAGGTCAATGACCGTACGCAGTAAAACATTGCCGATGTCTGAGCCGGCAACACAAGACGGTACAAGTGCCCAGCAGTTCGAAAACGATGCTACGTTTTTCTTCAAGTTTCCCTACTAATATTGTTCGGATTTAAAATTATTAAATAACTAAAGTATTTATTATGTAATATAACTAATATTATTTTCTTTTATTTCCAGTACAGTTGCCACCTTCAACAGCGGTTACATGGACGCCACGCTACTGCATATTTGGTATGTAGAATGATATGAGCACAATTTTCAAAAATCGGTGGATTCAGTAGTTGTACCGCAGATAGACACACAGACAGACAGACAGACAGATGAGCAAATGACAAATGGTTGAGTTAAAATTGAGAACTCGCGTTGCACATTCAATTAAAATTAATTGTAAAAAATTAGTTAAAATTAATTTTATAAAACTTTATTAAACTAAATAACCTAGAAGGTTATTGTGTTCCATCTGAAGATGAGCTGAGAATCTTGAAAGTATATGGAAAGTTATGGAATGTTTATTACATGTTAGTGGTTGCAATACAAGTTTTGTAAACATTGGATTTAACCAGAAAATTGTTTTTATCTTTTAGAATTAATTTAAAATTCTTTTAAAATTAACATAATTACATAATGAATTTATTCCATTTAATAGTTTTAGTTAATTAGTTTTAATTATCCAATTGATTGAAATAATTTGTTTTTTCTTTATCGCCTGAAATCCTTAGTTAGCAAGGGGAGGTCAGCGCTTTCGATTCCGAGGTTAAGTTTGGGCTCACTGGACTAGAAGAAGCGGAAGTGTTTAATGAAAACACCTAACAACATTTCTTAGACGTTCAGCGTAACGTTGTATTCATTACATTCGGGGATTTATCACGGCCTGCTATATAATGGCACCTGTCGTAGCCGCCAGTGCCAACTACTCATTGGCAACGTATTTGTGAGGCATCAGGTCAGTTGGCATCATGTCCGAAGGCGTAACGGACCCACGGAAGACTGGAATGTAGCCATGGACCTACATCGTCGCACCGCTCAAGGCTGTATGTAATACCGGGCGACGGAATTTTGGAACTTGCGACCCGACGATACGCTCTATGCAAATATCTATAATCGATGACAGCGTTGCATCTTGGATGTTATGATTCAATGGATGATGGACGGACTATGCAAACAATGTCAGCCAACGTCTGGCTAGATATATACTTAAACGTCTATATATTGCAACAGTACAAACAGTAATGATACTGTGCATTGTCCAACTTGCGACCCGACGATACGCTCTATGTAAATATCTATAAACGATGACAGCGTTGCATCTTGGATGTTATGGTTCAATGTATGATGGACGGACTATACAAACAATGTCAGCCAACGTCTGGTTAGATATATACTTAAACGTCTATATATTGCAACAGTACAAACAGTAATGATACAGTGCATTGTCCAACTTGCGACCCGACGATACGCTCTATGTAAATATCTATAAACGATGACAGCGTTGCATCTTGGATGTTATGGTTCAATGGATGATGGACGGACTATGCAAACAATGTCAGCCAACGTTGATATATTCTTAAACGTCTATATGTATTAAAATCAACGATATTAATTGACGACTCGTTGGCCACTTGGTGAAACATATTAATACATTGGTTTTTAAAATATATAAACAATTGGTACGTTCACAGTTTTTATTTAACTCTGACAGCATTTTCAGCACATTAGGCTTTTCTCAAAGAGAATCAAGGAACAACTAAACTGAACAAAGACTGTAAGAGCGGTGAACAAGTGTTTAGGGTGTGCATCCGGACATGCGTGGGGTGTGTATGATGGAGGCGGTGGAGAAGCTAGTGGGAAGGTCAAGTGTCTGTAAAAAGTAAGTATAATCGTAAGGCGAAATATAAAAATTAACTAAACCAAATAACAACTTTTAATAAACGGGATAAAAAGAATTCAGCTTGTTCGTTTGCTAAATTTTTGTTACTTTTAATTGCTTTTCTAGTTTCAAATTTCTAATATCTCCAGTTTTTTTGCCTTTTTGTATGTTGTGCAGTAGTGTTATGTTTTTTGAATCTATGAAGTGATTGTGTGTAAGCAATTATCTTTAGAACTTGTATTGCTGTATTAGTTGAAACCGCTTTCTTATGTTCAGAAACTCCCTTCAGAGTTAAATAAAAACTATGAAACGTACCAAGTGTTTATATATTTTAAAAACCTTTATATACTTAAACATTTCAACTGTAATCTTTCACTCTAATGATAACGAATGGATTTTTAAAAATTATTTACATAATACATAGGTTTGCTGTACCAACTGCTAGCAAGGCAAGCAAAATAATAAAATAGGCGGGCAAGAACTTACCAGCTAAGTCACTAACAATGTTCGGTTGAATCACAAAGTTGTATACCGGTACATTATTAGTCATTCAGTTAAGTCTTTGTTTCTTTACAATATTTGTTATATAATTAATTATTCATGTATAGTTGTTATAATTCATAATTCTTCGAATTTTTCTTATTATTTTATATTATTATTAAATAAAAAACAAACTTTAAACAAGAATATATTTTATTTTGAAAATTACATATGTTTGACAACAATCCAAATATCATTATCAATTGATATATAGTTGTATATAACAAATTACAATCATATAATAACAATTACAAATTATAATTACAATTATAATAACAAATTATAGTCAAATAACAATTACGTCTATAAGTACTTTGCTTAATTTTTATAGTTGTATTCCAATATTCCAACCTGACGCACAGGTTTCAGATAATAAATCTTTATCATGAGGTTTTCTATGATGATGACAGTTGGATTACTATCAAAACGTATGTAATTTACAAAATAAAATATATTCCTGTTAAAAGTTTTCTTATTATTAATAATAACAATTGTTATAATATATAATCTTTTCTTCGTAGATAGACGAACTCATGACGTTTCTGGCAGGATTTGTATTTTATATTCTAATATATCATGAAATAACAGTTAGGTCTATAATTACTTTGGTTAATTTTTATCGTTGTACGCGTCTTTCAACCTTATGAAGATGTTTCAGAGAATAAAAGTTTATCATCAGATATTTTACCGATTTTATTCTGATTTAAATTTACGATCGCTATGATGATTATTTAAGGAATCTGTCGCTTTTTTCGTATTGAACATATTTATTGTTTATATTCATCATTATGTAATTACATAATTTAACATTCCTATAATCTGTATTTAGCTATAATATATATTACTATGTAATATTTTAACAGGTATATGTATAAACGTCTTCTGTACCAATTCTAATATTTACTTGTTGATTACTGCTTTTATAATTAATTACAAGTACCATTATATTATCAGTAATTTAAATTGTAATATTGTATAAATTAAGTTCTGTGATAGTATAATTTTCTCGTTGTCGTTAAAGAAAACATTTGATAATGTAAAACAGATTGTCTGAACTCCTTCATATTGTAACGCGACGAAATGAAGGACCTAATAAGCGATTAAATCTAATATAAAATGACCCTTAATGAAACCATTTACATAACCTTGGAGAAGGAATAAAATAGAAATTACCAGAATTACCAAAAGAAGTACCATGCAATGAGTAATAATTAATGTATTTAATTTATAAGCAAAGAACGATGTATTAAGATTTAAGAAATAAGTGAGAGCTGATAATTGCTAATCACAGAAAGGACTGTGGCAATTAATAGCAATTATTCAGTGAACACAAGTGTACTAATAACAAACTGAAACAAAGTGTAACAGACTAGATAATATGTAGGGTTTAGATAATAGTAGTACTTACTACTTGTCATATTTTACTTTGTAAATCTTAATGTTAAGTATTAATTTGTTAATTAGTATTATTGTTCAGGTATTCAAGAAAAAATGACTATCAGTGTGTTAGTACACGGACTATATGATTTTGATTCACAGAAATAAGAATCCTATATCATCAATTTAAAATGTTATATTAATGGACATTTCATGATAGTAATATAGGAAGTAAACAGCTGTTGAAAGCTCAGTTTTATGGATTAATGTCAATTAGAGTTAGTCATAAGGATATATCATTGTATTAATATGTTTAGCTCATGTTTATGTATTTATTTTTATGTCATGTAATAATTATAATTCATCAAAAGGTATTAAGCCGAAAGGCTACATAATATTTATAGATTGAAGGATTGTACTAAAGGAAGTGCCAAAACATAGGCCAAATCAACATAAATTTGTTATAAACCAACTAACAAATTATTATGTTACTGTAAACCTATAAGAAATAGTATAATCACTAAGTTAGGCCTTATTCAGATATTAGTAACAACGTTGTAATAATTTCAGGAAATGGTAAAATAACTTTATAAATGTTAAACTACTTAGAGACCTAGAAAATAGAATTTTAGTAAAATGTTAAAACAATTATTATCAGAACACTCACATATAGCAAGTGAGATACCAAAATATTTGTAATTTTGTAAAGAAGATCATGGTGTAAATTAATTTTAAGAATATTCAATATTAATTAGGGAGTAGTTTTAAGTAGGAAATATAAAAATTGTAAATCTTAAATAATCAGGGTCACATGACCTAGTAACCTGACGTTTTTGACCAATAGGAAGTTTGCTAATTTTGGTCAAACCCGTCGAGGGCAGAAGAAAAATACATTATTCTATTGTTAGACTTGAAAGTGATCAGTTAAAAATCTGTGCCTCTCTGAAAGAAGAAGTATACCTTAGAATCGTATCTGAGTCAGACAAAAAGAAAAGTTGAAAAATATTAATAGAAACTATGAAGCAAGGAAATTATAACATAACGTATAACTAGAAGGAACGAAGAATTAAATAAAAAATATTTTAACATTTAACTGATTATTCTACAAGTGGAAGAGAAATAACCTAATTATAAAGACACTCTTAAAATTACACCACACCATAACGATTTCCAGTAACACTTATGCACCAGAACAATAGTGAAGAAACTAAGTTAAAAACAGTGGACAATTTAGGTAATTCACTTTATTTATAAAACTTGTGTAAAAACATTTGGAATTTTATTACACATAAAGCCGGCGTGACCAAGAGGCGCCATCTTGAAAATATTCCAGTGCATCCTGGGAAGACGTCACTTCATCTTGCTCATGAACCAAATTGTATAATTATTTTTTATTGTGTTCTGTTTAGTTTTAAGTCTTGTTATTTTAGCGGATAAGAATTATTTAATTTGTGATGTATAGTACTTTTTTGTGGGCATTTCGAGCTTTAATAACAGTCCAAAAGAACCCCGAACTGAGTATAATATACGAAAACGATTCAGAATCGGACCGGAAGCAAGAATCCATACCCATATTTTGTAAACTCGACTCCGGAGTAATGAGAATTGTATTTACCCAAAAATAAACGAAAATACTTTCCTTAATTGAAGTAAACTGCTTTTTATTTTAAATAAAAAATAAAATAGAGAATTTTATTACAGCCAAGAAGAGTTGAACCATTACGAAGACTTAATTAAAAATATAACGCCAAGTAAGTTACGGAAGTCAACTAACCTCAAATGGGAGACTTTATACCATAATTAAATTTAATACCTATGAAAGATAACTTGAAGTATTTTAAATAAATTGAATAAATGTAATACAATTTATAAAACACAAGAAATATAAACATCGCTTCTTACAAGAGGTTATGTAAATTAGAAAATCCTACCGCTAATATTCAAGTACAACGGCTACGCCTATTTCCGCTTAGCAATTGCAAGCAACAAAAATTTTAAATAAACAATTCCACCTTTTATTTATTTTAAATAGATCATATATTTGTTTTATTACAAATTGGAGTCAACAACTTGGGGCCGTACAAAATAAAAACCTTATTAAGGAAAGTCTTCGAAGTTTATATCAAAACTGAATTCAATAATTCCAATTAGTATGAAATAATAATATCAACATACAACATAGATACAACACACAATAATTTGTAATTCCGTCATATTACAAATTGGGGCTTCCAACGCGGGGCGTAAAGGTATAACAAAATTGAAAAACATAATTCAACAAAAAGAGAATGACAGAACAACTCAAATAACCACAGAACAATGAAACAAATAGCATATTACAAATTGGCGCCCAACCAGTAGGGCTGAAGTTAGGTAAAACTTACTAACCCAATCGCAACTATTAATAATATAGCTAACCTAACTTTTCGCGGCGACTGTTATAAGCCATATGAAATGCCACGACGAGCAACTTCACAAAAAAGAAAACAGAACCCAGAGACAGAAGAAGATATGCAAGAACACGAGGCAGAAGCAGTCATGGATAGTGAAGTGGAACAACAGGCGGGTGACAGCGGGGAAGCAAGAAGGGGCCTGAGTTTACAAGACCTAATGGATTTCATGGCCGAACAGTTAAAACAAAATAATGACAGCTTGGGAAAACAAATTGAAAGGAATAATGAAAATTTAAAACAAACTATTAATGAAAAAATAAACAATACAAATGAAGTATAAGGAAAAAGAACGAAGATCTAAGACAAACTATTAAAAAAAAAATTGAAAATGTCAATGAGACAATTAGCCAGAAGGTTGATAGGTACAATGAAGCTGTAAAACAGTAAATAGCAGAAACAAATGAAAGGTTAGACCGAACTAACGAAGCACGTTTACAGTTTAGAGAAGATATAATTACCCAAATAAACAACATAGAAGATAATAATAAGATTAGAATAGCAGCAATACAGCACGAAAAGCAGGAAAAATTGGACGGAAAACAAGATAACATATCCGGGAAAATAGAGGATGTTAACAATGAAATAGATCAAGTAAAAAATCAAGTGAGTCATAACAAGGAGAAAATTGAGAATATACAACACAAAGAATTATATAAATAGTAAAATAGTTTTACCTTTTTCTTACGATATTCGTAAAGGATAAAGGCCAGCAGACGGAAAAGAAAGAGGTAAAATTATTTTACTATTTATATACAGGGTCCGCCAGTGAAGCGGGAAATTTTTAAAGTCCAATAGTTCATTTTCTGCTCACGAGAGGGCGTGGAGGCTTTCGATTGTTGTTTTACATTTGATGCCATTTGTTAAACATGGAGCAGTGGTCCAGTGCACAGCATGCTTTCTGCGTAAAATCGTTTTATAAGAATGGTGACTGTGACTTCTGTACAACGATTGTTTCGTAATCATTTCAATATTCCACGACATGCAAGAGTGCCGTCCGCTCATGCAATTATGTCATGGGTGAAAAAGTTTGAAGAAACTGGTTCCACATTAAACTTAAAGCATAGAGGAGCAACAAGGTCTGTAAGAACAGAGGAAAACATTGAAAGAGTTCGAGTAGCATTGACGCGTAGTCCACAATGTTCTGCAATGAAACATGCATTCGCACTAAACATTAGTGACACATCGTTACGACGAATTTTGCATAAACACTTATCTTTTCATCCTTACAAAATTCAAGTAATCCAGGAGTTGAAAGATAGCGATATGCTGGCTCGCAGGATTTTCAGCGAAGAAATATTGCGACGTGTAAATGATGATGAAAACTTTATTCACCGCATGTTTGTGTCAGATGAAGCACATTTTCATTTGAATGGATATGTAAACAAACAAAATAGTCGATATTGGAATGATGAAAACCCAGGTGAGTTGCATGTAAAGCCATTACATAGTCCGAAAGTTACGGTGTGGTGTGCAGTTTCATCATCTGGCATTATTGGGCCATATTTTTTCCAAGACGATAGAGGAAACACCACAACTGTCAATGCAGACCGCTACACACACATGGTCAGAACATTTTTGATGCAACAGCTCCCTAGGTTTCCGGAAATTAATTTTTTCCAGTAGGATGGGGCCACAAGTCATACTGCTCATGTGTCCATGGCTGCTTTAAGAGAACTCTTCCCGGACGGACTCATATCCAGATATAGCGACATCTCGTGGCCTGCAAGATCCCCAGATTTGTCCGCATGCGACTTTTTTCTTTGGGGTTTTTTGAAGAGCAAGGTGTACATTGATAGACCGCACACCATACCGGAATTAAAAACGAATATCAGACAAGAAATTGCACGGATTCAACCTGACCTGCTTCGTCGAGTGATGGAAAATTTTCGGTCAAGATTAGAAGAATGTTTACACAGAAATGGCTTTCACTTGAGCGGCGTTATTTTTAAAAAGTAAAATAATGGCATACTTTACTCAACTCAAATCTGTAAAAAAAATTCTGACAATAAATGTTTCCTGAAAAAATTGGGTACTTTTAATTTTCCCGCTTCACTGGCGGACCCTGTACATATAATTGGCCTGGATACCAAAAAGCATGGATCTAAAACAAAGAATTAGTAAACATAAAGGAAGAACTAGAGGTTTTGAGCAATAGGCCAATGTAATATGCTCACCATACTGTACCAGATAATAGGGAAGATATAAACTTTAAAGACTACAGAAGGAACCCTATTGAATTTTTGGAACGAATAGACGAATGGCTCAAAAGAATGAAGGAAAACCGATGGAATATAATAAAAAATTTATTAGATGATTGCTTCAAAGGTATAAACGATAATTGGTGGTCAGCTATTCGTAATGAAATACACATGTATGATGAACTGAAGCAGGTATTTAGTTCAAAATACTGGTCAGAATCAGTACAAAACATTATTAGGGACAATCTCTGTAATGGGAAGTTCGACGCCACCCGAGGTCAGTCACCAACTGCTTACTTCCTTGGAAAAGTGTGCTTGGCCCGTAATCTAGAGCCACGCATTCCAGAGGAATGCCTAGTGACAAAGTTGTCATATCATTTTGAGGAGGGGATAGTCCGAGCTAGACTCTGTGACCAAGTAAAAACCATAGGCGCCATGGAAGCATTACTAGAGAGCTACGAAAAAGAGGACTATTACCGTAGATCCCGAAGACAGTATGACCGACCAAACATAAATAGAGAAGACCAAAATAGGGACCAGCGTCAGAGAATAAACCATGTCCGCGCCAGTAACAATAATAATAATAATAGCACCTATCATAATAATAACAATCATAATAGTAATTACAATAATAATAAAAATCACTATTACAATAATAATAACAGATACAGATATAGGAGACGAATCATCATATAAATGGTCTCCAGATCGCTTATAAGATTCAATTAATTTAAAATATACCTTATTTGATCCGTCTAGCGATCTTGTAGTTTAATATTCCACTACATGTTTCGGGAATTAAATTCCCATCATCAGGTAAAACGTCTTCTTCCTAGTATATAGGAGTCGTCGGTGAAATTATTAACAAACACACATAATTAAAACACCGTACACACACAGCTAACGAAGACAGTGCGCACTGCCTGACAGTCACATATCATCTGGGCTGATTGCAAAGTTCACCGTTTATCTTTAATACGGTATCATACAACGTGTTCGATCTAAATGGAACCTGTTCGTTGAGCAAACTTTCTTTATGGAATTTGGATGCTTTATAAATTTGGAATTCTTCCAACTCATCCATCAAACGACCTTTGTTAGTTACATGCATGGGTAACATATTCTCCGCAAACCCAGTGTAGTTTTGATTTTCATTAATTAAATGTGATGCAAATTTAGACTTGTCTGATGTGATGTCCTTTTTTGGTAAATGTTCTTTACATCTGTCAACTAATCTTCTCCCCGTTTGGCCGATGTAGAACTTGTCACAATCATCACATTGCAATTTATATATGCCTGAGCAATTTTCTATTACTTTAGGAGACCTTAACCTGAATATATTTTTTAAATTATTGACAGTTCTGAATGAAACATTGATATTTAATTTCTTGAACTCGTTTTTTATTACATTAGGGAGCACATTAGTAAATTCGGCTGACACAAATTGCATTTTATCTCTGTCATGTTTTATCTTATTCTGCTTATACTTGTGTTTCCGAATCAAATTATCTACCATATCACTTTTGTAACCATTTTTTATGGCTATGTATTTGATAATTTTAACCTCATTCCGATAGTCTTCACGGCTTAAATGTACAGTCATCAGTCTATGCCCTAATGCATTAAACGGCGCTATTTTTTGTGTGTGTGGATGAAACGAATTAGCATGTATAGTTAAGTCTGTGGTAGTTGGCTTCCTGTATATTTTAAATGTAAATGAGCGATTCTGTTTACGTACAGATAAGTCAAGGAAGTTTGTACTTTCATTATATTTCCATTTCCATTGTAAATTTAATTTTACTGTTTACGCTGTTCATATATTTAAGTAGCCTGTTAATTTGCCTATAAGTGCCATCAAAAACCACGAAGGTGTCATCTACATAGCGTGTGTACGAAATAATGGCTTTGTAGAATGTATTGCAATTAGACAACAGGTATTTATTATCATAGAAGTTTAAGTAAATTTCAGTCAACAATCTACTTAAGGGGGGAACCCGTCTTCTTCTTTAGTTGGCAATCCGCAGATTTGTTTGCAGCAGTTCTCCACACCGTTCTTCTCTGTGCTTTCCGTTTCATGTCCTCATATGAACTACAAGTTACGTCATCAATAATCTGTTACGACGGTCTCCTTGATCGTCGTATGGTACAGTGGAAACAACATACAAGACACCAATGAAATCACTATAAGCCAGCTTTAATTATCACAATTAACAGTTTGTAATCAACAAGTTATTCAACAAGATAATACGCGTACAATTATTCAAGTTAATCTGTCCACACCAATAATAATGTCAACTATAAAGAATTCCGCATAATAATTACTTTTCACTAATAGCCACTTGAGACCCACTGTGTATAATTCGCCCGATAATAACTGAAAACTAAGCATGTGGGTATGGGCTATTTATAGTCTGCAGGGTTCCATAATATGCGTCCTTATCAAGTAATAAAAAATTCTAGAGGATACTTCCGCGCGGCCTTGGCAGAAACACGCACCGTTGGGCTAGTTGAGAAGCTTGTCGGACAACACTATCGAATATACGAGAATGTTCCGTATTACGTAACACTGCCTCGCGTGTTAAGTGTCACGTACGCACACAACATTACAGCTGGGCTCTGCTGGGATAGCCGAGAAATGTGTAGAACATTTTGTAATGTGGCGTAACCATATATGGAGTCTCGGAAATACGTACACCATAATTTAACTAATTTAAAAAATAATATACTCTGTTACTTCTATTAATAATACAAATAATATATAGTAATTATTTCTCAAAGGTGTTTTTTTGTCGGTATGAAATATCTCCCTTAATACTGTATCAAAATTAATGTTTGATACGCCATTTTGAAGATTATTTTTCCCTCTAATGACAAAAAATAAGTAAATATCTTGAAATTAATGTTTTCGTTAAAAAATTACATTTTAAAACTTTTCTCTATATATTATTTCTCAAAGGTGTTTTTTTGTCGGTATGAAATATCTCCCTTAATACTGTATCAAAATTAATGTTTGATACGCCGTTTTGAAGATTATTTTTCCCTCTAATGACGAAAAATTAGTAAATATCTTAAAATTAATGTTTTCGTTAAAAAATTACATTTTAAAACTTTTCTCTATATATTATTTCTCAAAGGTGTTTTTTTGTCGGTATGAAATATCTCCCTTAATACTGTATCAAAATTAATGTTTGATACGCCGTTTTGAAGATTATTTTTCCCTCTAATGACGAAAAATAAGTAAATATCTTAAAATTAAAGTTTTCGTTAAAAAATTACATTTTAAAACTTACATTTTAAAAATTTCTTTTAAAAAAGTTACATTTTAAAAAACAAGGGTCGCCATCTGGTGGCAATCTGTTTATTTAAACAGTTGTCGGTAATATAATGTGTCGTGGTGGCGCTGAAGTCTCTGAATAGAATAGAATAGAATAAAATAAACGTATAAATAACGTATAAACAACGTATAAACGTATAAACAACGTGTCAATCAAATTAAAACAAGAAATTAATTAATTATAAAATTATAAAAATTTATTGCATTTGAATTACAAAAAATAAATTTTTATTTCGAAATATTTGTCAAAATATTTGTATATTTACTAATTTTTTATTAATAATTTTTTTACAACTTCAAAATTAGTTTATTAATTAAAAAATTAAATTTTATTTTCGTTATGTTTTTGCCAGTTTGTCATCATTCGTTATTTGCAATAATCTATTTTTATTAATTAAGTACTATCCATAGGATAGTCGTATAAGGAATCCTATTACCTGAAGTGATGATACATACCCAGTGAACACATGACAGCATATGACGTTATAATAATGTAAAAACGCTGATTTTATATCATATTGATATCACATTTACGTAATGTGTTCACTGGGTATCGTCATTTTTCGTTCACTAAGAATAGCTCTCATTTTAATGAAAACTCATGTAAACGAATTTGTGATTTAGGTTTTCATAATGCCGGGCAGACCGAGAGGGAGACCTCCCGGAAGACGTTCCAGACCATTGAAACGCGTCACAGAACGCAGAAGAAGAAATACCGAAAGTGACGAACAAAGACAACTTCGACTTCAGCAAGATAGAGAAGCTCAGCGCCAACGCAGACAAGACACATTCAATACTCAACGACAACAATTAGTGCAAGTTAACAACTTTGTGTCATCAACTTATTTAATTCATCTCCATCAAAATATCAGTACAAGAAGAATACTATATAAACTTCCAAAAACATATTGTACTGCCCGCCTTTTCCCTAAAGACAATGAAGTGCAAACACATAGTGTTGGTGATATGGATAAAAAGTGCGTTTATTGCTCTGCAAGGTTGTTTGCAGGGGAGTTTAGTGATGATTCAGCTACCATGTGTTGCCACAAGGTAAAGGTTAAGTTAGAGCCCATTAAAGTTTGTGAAGAACTTCAAAACCTCATAGAGCAAAATGATGACTTCACCAAGAATTACCTAGAAAATATTAGGCAATTCAACAATGCTCTGGCATTTGCTTCAATTCACATCAAATCGGTTGACATTCCTGGCAGGGGTCCGTATTGTTTTAAATTACATGGGCAGGTGTATGGTAGGAAGTTTGCAACCTCCTGCAGGAGTTGCACCATCTTACGCTGGCCTTTTCGTTGTAGATTTTGATACTGCATTACAACATCGTGTAGTGAATGAAGCTAATAAAAACTGTTGCGAAGAAATAATGGTTACATTGCAAACAATGCTCGATACACATAATCCTTACGCACAGTTGTTTAAATATATACAAGATTTGGATCAAACTATACTGGATTTGCATCTACAATTTACGACTACCAATGCATTTCATCCTGGAAGATCGAATGAACCTGCAGTCAGTGAGGTGGCTGCTGTTTTTGTCACCAATGACGGAACTCCACCAGGCAATGTTGATTTTGTTATGTATTCTAAAACAACTGGTGCACTTACTAAAATATCTTACCTGAACCCCCATTCTGATCCAATGTGCTATCCATTGCTTTTCCCATGTGGTGATTCTGGATGGACTGTTGGTCAGCCACATGTTCAAGTTAATCGTACTGCATCGAGAACAGTCACAACTCAATTACAATACTATTGCTATCGTTTAGCAGTTAGAGATGGTTTCAGTTTACTTCATGCTTTTGGTAAATTATTTCAACAATACATTGTTGACAGTTATGTCAAAGTAGAAAGTTCCAGGTTGGCATTCGTTCGAGCCCATCAACAAGAACTCAGAGCTGATAGTTACAAAGGTTTGATGGACTTTCTTAACTCTGATGCTGAACAAAGAGGAGCAGTTGGTGGAATTCCAGTTGTTCTTCCTTCATCTTATATTGGCAGTCCTCGAAATATGCTTCAAAATTATCAAGACGCGATGGCTATTGTTGCCCGTCTAGGAAAGCCTGATCTATTCCTTACAATTACTTGCAACCCCAAGTGGATTGAAATTACCTCTCAATTGAAACCATATGAAAGAGTTGAACACAGACCTGACTTAGTGTCTAGAGTTTTTCATTTAAAATTGCAAGCGTTATTAGATGATCTTTTAAAAAAACATGTACTAGGCGTAGTCATTGGTTATGTTTGTGTAATTGAATTTCAAAAAAGAGGCCTTCCTCATGCACACATGCTGCTCATTTTGTCTAATGAAGACAAATTACGTTCAGTTGAAGATGTAGACTCATTAATTTGTGCAGAAATTCCAGATAAGGAAACAGATCCTCAACTTTTCGAAGTTATTCAGGATGCATGCAAGAACACAAATGTATTAAAAATTATCCAAAAGATTTCCAAGAAGAAACAAATTTAAATGTTAATGTTTACCCTACGTATAGACGACGTGATAATGGCGCTACAATGACAGTTCGATCATTTACTATTGATAATAGGTGGATTGTACCATATTGTAGATTTCTCAGTAGAAAATATCGTTCCCATATCAATCTCGAGCATTGTTCTTCAATCAAATCTGTTAAATATTTGTACAAATACGTGTATAAAGGACATGACTGCGCAGCTTTACGATTACGTTCAGATTCTGAAGGTCAACAACAACTCATTGTTGACGAAGTGGACATCTATTTGAACTGCCATTATGTGAGCCCACCAGAGGCTATGTGGCGATTACACGAACGCCGACTTTTCAACCGATCTCATACAATTGAGCGACTTCCTGTTCACTTACCGGAAGAACAAATGGTGTACTTTCAGGCCGGATTCGAAGCTGATGCTAACCGTGATAGAGTCTCCAAACTCATGGCATTTTTTAAATTGTGCAATGAAAATATTGCCGCCCTCAATTACCTTTACCACGAAATTCCAGAACATTTTGTGTGGTCAAATGGACGATGGAATATTCGCAAAAAAAATACCAAGTGCTTTGGACGGATCTACACTGTCCATCCAGTCGACATCGAAAAATATTACCTCCGTGTACTACTTCTGCACGTCAAAGGACCGCAGTCGGTTGACGATTTACGTAAAGTTGATGGAATTCTGTGCAACTCATTTCAAGAAGCTGCAGAAAAATTACATTTAGTCATTAACGACGCCGAATGGAAAGAATGTTTGCAGGAGGCTGTCAGTCACAAAATGCCAACGCAATTGAGATGGCTTTTCGCTATCATCTGCATATTCTGTTCTCCTGCTAATATACCTGAGTTGTGGACAAAATTTCAGGACGCACTTTCAGAAGATTTTCAGAGACAGCACACGCCACCTGAAGCTTACAACCTCACACTGCAAGAATTGGAAAATATTTTTAAATATCATGGTAGATCTTGCGAACAATTCAAACTGCCGACTCCTGTCCTAACCGTCGCACAACATACAACAGAAGAAACCTACAACGTAGAAGAAGAAAGTACGAACGGCAAGGCAGCTCACGAAAAGTTAAACCTAGAACAGTAGGCAATAGCTGAGGAAGTTTTACATGCAGTAAGAAATAAAATTCCGAATTGTTACTTTATTGACGGACCAGGGGGCTCCGGTAAAACGTTTGTCTACAAAACATCGTGCCACATTTTAAGAGGTGAAAACAAGGTTGTTATACCAGTTGCATGGACAGGCATTGCTGCCAATCTCCTACCAGGGGGACGCACATCACATTCGATTTTCAAACTACCTGTACGCATCTTGGACACATCGGCCTCATCGATTCGCACTCACACAAAGGATGCACAACTTCTTCGTGACTCAGATCTCATTATTTGGGATGAGATTTCAATGGTTCCCAAAGATGCGCTAAGCGTTGTCGATCGACTTTTAAAGGACATTATGAATAATCTTTCTTATGGAGGGAAAATAATTCTGTTTGGTGGAGATTTTCGTCAGGTGTTACCCGTTGTTAGACATGCCAATAGAACAGCCATCGTTGAAAATACAGTTAAACGATCGTCCTTATGGTCTCATGTTAAAATTCATAAGTTGACTCAAAATATGAGGGCAAATGATGATCCTGTTTTCACTGAATGGTTACTTAAATTGGGTAACGGTGATTTAGAAGTTCAAACAGATTACGAGAATGAAGCGATCAAAATCCCGAAACATTGTTATTGTAATTATGATAGTATTATTACCACCATATTCAATGCCACAGAAATCAATGAACAACATATTTCGCAGTTTTATTCAACGGCGATTTTATGTCCAAAAAACGATGATTGTACAAAAATTAATGAATATATCATTTCCAATTTGTTACTTGGAGAGGAAAAGGTTTACTTCAGTTCTGATTGTGTCCAACATGAAGAAACAGACAATTTGAATCCATCCGGTTTACCACCTCATAAATTGATTTTGAAGAAAAATGCAATCATAATGTTAATTATAAATCTTAACGCTAAACAGGGATTAATTAATGGTACAAGGTTAGTGGTAACTCACTTAGGCGAGTACATCATGACTGCTAAAATTATTCACTCCGATAAAACTGTGCTCATACCCCGGATTAACCTTACACCTTCTGATCCTACTGTGCCTTTCCAAATGGTAAGAAAACAATTCCCCATAAAAGTTGCTTTCGCTATGACCATTAACAAAGCACAAGGACAGACGCTTCAAAGGGCAGGATTGTATTTACCAGAACCTGTTTTTTCGCATGCACAGTTATACGTGGCTTTTTCACGAGTCCGTATGTTTAAAGATATCTTTGTTTGTGTTGAAGATTCATACGGGCAAAAAGTGAACGATGATCACGTCATAACCTCCAACATTGTTTTTAAAGAAGTTTTGTGAAATTAATTAAAAAAAAAAAAAAATGCGTATATAATACTGTATATAATGTTAATATCATTTACAATAAGACTGATTTTGTTACTATTTTTTATAATAAAATATTTTGGATTGATAAATATTTACATTTACTTATTTCCACTTTATTATATTACGAAACTGGCCACTAAGGGTGCGAAGTATTCGCACGGGTCACCTAGTATTTCTGTAAAAGACTAACCTCTTTTTGAAACTCTTAAATAGATAAGAGTATACAAACGAGAGCTCTTGCAGCTAACATGATTTGTGTCTAAGAAATGAGGTTATCTGTTACCTAGAACAACTTGCATTTAAAACAATATTCTGTTTGTTGGTACTTACGCAATCAGCTATATCCAGATTTACCTCTACGGCTAACAATAAAAACCGTATGGCATATATCGAACACCCAGGTCTGGATACTCTTCACGCCGAACGCCTCCAAAAGTCCATCTCTGCTGTCACTAATTTTGTTCTTGTCTGTTTATTGGTTGTCCAAACATCTGAGCCATAAGTTATGATACTTCTAACAATGGTTTTAAATATTTTGGTTTTAGTTTCTGCTGTAATTTGCTTATCCCACAGGATTCCATTTAATGTAGATATAGCCGTCTTTTCCAAATTAATTCTGTATTGTATTTCTTTGTCTTGCTTCCCACAGGCCGTAATTTTCACCCGTAAATACTTGTATTAACAAGTATATGAAATCTTCTTCTTGTCTTCCCCCAATATCAAGTCTTGATGAATGTTTTACTCATATTTACTTTTAGTCCCCATTTCTGATATTCCTGTATCATTTTTCTACGTAGTTATGCAATCTATGTCTTCAAAATCTTGAGCAAAAAGTAATTGGTCATCAGAAAACTGTAATAAATATACTGTATCACTATGAAGTGGAATTTACATGTTCCTGCACCTTTTTTTCCAAGTCGCTATTGCTTTCTACGTATAAATTTTGAAAAGCGTGGATGATAGACAACATCCCTGGCGTAAACTTTTGGTCACTTGAAACCCTGGTGCCAAATTCTTTCCTATTTTTATTCTCAGTATTGGATTGTTATAGAAATTTTGTATAGCTTTTATGATAATGGAGTTAATACTAGTTGATCTTAAAGCTGTCGACAGATTGGCTACCGTACATTGTTATAGAGACGTACATATCCAGACGTGACAAAATTAGAAATAAAGTTATCAAGAACAGCATATATGTAAAAAATTCAATTGTTGATTTTATTCAGACAAAAAAACTACAATGGTATGAACACACAAAAAGAATAGCACATCAAATATTGCCAAGAAGAGTTATGGAATGGACCCCACCAGGAAGAAAGAAAAGAGGAAAACCACCTATCACCTAGGTAGAAGAAATTCAGACTATATTGAAGGAACTAGAAATTGAAGAAGATCTTTGGATGGACAAGCAACAGTGGAAGATGATAATTTAATCAATTCTGTAATCTTTGGTTCCGGAAAATGTGTAAACGTTGTACAGCTGGAATAATAATGATAATGATGATGATGATAATGATGTAAAACAAAACTTAATGAGATGACTATTTTTGCTGATGAAAGATTCTTCATATTTTACTTTTTCTGCTAATATTACAGGCGGGCGAACTCACTCACGTATCCGAAACTCGCGTAGCGATATCTGCGGCTGGCCGAGGAGTCACGGTTTGTTATCACGGCCAACCGCCTGTGAACTCACCCTGCTTTAGAGCGCAGGGATTACACCTTATTTCAGTGGCATCGGCTTCGGTGGTTGGGAAATGTGCGTATCGCTCGCGCGGACGGTGAAGGGTTATACCCTGACTCCTAGTAGCGCCTTGCGATCGGGAACCAGGGTGCACATCCCTTGCCAGAAGATGTGTCGGGCCTCTCGAGCCAGTCCACCATATCCATTAACACAGTTACACCCTAGTACCTTTGGTCCCGTTCTCTACCTGTTCCCGCACTCGCAGTCCAAAAATGTCACAAGCTGTTTTGTTGCAAGACATAAATTTATGGAGCTTCGTCTTTGGCCTCAAGATGCCTCGCGACACCTGTAGACAATGTCGTAGAAAGTGTGCAGCGCTTTATAGGTCATAATGTCAGTCGGGTCGTCTGCGACGCTTTGCGACATAATGCGATAAAACGGTTATGTGTTGAAAGTAAATGCTGCTCCAGTGTGCGGCCGGCCTTAAGGTCTGTGTGGATAGCGTTTGATTTGAAACAAGCTGTGGAGCGTTGATTATCTGTGGAGTTCTTAGCAGTTATCACCTACTTTACCACTGACCCCTGGCGGGGTGGTGTTATCCTCCCGCCGCCATAAAGTGTAGGAACAGGCCGTAGACCTCCAAGAGAGATCCTATGAGACGAACAAAACGTTCGGGTCCGTAACCATTCAGGATGGTGGAGTGGATGTCGTCGTGCTCAAAAATGGCATAACGTGATCGCATATAGATAATAGATATGGAATAATAATAGATATCACATACAATTTTTGAAGTCTCATCATTTTCTTTTGTACATGGATGTTTCTTTTCTCCTCCTATATTGGTACTGAAAAACACACTCTCTCTTCAGCATTTTGATTTAATAAAAAACTCCACTAATCACAAATATGTTATTTGTGTATATAAATGTACTATATGACAATGAAACGATAAAAGGAAATAAAAGAATTATTGTAGCCGTCTGCTAAGAATGCCACAGAACAGATTACCAATGCTAACAGTGCAGTGTAGACCTAGAGGAAGATGAAATGCAAGTAGTCTAAGGAAACCGTGTAGTGGGCACCGGAACACGTCTTGCGAGTGTATACATTGGCAGTTGAGAAGAAGAAGAAGAAGAAGAAAAAGAAGAAGAAGAAGAAGAAGATCTTTAAATGTCAATATATGACGTTATATAGGTCCTCTTACCTAAGTGGCGTGAAATGCTAAACATGGCTTCAGGCGTCCTTCCATTTTAATTTTTCAGTTACTGTTTTTTCCTTAAGGTATATATTTTGTAAGTAATTAGTAATAAATATTTAACTAATTATTTATAGGCACAGAGATACGGCGAAATTAGAGGTTTAAAAATCCAAGTATTATTCACTTACACTTACATTATATAGAAAATACACCCTACAATAAGTTTTCAACATTTTGGTTTATTGAATTTTAGTACAACGTCACAAAACCCATAGAATATTACAAACAGATAATTGAGCCTCAGTAATATATTTTTTAAAATTATTGTTTTTGCTTTTCATAATTATTTTAGTGTATTTTGGAAGAACATTTAGGTCTAGGCACTTTTTGTTGAAATAAATGTTTCCAAAACAATTAATTAATTGTTTTTTACGTTTAACAAGTAGGTTATAGGAATGTGTGTGTGGTGACTTTAAGATTTCGTGATTTGAAAGTTTTATTTATTTACTTTCGTTTGTTACCTATATATTATGTAAATACTTTTGTGTGTTTTGACGCCCTTTCGGTTGTAAGACAGAGTATTGTTTATCTTTAATTTGTTATGATTTAGTTTTGTTTTCGCCTGAAGAAAGATTAGTTTTGTAGCCGAAACGTCGCTTTTAAATGAGAAATTATCGATGTAAATCCTCGACATAATAATAGGGCTAACGTCAACAAACCATCACTGACGTCTTTTAAAGATTATGGTATTAATTTTTCAAAATTCCAAAATAATTTTCCTTAACGTGAGTGAAAATTTTAATGACATCTCAAAAACTTCATATATGGTTAAAATTGAACAAAAGTTTTACTAACACCTTTACGGCGTATTACGGTTTAAAATGGTTTTTAATTTTGAGACCCCAGTGCACAAAAAAGAGAACCAACAATTTGAAAAATACTACAGGATGTAAGACCAATACGGTCCAAATGTTAACAATGTCTAGTGTAAATATCACTATATAGTATTGACGACTCGGAACACTAAGTTTTTTATAAGTACAAACGTAAAGTTTTACCTTACAGCCTAAACCGGCTTTCACCTTTAGAAGGCTTCATCAGAGGCTGCCATAGGTAGCGTTGTCCGTCTTGTTGTTGGCGACGGGGTAGTTTTTCGAAAGATCGAAGCTGTGTGTGTGTGGTGAGATGTGTTCGAATAATGCGTGCGATTTGAATTGTGTCTGTTCGTTTAGGATGTCGTTTTTATTTGTTTTTGTGTGTTTGTATATTTCTAATTGTTCTAGAGTGTCTAGTTTTCGGCCTTTTGTGTGTACGTGTAGAATGTTCATGTTATTGTCGATGTTTTTATATGTGTGGTTTGCTTCAATGAGGTGGTTTGCAAAGGTAGATTCTGTAGTGGTGTGGAGTGCTTTTGTGTTTTCAATGTATCCCTGTTTGAAGCTACGTCCTGTCTGGCCTATGTAGAATTTATTGCAATTTGAGCAATTTAGCTTGTATACACCAGGTAGATCGAATTTGTTTTGTGCTTTGGGCATGCGTTTTGATAGTGTGTGTTCTGTTTTGTTATTAGTTTTGTAAGCGATTCTGTATCCTGCTTTTTTGAGTTTGTGGGCAATTTTTTCAGTTTGTTTGTTGATGTATGTTAGTGTTATGAATTTGTTGTTTTCTGTCTTTGTCTGTTGTTTGTTTTGTGTTTTGTGTAGGAGTTGACTGACTATTGTTCTGTCATAACCGTTAGATTCTGCTAGATATTTTATCGTGTTTAGTTCGTCTTTGTAGTCTATTTAATCTAAGGGGATATTGTTAAGTCTATGTATCATGGTTCTAAAAGCAGCTAGTTTGTGTTGTATTGGGTGATTGGAGGTGTTGTGTATTAGTGTGTCAGTTGTAGTTGGTTTTCTGTATATACTGAATTTGTGCCTGTGTTCTAGTTTTGTGATGGAGAGGTCTAAGAAGTTTATGGTATTGTTGTGTTCGTATTCGGCAGTGAAGGTTATGTTTTTATGTATTTGTTTATGTGCGTTAGTAACTGTTCACATTGTCTTTTGTGAAGGTTATGTTTTTATGTATTTTGTTTATGTGCGTTAGTAACTGTTCACATTGTCTTTTGTCTAGTGTTTGTTGTATGATTGCGAACTCTGTAACTGTTATATTATTCAAGAAATGTTAGGAAAATTGGGATTTTTCTAAGCTTTTGTTTACTTGAAAAATTATCTACCATCTAAATTTGCGTAATAATAAATTACATCATTCTAAGTAAAGAACGAGGACTAAAACTCATGGAACATACTAGTATAACTTGTTCACATTTAATTTCCTATGAGTTTTGACTTACTGCCTTACACGTGTGATAACAAATGAAATATAAATTTTATTATAATAATTAATATGTATATATTTATTAAACAAACAGAATAAAAATACTAATTAACATTTTCTCAAATGATTAAAACAATTTGTCATCATATTTTAAAAGAGGTTCGACGAGACTTTTAGAATAGAACTCTGTGTATATTGTGATCTTCACTTCCATCCTCTTCTTCTATCCAACAGCGTGGTTACAGAGCTAAAAGGGGTCTCTCAGGTGTGAGTAACAGATTCCTCTCAACAAATCGCATCTACAGCTGAATACGTTACAACACAGTCTCCGTGAGCTACACTGAAACCAAACAACATGTCTTATCACTCTCATTAAATTGATAAAGGAGCACTTGTCAATATTATTAACAATATCAAATAGTGTACCTGTTGCATACCACCGTAAATCGTGATAATCACTTTACTCTTCTGATGACACTTCATGTGTTTTCACATAACTGTAACTAAAATATCTAAACGTTTTATATTCCAAATATATTTTGTTTACAAAAATTCTAACCAGAGATGACGGACTTTTATGACAGTTGTATTTATTTTTAGAAAACCGTAACAAAGTGATTTGATTAAATCAGTTTCACCTCTAGAGCGGTAAGAGGTATTGAAGCACACAGTATTTTAACGCCGTATTCTTTTACACTTTTTGCAATAAAAGTCAGCTATCTCCAGTTAACGATGTGGTGGCAACACTATTGTCCCCGTATGCTATCATTGTCTCTACGTAAAAGCAGTGTCCACACACGCTTCTGTTTGCAGGTGATCAGGTTGTCATTGATAATGATAAATATGATACCTCAGTTGTAGTGAGATAGCTGTTGAATGAATGTCCTTAGAGGGGCATTAAAATTAATATACAAAAAAATCGGAGTATTTATATGTAGGGGAAATGTGAGTGACATCGTACCTCAAGATGTAATTATAAGAGTCTGCCAAGAATATAAAAATGTGGGGAGTATAATTGACAAAGAAACATGCTATAAATTAGTGAGTAGTAGCATAAGTTCAATCTTATGTGCGGGACCATTAGGGAAACCCTCAAATCAGCAAGTAAAGGAACACTCCTAAAATTCTACAAGGTGACGGCCCTTCCCACATTTCTTTACGGGTCTGAGAATTGGACTTTACCGAAAGGCCAGGCCGGTCCCACCCAAGCGACTGAAATGAGATTTCTCAGGCACGTGGGAGGGTATATTGTCCGTGATCATAGACGAAACACAGATATACGGCAGGAACTGAATATTATGAGTATACCTCGACAGGATCGCACAGAATCTGGTGAATTGGTGGGAACATCTTTGCCGAATGGATGACTGCCGCATCCCCAAACAACTCTGGAAATATAAGCCGAGAGGACGGAGAGGTGTGGGACGTCCCAGGAAGCGCTGGAGTGACCGGCTCTAATCTTTACCTATTTGAGACCGGTAGAAGCCATCCTTTGTTTAATCCTTGAAGTTGATGATGATGATGAAATAAGAGTATTTATATGTAGGGGAAAAAGTGAGTGAGATCGAGCTACAAGGTGGTATTATAAGAGTCTGCCAAGAATATAAATATTAGGGGAAGATAATCAGCAAAGAGTTAACTTGATATAAAGATATTAATTTCTACGTAATTCAAGGGTAAATAGCCACCTAAGCGAAACTCTCTTCTACGGTTAAATTTAATTTGTATAGACAACTGTTTATCCAATTACAACATATGAATGTGAGTGCTGCCAGGTGACAAAACCGAATAAAGAAAACTCGATCCATTTAAACTGAGTTAGACAACATATATTGTCAGATATCCTGGCAGCAATGCATCAGAAATTAATTAATTATGTTGTGAGCAAATATAAAACAAAAAATTTAGTAAGCTACTTGAACAACTTATGTTGATGTGGTACGGACACATACAGAGAACGAGCAACGAGAGAGGGCCCAGAATGTCCAGAGTCCAGAAGGACACTTGAATGTCATCCGTCAATGTGATCTAACCACAAGTTAGAATATGCAAACCGCTTTGTGGAAGATCGTTTGGAAGTGTTAGGGAAAAATTTGTGTTGTAGTAAAGCAAGCCGAGAGAGTTTGATTACACTAGCACTCGTAGATAGCAGAAGGAGGAGAAGAGAGGAAAGAAGAGAAAACCAAATAAAAGGAAGAAAAAAGAAAAAGTTGAAGGGAAGGCAATGATGATGATAATTACAATAAAAACTAACAAACAGAATTATTACTGTTGCACACCACTATAGAAAAATTATTCCGATTAGCGCTTTCAAGCTTCTCAACTCATCGTCAGATCGGCATCTGACGAATGCCGATCTGACCATGAGCTGAGATGCTTGAAAGCGCTAATCGGAATAATTTTTCTATAGTGGTGTCCAACAGTAATAATTATATTTGTGATTATAACCACCAATACAACTTTCTTCATTAAACTTATAATAAAAACTGTAGATTTATATATTTTAGACTATTAATAGCAATCTAAAATTAGTTAAAAAAATGTATGAACACTTTAGTCAAAAAACATTGTGAATTTCTTTACAGTGCGCTAAAATATCTGTATACTTACAGTAGCATTATTACAGGGGCAACGTAAATCCTGGGCCTCAGCCGATTGAAAGAGTATTTCCGCCACGGCCAGACTGATCAACACGACCAAGAATTTCCGGATGGTCTTCATTGTACGTAGTCAGCAGACGACAGTTGATGTCTTGGCTACGACACCCGTTGCTTGTCCCCTTCCATTTGCAAAAAAATAAAGTAAAAAGATAAGGCGTTATAATTGTCAGATTGTGATTTCTTGTTTAATATGTGCAATATTTCTCTTAAAATGAAAAGTGTGAATTTATTCGGTTATAAAGATAAAAACATTGCATTTGCCTTCATTACTTTTACCGTTTAAACATTAGTCAGTAAAAATAATAATTACATAATTACCGGTGTGTGCGTGTGGAGGTAGAAAATTATAAAAAAATATTGTTAATGCCATAATTTACACCTTTGTTTACGCAGCTTCGGCAAATAGTATGAAAAATACTGTTACATAAAGGTCGTCACAATAACACAGATTATGTACAAATGTGAAGTATCTTGGATCACGTGTCAAACAATTTTGCGCAGTATAGTAAAGATGTTTTTGTAAATTTCTATGAAAACTAAAACACTAAATTATTATTGACTATATAAAAAGGAAAACTGTATCAATAATTTTTAATCCTGAAACTAATAATGTAGAATCTTGTTGAATCGTGTTTGCAGACGCGACGTGATTTTGTCGATCATGAAAAAATAATGGTCATAGGGTTGATTTCAATTGATTGTAAATAGTACTGTAAAAATAATCGCAACACTTATAAAAAACCATTCTGGGATTTACAGTGGTACCGTTGATAGATGTCAACAAATCACTTATTCGGTGTATACATGTCGTGTCAGTACAAATTATATGTAGAATGTACAAAGTTGAATATGTATTATTATTATTATTAGCAGGAGTCCTAGAGTCTATGCCGCATCCCGCATTTCGAATGCCATTTCTTCCTGTCTTTCCAGTCATCGTCTTCAATAGGTCGATCTCTCATGCTTTTCCTAATTTATGTTCTCCATTGTGTTGTCAGCCTTCCTTCTCTTCTCCTGTTTTGTGGTGTGTAAGTCAATGCTTTCTTTGGCCATCGCGTCTTCTCCATCCTCATTACGTGACCATACCATAGCAACTGTCTGGATTCTATTCTTTCCGCTGTTGTAAATATGCGCCCTGTTTTCCTTCTTATATCTTCGTTTCTAACAAGTTGCGTTCTAGAAATATTACACGCTCTTCTTAAGAAGTCCATATGTAAAAAATACTTCTTAAGTTGAATATGTAAACATTTATTACACACCCTTTACTATCTGAAGTGATAATATCGTTTGGGCGAATGAGTCACTTAATGTGACGTCACATAGAGGGGGGGTGAGACGTGTGTACAGTTTTGTCGTTTGTGTAGCGCTACGTGAAATCTGCACTGAGTGACTGGAAAGTTGACGACCGCAAATTCTACTATCTTTATGCAAAACTGGACAATGGCGACGTCTTAACGAATTGTAGCAAAAAGCTGCGCAAAATTGTACGTGGGATTCTATAAACATTGAAATGCACGAATTGCAGACATGACGAGAAATAAACTAAATGTACTAAATGACAATGAAACGATAAAAGGAAATAAAAGAATTGGTGTAGCCGTCTGCTAAGAATGCCACAGAACAGACTACCAATGCTAACAGTACAGTATAGAGCTAGATGAAGACGAAATGCAAGTAGTCTAAGGAAACCGTGTAGTGGGCACCGGAACACGTCCTGCGAGTGTATACATTGGCAGTTGAGAAGGAGAAGAAAAAGAAGAAGAAGAAGAAGAAGAAGAAGAAGAAGAAGAAGAAGGAGAAGAAGAAGACGAAGAACAAGAAACAGAAGGAGAAGAAGGAGGAGGAGGACGAGGACGAGAAGAAGAGGTAGAAGAAGAAGAAGAAGAAGAAGAAGAAGAAGAAGAAGAAGAAGAAGAAGAAGAAGAAGAAGAAGAAAAAGATCTTTAAATGTCAATATATGACGTTTTATAGGTCCCCTTACCTCAGTGGCGTCCTTCCATTTTAATTTTTCAGTTACTGTTTTTTCCTTAAGGTATATATTTTATAAGTAATTAGTAATAAATGTTTAACTAAATATTTATAGGCACAGAGATACGGCGAAATTAGAGGTTTAAAAATCCAAGTATTATTCACTTACACTTACATTGTGTAGAAAATACGCCCTTTAATAAGTTTTCAAATTTTAGTTTATTGAAATTTTGTACTACGTCACAAAACTCATAGAATATTAGATTCAGATAATTAAGGCTGAGTAATAAATTTGTTCAAATTATTGTTTTTGCTTTTCATAATTATTTTAGTGTATTTTGGAAGAATCTAGGCACTTTTTGTTGAAATAAATGTTTCCAAAACAATTAATTAATTGTTTTTTATGTCTAACAAGTAGGTTATAGGAATGTGTGTGTGGTGACTTTAAGATTTCGTGATTTGAAAGTTTTATTTATTTACTTTTGCTTGTTACCTATATATTATGTAAATACTTTTGTGTGTTTTGACGCCCTTTCGGTTGTAAGACAGAGTATTGTTTATCTTTAATTTGTTATGATTTAGTTTTGTTTTCGCCTGAAGAAAGATTTGTTTTGTAGCCGAAACGTCACTTTTAAATGAAAAATCATCAATGTAAATGCTCGACATAATAATAGGCCTAACGTCAGCAAACCATAACTGACGTCTTTATAAGAGTACAGTATTAAATTTTCAAAATACCAAAATTATTTTTGCTTAACGTGAGTGAAAATTTTAATGAAATTGCAAAAACTTCATGTAGGGTTCAAATTAAACAAAACGTTTACTAACACCTTTACGGAGTATTACGGTTTAAAAATGTTTTTAAGTTTGAGACCCCAGTGCACAAAAAATAGAACCAAAAATTTGAAAAATACTACAGGATGTAAGACCAATACGGTCCAAATGTTAACAGTTTCTAGTGTTTGTTGTATGATTGCGAACTCTGTAACTGTTATATTATTCAAGAAATGTTAGAAAAATCGGAATTTTTCTAAACTTTCCTTTACTTGAAAAATTATCTACCATCTAACTTTGTGTAATAATAAATTACATCATTCTAAGTAAAGAACGAGGACTACAACTCATGGAACATACTAGTATAACTTGTTCACATTTAATTTCCTATGAGTTTAGACTTACTGCCTTACACGTGTGATAACAAATGAAGTACGGTATAAATTTTATTATAATAATTAATATATATATTTATTAAACAAAGAGAATTAAAATACTAATTAACATTTTCTCAAATGCTTAAAACAATTTGTCATCATATTTTAAAAGACTTTTAAAATAGTCAGATTCGACGAGACTTTTAGAATAGAACTCTGTGTATATTGTGATCTTCAGTTCCATCCTCTTCTTCTATCCAACAGCGTGGTTACAGAGCTAATAACATCTAACTCCGTTGGCGACGCAGTCAAACAACGGAATCGCTCAAGCTCTCGACCAATCAGATAGCTGCTACAACGCAGCTAACTTCTATATAACTTCGAAACTTTGCAGCGTGGCGCCTTAGGATCAGAACGGTAAAGAGAAGACCCATCGAAGATGACTGCCGCAGCTGCTGTCAAAATGTTTGTACTTTTAGGAAGAGGACCACGGCCCCAAAAGCTCAAGAAATAATTTTTAGTGAAATCTTCACAATATCGCCTATGCTGGTCGCCACCAAAGATAAACCTAATCCTAGAAATCTTGAAGAAGATTTTCTTGCTCGATCTACGCTTAAAACTGAAGCTTTCCTGTCAGTACAATTCCTCCCTTATTTATTCCCTAGACGAAAAAACCTGCGGAATATCAGGCTATTCTGACGGACTCGGAAAACAGGTTGCAGATACATTTGTTTTCGATATACATTTGTTAAATCGAATCTACAAAGACTTGGGATTGCATATTTCCACAATTAAGACCAAGGTGATAACTTTTCGTGGAACTGATCCCGTACGTACAAAAATTGTTATAGATGGTATTGTCCTGGAAAAAATCAGCAATTTTGAATACCTGGGCTACAGTGTGTCTTATAATGCAAGCAATGATGTTGTGAATAAATTGCATAAGTTCAACTTTATGTGCGGGACCATTAAGCGAACACTTAAGTTAGCAAGTAAAGGAACACGCCTAAAATTCTACAAGGTGATGGCCCTTCAAACTCTTCTCTATGGGTCTGAGAATTGGACTTTAACGAAAGGTCAGGCCAGTCGCATCCAAGCGGCAGAAATAAGAATTCTCAGGCACATGGCAGGGTATGCGCACCATGATCATAGAAGAAACAAAGCTATACGGCAGGAAGTGAATATTTTTACGACGGTATACTTGATCGTCGTAGGTACAGTGGAAAACGAAATAAGTACAAGACACCAATTAAGTCACTAATCACCAGATTTAATTTTCACAGTTAACAGTTCGTAATTAACAACACAGTCTCTTATAACAAATCAAATAAAAATTGTTCACACGTAAATAAATGTCAACTAATATTAAAATACAATTGTATTACAATATACCGTCCGGTTATAAAACACAACACTTCACTAAAAACCACTTGAACGCGCACAGTCATATCGCCCGATAATAACTCGGCAATAACTCGGACCGCCTGTAAATATATTGCAAATAATACTGAAAACTAAATCCGCGGCCACCATGTATGTATCTGAGCTCACAGACCAGAACGTTCCTAATTCCGTCTTAGCGC
The DNA here is from genome assembly GCA_034769895.1 of Magicicada septendecula. Lineage (NCBI taxonomy): Eukaryota > Metazoa > Arthropoda > Insecta > Hemiptera > Cicadidae > Magicicada > Magicicada septendecula. Next base: position 7,123,051 of record CM068372.1, read on the forward strand.
CCGTGTGAACTACGTAATTACTGCGGCCTTGTCACAGTCCGCGCGGATGGCGACTTCGAGAAAACTCTCGCGGATGCGTTGACAGTCACGTATGCCACATACATTAGACCGAGATTCTTCTGGCAGTTTCGACACAGACGTAGGCTGTTCTGTAATGTCGTAACACTGCCTCCTCCTTAAGCCTGTTCGTCCCGAACTGGCAAACCGTCTCTGAAGTAATACTCGACCAGGGGATCTAGGTGGACGTCCTTGCGAAAGATAATTCTCCGGTTCTTCGAATTCAGTCTCGTGTGATCCGAACATCACGTTCCCAGGAAACGAGTCTTCCGTTCAACCATTAGTTTTGCTGGAATCACTCCCGTTACATCATGTACTGATGACCAAAACACTACTGGCTGATCCAAGTTTGTTTGGTTCTCGTCAACAACCTCTTGCGTAACCTCACCTTCAGCCACTTTTCCCTCGGGCGCTTCTATCACCTCAGGAATAAGCAAGAGTTTTGTCTCGACACCCATAGACGGCTTTCCAAATCACTTCTTTTGTCGTTACACTTAATTGTATTTCCTCTGCTAGTTCTTCCTCCATTTCCGCTTGCAATAGGGAGGGTTCCTCTTGACCAGACCTGTTGACTTTTTCTTTGACTAATGCCACTCGCTTAATCGAATGGTTGGTAGACCCTGTCATTTTAGCAATGCGAAGCTTTATATTCTCTTGGCCAACATTCAGCGCATTCTCTCTTATGTCCACAACGAAACCGTAGGCTTTAATAATGTCCGTGCCAAGAATCACTTCATCGACAATGTCTGCAACTAGCATTTGGTGGCTAAACTCGAGAAGACCCAGGCATACACGTACGTCTATCTTTCTTAGCACCTTCACGGGACTTCCAGTCACAGTCTGTATTATTCCACAAGAACTAGTTAGAGGCTGGCGGTTGCTGACTAAGTCATGGCGCACAATGGACACTGTTGCGTCCGTGTCAACTGTAAATGATGTAGGTTTACCTTCGGCAAATCCATTAACAATCAAGTTTCCACTGGTTATGTAGCGTGGAAACTGTGTGCTGTTCTGGGGCTTTACTTCTCCAATTGGTGCGATCACTCTCTTCTCTCGGTATCTTCTTCTCCCAACAGTCTACCTGTAGATGACCACGTTTTCCACAGTTGTAACATTTCGGTCTTCTGTCTTTTTCAAATCGTTGCTACTCTCTTGAACTTTTGAATTGTTTGTCCGACAACATTGTTTTTCTGCACCTATCGTAACGGCAATGTCATACAGAGATCTTCTGACTCCAATGAAATGGCACAAACCCATTAATGTAGCGGGACGCTGACTTCGCAGCTTCAAACTCTAGGCCATGATCAAGAGCTTCTGAGTTATTTCGGTGTCTTGCCATTCGTAACACTTGCTGAAGTTCACAATCTCCGATGCCATCAATAAATGTCTGCACCGCAAACCTTATTCGAAAATCTTCTGGTGCTTCAATCTAGGCCAATCTAATCAATCTGTCGATACTTGCTTCAAACTCTTGAAGACTCTCCCCGGAACGTTGTCGTCTTGTTCTCAACTGAGCTTAGTACACATCTCGCAAATGTTTATCACCGTAGCGTAATTCTAGAGCTTTTATCAACTCGGCATAGATGTTCTGGCTTTCAGGTGAGTGATAGGGCTCGGAGGTTGGGAAGGGACATTTGAATTATAGATTGTTTGCGATTGTGTTGTGGACTGTGGCGAGGGTTGGGGGTGTGAAGGGTTTGGTTTATCCTCTTGGTTGTTAGTTGCGATCTGACGATAGGCTGAGAAGCTTGAAAGCGCTAATCGGAACATTTTTTCTATAGTGGTGTGCAACAGTGATAATTCTTCGTATTGTTTAAATTAGCAGCCATCCTTACTTTTCTTTTATAAAATTGCTAAACTGCTATAATTGTTATTATTTAGACAAAGCTTTTCGTCATCACTGACATCTTCAGGTCTTAAACAACCTAGGGTCGTTGTTTAAGACCTGAAGATGTCAGTGATGACGAAAAGCTTTGTCTAAATAATAACAATTATAGCAGTTTAGCAATTTTATAAAAGAAAAGTGATAATTCTGTTTGTCATTATATTGTAGTCACCAAGTGACGTGTACACTTACGTAATTTAGTTGTAATATTTGTAAACACTTTGTTACTCACCGTCTTATGACTTGTTTAAATCTTTCAATAACTACGCGTTTCAAGGATAAATCTTCATCATCAGGTTATATAAAAACACCAATCCTCCTGGAGAAGTCGTCAAAAATTCATAAATTTTTACCAAACATCACAGTATGTATGTCATCTAAGAAGACCTTATTGTATCACTTCATGCCGCGTCGCGACCTGGTGCGCCCCACTACACGGAACTTCTCCAGAAGGATTGGTGTCTTTATATAACCTGATGATGAGAATTTATCCTTGAAACACGTAGTTATTGAAAGTTTTAAAGAAGCCACAAGACGATGAGTAACCAAGTGTTTACAAAAATTACAATTTAATACCTACTCTGCCAGTTGAGCTGATGGAAGATTACCCCCTCCTATTTTACTGTTTCTTCTAGTATTGCTGTTCATAGTTTAGCAGATCAAGTGTACTAGCGGACGTGTCTGGTTTACAATTTCGGACAATTGTTTGCTTCTTTGTTATGATTTCTCTCATCATCTGATCATCCGCCTGTTGTCAGCGTCGTTGTTCTGTCTACAACAGCACGGCCTTTTTAAATTTTCAATGACTGGCTTCCATTTTTTACCGATTAATAACGTTCTTGGATTTCGTTGTTCATGACGTGTCCGTCGATTAAAAAATATAATTAATTTGATACATAGACTTAACAACATCTCACTAGATGGAAAAGAGTACAAAGACGAACTAAACACGATAAAATATCTAGCAGAATCCAACGAGTACAACAGAACAATAGTCAATAAACTACTAAACAAAACAGAAAACAAACAACAGACAAAGACAGAAAACAACAAATTCATAACACTAACATACTTAAGCAAACACACTGAAAAAATAGCCCACAAATTTCAAAAAGGAGGATACAGAATCACATACAAAACTACAAACAAAACAGAAAACACACTATAAAAACACACACACAAAGCACAAAACAAATTCAATCTACCTGGTGTTTACAAACTAAATTGCTCTGATTGCAACAAATTCTACATAGGCCAGACAGGCGTAGCTTTAAACAAAGATATATTGAACACACAAAGGCACTACACTCCACTACCGATTTGCAAACCACCTCATTGATGAAGACCACACATACAAAAACATCGACAATAACATGGACATTCTACACGTACACACAAAAGACCGAAAACTAGACCCTCTTGAACAACTGGAAATATACAAACACAAGAAGACACATAAAACGACATCCTAAACGAACAGACACAATTCAAATCACACGCATTATTCGAAAATATTACACCACACACACACAACATCGGTCTTTCAAAAGCTGACACCGTCGCCAAGAACAAGATAGACAGCGCTCCTAGTGCCAGACTCTGACGAAACTTATAATAAACGAAAACTGGTTCAGGCTATAAGGTAAACTTTTTACGTTTTTACCCATAAAACTCTTTGTGTTCCGAGTCGGTAGTGATTTAAATATATTTGATTAATTACGAATTACACTAATCTTTTACAGTGTCCACTGTTTCAACTGTTAACGGTCCTGTCACACTTCTGACCCACGCAACGACGGTCTCACTGATCGTCGTATGGTACAGTGGAAAACAGAACACAAGACACCAGTGAAATAACTAATAACCAGCTAATATTATTACAGTTAATAATCTATCATCAACAAGATAGTCTCTTACAATAATTCAAGTGAAAATTGTCCACACTCAATAATAATGTCAACTATAAAACATTTCGCACTAATTGAAACACAATAACAGTTCGCAACATACACTCGATCCGCGTTAAAGAAATCGCTAACACCACAGAACTGACAAGCCGACTGCTATGGTTATTATAGGTAGCGCACGCTTTCTAGAATTCATCCATCCTCAATGTGAACGCCACATAATGCTGACCCTAATGCGTATCTCAAGTGGGCTCTTGATGAATCTGGAACAAACTTCTCGGCTTTAACTGAGGCAACACCTGGCTACTAGTGGCGGGAGGCAACGAGTGGAGGACAATCTCGGGTGTTCTAGAAGATTCGATACGGTTCTCTTCACAACATTCTTAGAAAATATGCCTAACGTATGGCCAAATAATAAAACTGTAGTCAACATACCTAGGCCATAGTTTACGTTCGCTGATAATTTATCTTTATTTTAAAATTCTTGCTTTCAAACCATTCCATCAGTATTAAAACTGTTTTGCTTCTTTTCATCAGAAAAATACTTAAGGCGTTCAGGCTTTGGACTGGCTACCGTGTGCTACTGTTTTTTGGGTGTTAATTTTTCGTATAGAGGGGTGGGGAGGGGGGAGTGTCTTCCGGTTGTTTATACAAAGGGATAGGAGTTACTCGCTAGTCGCAGTTTACTGGTGACCTTGAGGTATGCGTCTTTTCAGTGTGTATGTGTGTGTAGGGGGGAATTATAGATTTCGGTCTTGATTTACAAGTTTTATTTGTTTACTTTTGTTTGTTGCCTATATATTATGTAAATACTGTTTAGTGTTTTGACACCCTTTCGGTTGTAAGGCAGAATATTGTTTATCTTTAATTTTTGATGATTTAGTTTTGTTTTTTGCCTTAAGAAAGATTTGTCGAGTAGCCAAAACGTCGCTTTTAAATGAAAAATCATCGATGTAGAGAGTTCGACACAACAGTAGGCCTAACGTGAACAACCCATCACTGACGACTTTTAAAGAGTATAGTATTGGCTTTTTAAAATTCCAAAATAATTTCCCTTAAGGTGAGTGAAAGTTTTAATGAAATCGCAAAAACGTTAAGTAGGGTTCAAATTGAACAAAAGGTTTACAGACATCTTAATGGAGTATCACGTTTCAAAAATGTTAAAATTTTTAGACCCTGTGCACACAAAAAAGAGAACAAAATTTTTTTAAATATGAATTGAAAACTAAATCAGGATGTAACACTAATACGGTTCAAATGTTAACAAATTATAATGTTTGTTGTATGATCGTGTTCTCTGGAATTGTTATATTATTCAGGAAATAATAGAGAAATCGGGAGTTTTCTTAGCTTTCTCATACTTCAAAAATTATCTACTATCTAAACGTACTAGCTGTTACCCGTGGCTTCGGACGCAAATATTTGAGTTTTAATAAGTACGTATTTTAATATAATTTTTATTGTCTTTGTCTATTTGGCGTTCTGTCAGCTCGTATATCAGTTTTGTACTCATTAGTCAAATTCTCTCCAAAGCTGTTTTCAACACTTGTGTACTATTTTAACTTGTACTAAATTATTATGTTGGTGCAACATCATTTGGAGATTTAAAAGTACCCGTTTATAAAGCCATCGGAAATATTTATAGAGTACCTGTTAAATAAAAAACGCTACATTGTTTATTTTAGGCGTTACTGTGTTAGAAGCATTGTATAACACATGAAACATTATGGTTTCATCAACCATTGCTTTTATGTATTTCAGCAGTAAATTAAAAATCAAAACCGTTGTCACTTAATTTCAAAAATGAAAACAACACGTATTTTCGCTTCGCATTAAGTAATAGGACAACTTACAATTAGTACACTTCTTCTTTTCCACATCGTATTATATCGATACAATCGCATATGATATAAAACATCGAAAATGTACTGCAGGAATGGATAAATGTACAGTTCCGCTGCCACTAAATATCTTCTGATTATTTACTTGTTACTATGGTAATTAATTCTGGTCTCCATGGTGTTTTTGACATCTTTAGTAGTATTATTTAATATATTTAATTACTTATACATTGCTACATCAGAAATATGTATAAACATACATTTTATAATCGTTTAAGACAATTACAAAATATATAGACGTATCTGTATACAAAGTTACAAAACATATCGAAACAATTGCAAAGTAAAAACATTGAAACTGCAGGAACGTATAAAGGTACAGTTCGATGCCTCTAAATATCATTTGTTCATTTACTTGTTACTATGGTAATTAATTTTGGTCTCCATGGCATTGTTGACATCTTTATACGCGTCAACAAAAGACATAATTAAAACAGCCTAAATCCTGCGAACGGGGCAAAATATCAAATTCCAAGGTAGACAGTATTTTTCGCCTTGTGTCAACGGTTACCTGTCCAAAATTTGGTGGCAATCGGTGTAACGGTGTGCATTTGTATTCAGTACCCACAAATCGTCAGAGTTTGAGTTATATATATATATATATATATATTTATATTTATATATAGTTCATTCAAAGTATCGTGCGAGGAGTGCAACTTATGGAAATACCTTGTTCGCATTTAATTTCCAATGAATTTAGACTTATTGCCTTACAAGAATGATGGAAAATTAAATATGAATTTTATTATAATACTTTATTAATTTATATATATATATATATATATTGCAATGGAACATCGCAAAAAGGGTATTTGTAGCCAGGACTACATGCTTTTATACCAATTTATGACGTTATAGACATGTTGAAAATTGATTTTGTTAAAATTTTGTAAAATAACTATAAGTTTTGAAATAAGAAATGTGTAATGTAATTAACTGTTGTATGTCGAAATGCCCATAAATTTATTTTCTGTCATGTCAAGTGCGAATTAAGTGCGCGAGTGCGCGTGTGCTCGTGTTATTCGTATTTACATGAATAACTCTGGTGTAAATGAACGTATTGAATTGAGACTTGGACAGCTGATGCTTCTAAATTAGCGCTACATTTATCTTATGTCATAAACTCAAAACGTATTATTTTAATATGTATTTTTTACAGAATTCACTTTCTAAACAATCCTTATCTTCTGAAAGTCATAAAACGTTTAGATAAAGTCTATACATGCTTTTGCAGACTTCTGCCAAATTGATCAGGGCTTCTGTCTATCAATCTAACCCATCAAAAACGTGATAGGGGTTTCGACCAATCAGAGGCTCCAATTTTCATTCATGGACCCTTTTAGAAGAAGCTTCATTCAGTTCTCCCTAGCAGCTCGGCCATAACAGACGTTGTCTCTGTGCGAGTTTGTCGTAGCAGTATACGTTCTACATAAGGGTTACGAGTACGGAATCTTAGCAACGAGTTGTCCGTTTGCTAAATTTGGAGAGCATTGTTATAAATGATTAATAAATAATGTTAATTATTTAATAAATTTTAAATATTGTTATAAATGACATAATTAAAACACCGTACACACACAGCTAACGAAGACAGTGCGCACTGCCTGACAGTCACATATCATCTGGGCTGATTGCACAGTTCACCGTTTATCTTTAATACGGTATCATACAACGTGTTCGATCTAAATGAAAGCTGGTCGTTGAGCAAACTTTCTTTATGGAATTTAGATGCTTTATAAATTTAGAATTCTTCCAACGCATCCATAAAACGACTTTTGTTAGTTACATGCATGGGTACCATATTCTCCGCAAACCCAGTGTAGTTGTGATTTTCATTAATTAAATGTAATGCAAATTTAGACTTGGCTGATGTGATGTCCTTTTTTGGTAAATGTTCTTTATATCTGTCAACTAATCTCCTCCCCGTTTGACCGATGTAGAACTTGTCACAATCATCACATTGCAATTTATATATGCCTGAGCAATTTTCTATTACTTTAGGAGACCTTACCCTGAATATATTTTTTAAATTATTGACAGTTCTGAATTAAACATTGATATTTAATTTCTTTAACTCGTTTTATATTACATTAGGGAGCACATTAGTAAATTCGGCTGACACAAATTGCATTTTATCTCTGTCATTTTTTATCTTATTCTGCTTATACTTGTGTTTCCGAATCAAATTATCTACCATATCACTTTTGTAACAATTTTTTATGGCTATGTATTTGATTATTTTAACCTCATTCCGATAGTCCTCACAGCTTAAAGGTACAGTCATCAGTAGTAGGGGGAAAATGACAGTTCTACCCCGGAAGTGACGTCACACGGCGGGAAATTCAAAAATTGTGGTGGTGGGGGTAACCATGCGGTAGTTGTCTTTCGGCCATGTTGTCGTCGTCGCCGCCTAAAGTGGGGTTAATGTGTGCGTTGATTGTCGGAGGCGTGGCTATGTTCGCCGTTGACGTCGTCGTTGACGTCGTCATCGTCGCTGGGCGGCGGCCTGGTGGTGGCTTGATGGCCGCCCGCCGTGGTGGGGCGACGGCGGCCATGTTGGAAAAGGTGCGATGTTGTCAATTGGTGTAAGAGTGTAGTGGTTAAGGTACGGCCGGGTTGCCGATTCGTGCGTGTGTTATAGTGTATGGTTATGTATATGTAAGGGGTTTTTCCGGAAGTTCGGCCATGTTGGAAAAGCGTCGATGCGGTGTTGCCAACTGTTGTCGGCTCGGTGTTATAGTGTACGGGTTGAATGTATGTTTCGCCATTGTTGCCAACTCGGTGTTATAGTGTACTGGTTTCGTATATATTTACCCTGCCGTGCCGATATTGTCGATGTTGTGTATAAACATGGTTACTCCCACCACCACAATTTTTGAATTTCTCGTCGTGTGACGTCCAGGGTAGAACTGTCATTTTCCATGTAAGAAACACACATGATATGCAGTGTTCAATTCACTTATCTGAACGATTGCACTGTTGACAACAGTGTGTTTATGTGTTAAGTAAATTGTAGTATGCTAAAAGGATAGTTGAAAATAAACACTTATACAATGAAAAAATATGTACAAGTTTATTATAAATACACAAAATATAAACATAAAAGAAAAAAATATCTACAAGTTTATTTTACAACTATGTTTACACTGCCGCCATTGTTGCCAACTCGTGCGTGTGTTATAGTGTACTGGTTTCGTATATATTTACACTGCCACGTCGATATCGTCGATGTTGTGTTTATGTGTTAAGTAAATATATAAACAGATTGAAAAAAATACGTTCGCAGCAACCTGTTGGTCTGCGGCTCGCTATGTCTAGCCCTACATTTGTTGTTGTAAGAAACACACCGCTATGTCGAGCCCTACTTGAAAGAAACACACATGATATGCAGTTGTCAATTCACTTATATAAAACACATGCACACGCAATATTTATGTAATATCTGAATAATAGGACGTTGCAAATGATGTAATCGGCTCCCACCATGATTTTCACATGTGGAGTTATTTTTTACAACAGAATGCTGACAGACCATCTGTTATCATTGGTGGGTATGTAATATTTAAATATTCTTTAATTTCTAAAGTATATTATAATCATGCAATTATTGTTTAATAAAATTGATTTTTTTTTAGAATATTGTTAATGTTCCAAGGAATTTTGAAATTAAAAAACAATAAAAAGGTTAAAGCAATACTGTTTAATTACAAATAATTAAAATACATGTAATCAAAATATATTACAATTTAAAATACATAATATGTAAACGCACACAGTAGTGAAAATTACAAAACTCAATTGCGCTAATAGTTGCAATTATACTTTCTGGCACGTCTCTCAACGAATGAACGAATAACGCACGTGCACAGCGGAATATATAGGGAGGTAGTTGTGGAGGTGGAAACCGGAGAGGGGGGAAACCACTCAACGCACAGTAAGCGTTTATTTTTAACCGTGTGAACAGGACACGAGCTGATTTCTCACGGTTCGATGGGAAGGTGGGGAAGAGGGGAGTCGGTTATTTTTTATACGTCTAGACAGCACTCGTGCTTGTTCGAACATGTCGACGACGCTAATTTATTTTTAGACAGGTGATGTATTTAACTGTGTGAACAGGATACGACTTGATTTCTCACGGTTCGATGGGTAGGTGAGGAAGAGGGGTGTCGGTTATTTTTATACGTCTAGACAGCACATGTGCTTGTTTGAACACGTCGTCGACGCTAATTTATTTTTAGACAGATGATGTAATCGATAGAAAGGCGACGACTGTTATTTTTTACGTAAGCGCTAAACAATAATGTTAGTAATTGATCATAAACTTATTGATTATTCTAAAATCTGATACAACCCACTCGCGTAAAGCGTGTACTCTAGTATTTGTACATATTTCCGGAAATAAGCGGTGCGCGAGACAGGCTGTTCCATGTATTGATTGTAATTGATCAAGTTTGGGACAACCGAAATCTTCTAAATTTATAATATTAAAATGCACGATACGCTTCTGTAGAAATCTTTTTTTGCAATCATTTTACGAACACGAAGTTGTAAGGAAACGTATACCTTTCTAATATCGGTACAAGATGTTCGTACGATGTGTCCCCGTCCGTCCACGTTAGTCCATGATAATGGTCTGTTAACCATCTGTTGTACTCACATGTTTGTGATTCGAAACAATCGTGTCTATTGGATGTGTAAATATCCAATGCCTGCTGGCAAATGCGGTGACGTCCATAACGCCTAGTTCCTTAACGAGTTCGCTTCCATCGTTGTCGATGAAACAGTGAAAGTCAAGTTGCTGTCGGTATGTGCGTGACTATGTTGGAAAAGCGGCGATGTTGTCGGGTTGTGCATGTGTGCTGGTTAAGGTTCGGCCACGTTGCCGATCCGTGGTGTGTTATAGTGTATGGGTATGTATATGTTATATGTAAGGGGATTTTCCGGAAGGGTGTCCATGTTGGGAAAGCGTTGTCGGCGTTGTCAACTTGTGCTGGTTTAGCGACGTTTTCGGCTCGTGCGAGTGTTATAGTGTATGGGTTTAAGATATATTTACACTGCCACCGGATATCGTCGATGTGAAGAGGTGAATTGCATTGTTGCCAACGCGTCGACCACGTTGTCGGTTCGTGCATGTGTTACGTGGTGTGTTATAGTGTATGGTTATGTATATATAAGGGGTTTTCCCGGAAGTGCGGCCATGTTGGAATGTTTACACTGCCGCCATTGTTGCCAACACGTTGTCAACTCGGTGTTATAGTGTACTGGTTTCGGAAATATTTACACTGCCACAATTGTCTCGATATCGTCGATGTTGTGTCTATGTGTTAAGTAACTGCATTGTTGCCAACTCAGTCAAGTAGTGTAAGAGTGTGCTGGTTAAGGTTCGGTCATGTTAGCCATTCGAGCGTGTGTTATAGTGTATGGGTTTGGATATATACTGTGTTTTCCGGAAGGGTGTCCACGTTGGAAAAGCGTCGACGTTGTCAACTTGTGCATGTGTGCTGGTTTAGCGTCGGCCACGTTGTCGGCTCGTGCATGTGTTATAGTGTACAGGTTTCAGACATATTTACACTGCCACCATTGTCCGGATATCGTCGATGTGAAGAGGTGAATTGCATTGTTGCCAACTGGTGAACTGTACTGGCATCGGTCACGTTGTCGACTCATGCATGTGTTATAGTGTACGGGTTTCAGATATATTTACACTGCCACCCCATTGTCCGGATATCGTCGATGTGAAGAGGTGAATTTCATTGTTGCCAACTCGAGAACTGTACTGGCGTTGGTCACGTTGTCAACTTGTGCATGTGTTATAGTGTATGGGTTTAGATATTTACACTGCTGCCGTTCGGATTTACTACTGCGGTGCAAAATTGAATATCATTTCACTTGTAACAATTGATTATCGTGCATTTGTGCAATTGTTCTGATTGACATTTCACTTATGAAACATGCATGATGGAAGGAAAAAAGGATAGTTGAAAATAAACAACTAAGCAAAGCAAAATTTACATACACTGCCGCCATTGTTGCCAACACGTTGTCAACTCGGTGTTATAGTGTACTGGTTTCAGATATATTTACACTACCACAATTGTCTCGATATCGGCGATGTTGTGTCTATGTGTTAAGTAATTGCATTGTTGCCAACTCAGTCAAGTTGTGTAAGAGTGTGCTGGTTAAGGTTCGGCCACGTTGGCGATTCGAGCGTGTGTTATAGTGTATGGGTTTGGATATATACTGTGTTTTCCGGAAGGGTGTCCACGTTGGAAAAGCGTCGACGTTGTCAACTTGTGCATGTGTGCTGGTTTAGCGTCTGCCACGTTGTCGGCTCGTGCATGTGTTATAGTCTACAGGTTTCAGATATATTTACACCGCCACCATTGTCCGGATATCGTCGATGTGAAGAGGTGAAATGCATTGATGCCAACTGGAGAACTGTACTGGCATCGGTCACGTTGTCGACTCATGCATGTGTTATAGTGCAGGGGTTTCAGATATATTTACACTGCCACCCCATTGTCCGGATATCGTCGATGTGAAGAGGTGAATTGCATTGTTGCCAACTCGAGAACTGTACTGGCGTTGGTCACGTTGTCAACTTGTGCATGTGTTATAGTGTATGGGTTTAGATATTTACACTGCTGCCGTTCGGATTTACTACTGCGGTGCAAAATTGAATATCATTTCACTTGTAAAAATTGATTATCGTGCATTTGTGCAATTGTTCTGATTGACATTTCACATATGAAAAATGCATGATGGACGGAAAAAAGGATAGTTGAAAATAAACAACTAAGCAAAGCAAAATTTACAAATATTGTAATCAAACACACATAAAAATATACAATAAACTACACACACACACACACACACACAAACACCACCGCCGCAAGATGTTCGAACGATGTGTCCCCGTCCGTCCACTCTAATCTATAATAATGCTCCGTTAACCAACGGTTTGTCCTCACGTGATTGTGATCCGAAACGATTGTGTTTACCAGAGGTGCAAATATCAAATGCCTGCTGGCATATGCGATGATATCCATAATGGCTAGTTACTTGCCGAGTACGTTTCCATCGTCGTCAACAAAACAGTGAAAGTCGTCAAGTTCATTGAAAGCTGTCAGACTAAGGTACAGCATGCCATAACCGATCGTAACGATATACCCATAACCGCAATGTCAACTTGCCTATCGCTAACGAAACAATTGCCAAGTCCATTGAAAGCTGTCAGACCAAGGTACTGCATGACATGCCACGTTCATTGAAAGCTGTCAGACCAAGGTACTGCATGCCATAACCGATCGTAACGATATACCCATAACCGCAATGTCAACCTGCCTATCGTTAACGAAAACATTGCCACGTTCATTGAAAGCTGTCAGACCAAGGTACTGCATGACATGCCACGTTCATTGAAAGCTGTCAGACCAAGGTACTGCATGCCATAACTGATCGTAACGATATACCCATAACCGCAATGTCATCCTGCCTATCGTTAACGAAACCACTGCAAAGTTCATTGAAAGCCGGCAGACCAAGTTACTGCACGTCGTAACCGTTCGTAACGATATACCCATAACCGCAACGTCATCCTGCCTATCGTTAACGAAAGCATTGACACGTTCATTGAAAGCTGTCAGACCAAGTACTGCATGACATAACCGATTTTAACGATATAACCACAACCGCAATGTTAACCTGCCTAGCGTTAACCAAACCATTGCCTCGTTCATTGAAATCTGTCAGACAAAGATACTGCATGCCATAACCGAGTTTAACGATATACCCACAACCGCAATGTCAACCTGCCTATCTTTAACGAAACCATTGCCACGTTCATTGAAAGGTGTCAGACCAAGATACTGCATGCCATAACCGATCGTAACGATATACCCACAATCGCAATGTCAACCTGCCTATCGTTAACGAAACCATTGCCACATTCATTGTAAATTGTCAGACCAAGGTACTGCATGCCATAGCCGATCGTAACGATATAGCCATAATCGCAATATCAACCTGCCTATCGTTAACAAAACCACACCAATTTCATTGAAAGCTGTCAGACCAATGTACTGCATGCCATAACCGATCGTAACGATATACCCATAACCGCAATGTCAACCTGTCTATCGTTAACGAAACCATTGCCATGCCATAACCGATCGTAACGATATACCCATAACCGCAATGGCAACCTGCCTATCGTTAACGAAACCATTGCAAAGTTCTTTTAAAGCCGTCAGACCAAGGTACTGCATGCCATAACCGATCGTAACGATATACACATAACCGCAATGTCAACCTGCCTTTCGTTAACGAAACCACGTCAAGTCCATTGAAATCTGTCAGACCAAGGTACTGCATGCCATTACCGATCGTAACCATATACCCATAACCGCAATATATACCTGCCTACCGTTAACGTAACCATTGCCACGTTCACTGAAAGCTGTCAGACCAAGGTACTGCTCGCCATAACCGATCGTAACGATATACCCATATCCGCAATGTCAACCTGCCTGTCGCTAATGAAACCATTGCCTCGTTCATTGAAAGTTGTCAGACCAATGTACTGCATGTCATAATCGATCGTAACGATATACCTATAACTGCAACGTCAACCTGCCTATCGTTAAGGAAACCATTGCCAAGTTCATTGAAAGCTGTCAGACCAAGTTACTGCATTCCATAACCGATCGTAATGATATACCCATATCCGCAATGTCTACCTGCTTATCGTTAACGGAACTTTTGCCACGTTCATTGAAATCTGTCAGACCAAGGTACTGCATGTCATAACCGATCGTAACGATTTACCCATAACCGCATTCTCACCCTACCAATCGTTAACGAAACCATTGCCAAGTTCACTGAAATCTGGCAGACCAAGGTACTGCATGGCATAACCGATCGTAACGAAACCGCAATCTCAATCTACCAATCGTTAACGAAACCATTGCCAAGTTCATTGAAAGCTGTCAGACCAAGGTACTGCATGGCATAACCGATCGTAACGATATACACATATCCGAACGATATACCCATAACCACAATGTCAACCTGTCTATCGTTAACGAAACCATTGCTACGTTCATAGAAAGTTGTCAGACCAAGGTACTGCATGCCATAACCGATCGTGACGATATACCCATAACCGCAATATCAACCTGCCTATCGTTAACGAAACCATTACCAAGTTCGTTGAAAGTCGCCAGACCAAGGTACTGCAAGCTATAACCGATCGTATCGATACACCCATAACCGCAATGTCAACCTGCCTATCGTTAACGAAACCATTGCCAGTTCATGGAAAGCTGTCAGACCAAGGTATTGCATGCCATAACCGATCGTAACGTTATACCCATAACCGCAATGTCAACCTGCCTATCGTTAACGAAACCATTGCCACGTTCATTGAAATCTGTCAGACCAAGGTACTGCATGCCATAACCGATCGAAACGATATACCCATAAACGCAATGTCAACCGGCCTATCTTTAACGAAACGATTGACACGTTTATTGAAACCTGTCAGACCAAGGTACTGCATGTCATAACCGATCGTAACGATATACCCATAACCGTAATATCAACCTTCTTATCGTTAACGAAACCATTGCCATGTTCATTGAAAGCTATCAGACCAAGGTACTGCATGTCATAACCGATCGTAACGATATACCCATAACCTCAATCTCAACCTGTCTATCTTTAACGAACCCATTACCAATTTCATTGAAAGCCGCCAGACCAAGGTACTGCATGCACTGTCGGACCAAGGTATTTCATGTCATAACCGATCGCAACAATATACCCATAACCGCAATGTAATCCTGCCTATCGTTAACGAAACCTTTGTAAAAGTTCATTGAAAGCCGCCAGACCAAGGTACTGCATGCACTGTCAGACCAAGGTACTTCATGTCATAACAGATCGTAACGATATACCCATAACAGCAATGCCAACTTGCCTATCGTTAACGAAACCATTTCCACGTTCATTGAAAGCTGACAGACCAAGGTACTACATGCCATAACCGATCGTAACGATATACCCATAACCGCAATGTCAACCTGCCTATCGTTAACGAAACCATTGCCACGTTCATTGAAAGCTGTCAGAACAAGGTACTGCATGCGATACCCGATCGTAACGATATACCCATAACCGCAACCGAACGCTCGACGACTGTTTTAGTTAACAGTGAACAGTTGTTACGTGCATTTAGGCGAGCAGTCGGGGGTTATGAGAGTTCGAATACACTATCTTCCACCATGTTAAAGGACGGGAGGTGGTTGGGCGGAGTCACGGAGTTGGGGGATGTCGTCCATGTTGATAAAGTCGTCGCCCATGTTGAAAAATTCTTCGACCAATCATCGATGACCTCCGGGCGGCGGTCAGGCGGTGGATGGCGAATACGACTACGACGTCAACGACGACGTCAACGACAACGGCGGCAACGTCAACGAACGACACCGTTCGGACGATGATGGATTTATGTCGGCTAAAGGACGTTAATCAATTTTTAATAATAAACAGACACCTGTATATTGTGGGCGATAAATCTTTGTGGACATTATAACTCGAGTCGAAGCGATCGGGTCCGCCGCTTCTGTTGACGGATTGGTTGACGTCGCCGCCGTTGTTGTCGTTGACGTCGTCGTTGACGTCGTAGTCGTATTCGCCATCCACCGCCTGACCGCCGCCCGGAGGTCATCGATGATTGGTCGAAGAATTTTTCAACATGGGCGACGACTTTATCAACATGGGCGACATCCCCCAACTCCGTGACTCCGCCCAACCACCTCCCGTCCTTTAACATGGTGGAAGATAGTGTATTCGAACTCTCATAACCCCCGACTGCTCGCCTAAATGCACGTAACAACTGTTCACTGTTAACTAAAACAGTCGTCGAGCGTTCGGTTGCGGTTATGGGTATATCGTTACGATCGGGTATCGCATGCAGTACCTTGTTCTGACAGCTTTCAATGAACGTGGCAATGGTTTCGTTAACGATAGGCAGGTTGACATTGCGGTTATGGGTATATCGTTACGATCGGTTATGGCATGTAGTAACTTGGTCTGTCAGCTTTCAATGAACGTGGAAATGGTTTCGTTAACGATAGGCAAGTTGACATTGCTGTTATGGGTATATCGTTACGATCTGTTATGACATGAAGTACCTTGGTCTGACAGTGCATGCAGTACTTTGGTCTGGCGGCTTTCAATGAACTTGGCAAAGGTTTCGTTAACGATAGGCAGGATTACATTGCGGTTATGGGTATATTGTTGCGATCGGTTATGACATGAAATACCTTGGTCCGACAGTGCATGCAGTACCTTGGTCTGGCGGCTGTCAATGAAATTGGTAATGGGTTCGTTAAAGATAGACAGGTTGAGATTGAGGTTATGGGTATATCGTTACGATCGGTTATGACATGCAGTACCTTGGTCTGATAGCTTTCAATGAACATGGCAATGGTTTCGTTAACGATAAGAAGGTTGATATTACGGTTATGGGTATATCGTTACGATCGGTTATGACATGCAGTACCTTGGTCTGACAGGTTTCAATAAACGTGTCAATCGTTTCGTTAAAGATAGGCCGGTTGACATTGCGTTTATGGGTATATCGTTTCGATCGGTTATGGCATGCAGTACCTTGGTCTGACAGATTTCAATGAACGTGGCAATGGTTTCGTTAACGATAGGCAGGTTGACATTGCGGTTATGGGTATAACGTTACGATCGGTTATGGCATGCAATACCTTGGTCTGACAGCTTTCCATGAACTGGCAATGGTTTCGTTAAAGATAGGCAGGTTGACATTGCGGTTATGGGTGTATCGATACGATCGGTTATAGCTTGCAGTACCTTGGTCTGGCGACTTTCAACGAACTTGGTAATGGTTTCGTTAACGATAGGCAGGTTGATATTGCGGTTATGGGTATATCGTCACGATCGGTTATGGCATGCAGTACCTTGGTCTGACAACTTTCTGTGAACGTAGCAATGGTTTCGTTAACGATAGACAGGTTGACATTGTGGTTATGGGTATATCGTTCGGATATGTGTATATCGTTACGATCGGTTATGCCATGCAGTACCTTGGTCTGACAGCTTTCAATGAACTTGGCAATGGTTTCGTTAACGATTGGTAGATTGAGATTGCGGTTTCTTTACGATCGGTTATGCCATGCAGTACCTTGGTCTGACAGATTTCAATGAACTTGGCAATGGTTTCGTTAACGATTGGTAGGGTGAGATTGCGATTATGGGTAAATCGTTACGATCGGTTATGACATGCAGTACCTTGGTCTGACAGATTTCAATAAACGTGGCAAAAGTTCAGTTAACGATAAGCAGGTAGACATTGCGGATATGGGTATATCATTACTATCGGTTATGGAATGCAGTAACTTGGTCTGACAGCTTTCAATGAACTTGGCAATGGTTTCCTTAACGATAGGCAGGTTGACGTTGCAGTTATGGGTATATCGTTACGATCGATTATGGAATGCAGTAACTTGGTCTGACAACTTTCAATGAACTTGGCAATGGTTTCATTAGCGATAGGCAGGTTGACGTTGCAGTTATGGGTATATCGTTACGATCGATTATGACATGCAGTACATTGGTCTGACAACTTTCAATGAACGAGGCAATGGTTTCATTAGCGACAGGCAGGTTGACATTGCGGATATGGGTATATCGTTACCTCGGTTATGCCATGTAATACCTTGGTCTGACAGCTTTCAGTGAACGTGGAAATGGTTTCGTTAACGATAAGCAGGTTGACATTGTGGATATGGGTATATCGTTACGATCGGTTATGGCGAGCAGTACCTTGGTCTGACAGCTTTCGGTGAACGTGGCAATGGTTACGTTAACGGTAGGCAGGTTTATATTGCGGTTATGGGTATATGGTTACGATCGGTAATGTCATGCAGTACCTTGGTCTGACAGATTTCAATGGTCTTGACGTGGTTTTGTTAACGAAAGGCAGGTTGACATTGCGGTTATGTGTATATCGTTACGATCGGTTATGGCATGCAGTACCTTGGTCTGACGGCTTTAAAAGAACTTTGCAATGGTTTCGTTAACGATAGGCAGGTTGTCATTGCGGTTATGGGTATATCGTTACGATCGGTTATGGCATGGCAATGGTTTCGTTAACGATAGGCAGGTTGACATTGCGGTTATGGGTATATCGTTACGATCGGTTATGGCATGCAGTACCTTGGTCTGACAGCTTTCAATGAAATTGGTGTGGTTTTGTTAACGATAGGCAGGTTGATATTGCGATTATGGCTATATCGTTACGATCGGCTATGGCATGCAGTACCTTGGTCTGACAACTTACAATGAACGTGGCAATGGTTTCGTTAAAGATAGGCAGGTTAACATTGCGGTTGTGGGTATATCGTTAAACTCGGTTATGGCATGCAGTATCTTTGTCTGACAGATTTCAATGAACGAGGCAATGGTTTCATTAACGCTAGGCAGGTTGACATTGCGGTTGTGGTTATATCGTTAAAATCGGTTATGTCATGCAGTACTTGGTCTGACAGCTTTCAATGAACGTGTCAATGCTTTCGTTAACGATAGGCAGGATGACGTTGCGGTTATGGGTATATCGTTACGAACGGTTACGACATGCAGTAACTTGGTCTGCCGGCTTTCAATGAACTTTGCAATGGTATCTTTAACGATAGGCAGGTTGACATTGCGGTTGTGGGTATATCGTTACGATCGGTTATGTCATGCAGTACCTTGGTCTGGCGGCTTTCAATGAAATTGGCAATGGTCCCGTTAACGATAGGCAGGTTGACATTGCGGTTATGGGTATAGGTATATCATTACGATCGGTTATGTCATGCACTACCTTGGTCTGACAGGTTTCAATGAACGTGACAATGGTTTCGTTAACGATAGGCAGGTAGATATTGCGGTTATGGGTATATCGTTACGATCGGTTATGTATGGCATGCTATACCTTGGTCTGACAGCTTTCCATGAACTGGCAACGGTTTCGTTAACGATAGGCAGGTTGACATTGCGGTTATCGGTATATCATTACGATCGGTTATGGCATGCAATACCTTGTTCTGACGGCTTTCAATGAACTTGGCAATGGTTTCGTTAACGATAGGCAGGTTGAGATTTCGGTTATGGGTATATCGTTACTATCGGTTATGGCATGCAGTACCTTGGTCTGAGAGCTTTCAATGAACGTGGAAATGGTTTCGTTAACGATAGGCCGGTTGATATTGCGGTTATGGGTATATCGTTACGATTGGTTATGGCATGCAATACCTTGGTCTGACAGCTTTCAATGAACTTGGCAATGGTTTCGTTAACGTTAGGCAGGTTGACATTGCGGTTATGGGTATATCGTTACGATCGGTTATGGCATGTAGTACCTTGGTCTGACAGCTTTCATTGAACTTGGCAATGGTTTCGTTAACGATAGGCAGGTTGAAATTGCGGTTATGGGTATATCGTTTCTATCGGTTATGACATGCAATACATTGGTCGGAGAGCTTTCAATGAACGTGGCAATGGTTTCGTTAACGATAGGCTGGTTGAGATTGCTGTTATGTTTTAATCGTTACGATCGGTTATGGCATGCAGTACCTTGGTCTGACAGCTTTCAATGAACTTGGCAATGGTTTCGTTAACGATAGGCAGGTTGAAATTGCGGTTATGGGTATATCGTTACGATCGGTTATGGTATGCAGTACCTTGGTCTGACAGCTTTCAATGAACTTGGCGATGGTTTCGTTAACGATAGGCGGGTTGAGATTGCGGTTATGGGTATATTGTTACGATCGGTTATGGCATGCAGTACCTTGGTCTGACAGCTTTCAATGAACTTGGCAATGGTTTCTTTAACCGTAGGCAGGTTGAGATTGCGGTTATGGGTATATCGTTACGATCGGTTATGACATGCAGTATCTTGGTCTGACAGCTTTCAATGAACTTGGCAATGATTTCGTTAACGATAGGCAGGTTGACATTGCGGTTATGGGTATATCGTTACGTTCGGTTATGGCATGCAGTACCTTGGTCTGACAGCTTTCAATGAACGTAGCAATGATTTCGTTAACGATAGGCAGGTTGACATTGCAGTTATGGGTATATCGTTACGATCGGTTATGGCATGCAGTACCTTGGTCTGACAGCTTTCAATGAACGTAACAATTGTTTCGTTAACAGTAGACAGGTTAACATTGTGGTTGTTGGTATATCGTTACGATCGGTTATGGCATGCTGTACCTTGGTCTAACAGCTTCCAATGAACGTGGCAATGGTTTCGTTAACGATAGGCATGTTGAAATTGCGGTTATGGGTATATCGTTACGATCAGTTATGGCATGCAGTACCTTGGTCTGACAGCTTTCAATGAACGTGGCATGTCATGCAGTACCTTGGTCTGACAGCTTTCAATGAACGTGGCAATGTTTTCGTTAACGATAGGCAGGTTGACATTGCGGTTATGGGTATATCGTTACGATCGGTTATGGCATGCTGTACCTTAGTCTGACAGCTTTCGTTGAACTTGACGATTTTCACTGTTTTGTTGACGACAATGGAAACGAACTCGGCAAGTAACTAGCCATTATGGACATCATCGCATATGCCAGCAGGCATTTGATATTTGCACCTCTAGTAAACACAATCGTTTCGGATCACAATCACGTGAGGACAAACCGTTGGTTAACGGAGCATTATTATAGATTAGAGTGGACGGACGGGGACACATCGTTCGAACATCTTGCGGCGGTGGTGTTTGTGTGTGTGTGTGTGTGTGTAGTTTATTGTATATTTTTATGTGTGTTTGATTACAATATATGTAAATTTTGCTTTGCTTAGTTGTTTATTTTCAACTATCCTTTTTTCCGTCCATCATGCATTTTTCATATGTGAAATGTCAATCAGAACAATTGCACAAATGCACGATAATCAATTTTTACAAGTGAAATGATATTCAATTTTGCACCGCAGTAGTAAATCCGAACGGCAGCAGTGTAAATATCTAAACCCATACACTATAACACATGCACAAGTTGACAACGTGACCAACGCCAGTACAGTTCTCGAGTTGGCAACAATGCAATTCACCTCTTCACATCGACGATATCCGGACAATGGGGTGGCAGTGTAAATATATCTGAAACCCCTACACTATAACACATGCATGAGTCGACAACGTGACCGATGCCAGTACAGTTCTCCAGTTGGCATCAATGCATTTCACCTCTTCACATCGACGATATCCGGACAATGGTGGCAGTGTAAATATATCTCAAACCTGTACACTATAACATATGCACGAGCCGACAACGTGGCAGACGCTAAACCAGCACACATGCACAAGTTGACAACGTCGACGCTTTTCCAACGTGGACACCCTTCCGGAAAACACAGTATATATCCAAACCCATACACTATAACACACGCTCGAATCGCCAACGTGGCCGAACCTTAACCAGCACACTCTTACACTACTTGACTGATTTGGCAACAATGCAATTACTTAACACATAGACACAACATCGACGATATCGAGACAATTGTGGTAGTGTAAATATATCTGAAACCAGTACACTATAACACCGAGTTGACAACGTGTTGGCAACAATGGCGGCAGTGTATGTAAATTTTGCTTTGCTTAGTTGTTTATTTTCAACTATCCTTTTTTCCTTCCATCATGCATGTTTCATAAGTGAAATGTCAATCAGAACAATTGCACAAATGCACGATAATCAATTTTTACAAGTGAAATGCTATTCAATTTTGCACCGCAGTAGTAAATCCGAACGGCAGCAGTGTAAATATCTAAACCCATACACTATAACACATGCACAAGTTGACAACGTGACCAACGCCAGTACAGTTCTCGAGTTGGCAACAATGAAATTCACCTCTTCACATCGACGATATCCGGACAATGGGGTGGCAGTGTAAATATATCTGAAACCCGTACACTATAACACATGCATGAGTCGACAACGTGACCGATGCCAGTACAGTTCACCAGTTGGCAACAATGCAATTCACCTCTTCTCATCGACGATATCCGGACAATGGTGGCAGTGTAAATATGTCTGAAACCTGTACACTATAACACATGCACGAGCCGACAACGTGGCCGACGCTAAACCAGCACACATGCACAAGTTGACAACGTCGACGCTTTTCCAACGTGGACACCCTTCCTGAAAACACAGTATATATCCAAACCCATACACTATAACACACGCTCGAATGGCCAACGTGACCGAACCTTAACCAGCACACTCTTACACTACTTGACTGAGTTGGCAACAATGCAATTACTTAACACATAGACACAACATCGACGATATCGAGACAATTGTGGCAGTGTAAATATTTCCGAAACCAGTACACTATAACACCGAGTTGACAACGTGTTGGCAACAATGGCGGCAGTGTAAACATTCCAACATGGCCGCACTTCCGGGAATACCCCTTATATATACATATACACTATAACACACCACGTAACACATGCACGAGCCGACAACGTGGTCGACGCGTTGGCAACAATGCAATTCACCTCTTCACATCGACGATATCCGGTGGCAGTGTAAATATATCTTAAACCCATACACTATAACACTCGCACGAGCCGACAACGTCGCTAAACCAGCACAAGTTGACAACGCCGACAACGCTTTCCCAACATGGACACCCTTCCGGAAAAACCCCTTACATATACATACCCATACACTATAACACACCACGGATCGGCAACGTGGCCGAACCTTAACCAGCACACATGCACAACCCGACAACATCGCCGCTTTTCCAACATAGTCACGCACATACCGAAAGCAACTTGACTTTCACTGTTTCATCGACAACGATGGAAGCGAACTCGTTAAGGAACTAGGCGTTATGGACGTCACCGCATTTGCCAGCAGGCATTGGATATTTACACATCCAATAGACACGATTGTTTCGAATCACAAACATGTGAGTACAACAGATGGTTAACAGACCATTATCATGGACTAACGTGGACGGACGGGGACACATCGTACGAACATCTTTTACCGATATTAGAAAAGTATACGTTTCCTTACAACTTCGTGTTCGTAAAATGATTGCAAAAAAAGATTTCTACAGAAGCGTATCGTGCATTTTAATATTATAAATTTAGAAGATTTCGGTTGTCCCAAACTTGATCAATTACAATCAATACATGGAACAGCCTGTCTCGCGCACCGCTTATTTCCGGAAATATGTACAAATACTAGAGTACACGCTTTACGCGAGTGGGTTGTATCAGATTTTAGAATAATCAATAAGTTTATGATCAATTACTAACATTATTGTTTAGCGCTTACGTAAAAAATAACAGTCGTCGCCTTTCTATCGATTACATCATCTGTCTAAAAATAAATTAGCGTCGACGACGTGTTCAAACAAGCACGAGTGCTGTCTAGACGTATAAAAAATAACCGACTCCCCTCTTCCCCACCTTCCCATCGAACCGTGAGAAATCAGCTCGTGTCCTGTTCACACGGTTAAAAATAAACGCTTACTGTGCGTTGAGTGGTTTCCCCCCTCTCCGGTTTCCACCTCCACAACTACCTCCCTATATATTCCGCTGTGCACGTGCGTTATTCGTTCATTCGTTGAGAGACGTGCCAGAAAGTATAATTGCAACTATTAGCGCAATTGAGTTTTGTAATTTTCACTACTGTGTGCGTTTACATATTATGTATTTTAAATTGTAATATATTTTGATTACATGTATTTTAATTATTTGTAATTAAACAGTATTGCTTTAACCTTTTTATTGTTTTTTAATTTCAAAATTCCTTGGAACATTAACAATATTCTAAAAAAAAATCAATTTTATTAAACAATAATTGCATGATTATAATATACTTTAGAAATTAAAGAATATTTAAATATTACATACCCACCAATGATAACAGATGGTCTGTCAGCATTCTGTTGTAAAAAATAACTCCACATGTGAAAATCATGGTGGGAGCCGATTACATCATTTGCAACGTCCTATTATTCAGATATTACATAAATATTGCGTGTGCATGTGTTTTATATAAGTGAATTGACAACTGCATATCATGTGTGTTTCTTTCAAGTAGGGCTCGACATAGCGGTGTGTTTCTTACAACAACAAATGTAGGGCTAGACATAGCGAGCCGCAGACCAACAGGTTGCTGCGAACGTATTTTTTTCAATCTGTTTATATATTTACTTAACACATAAACACAACATCGACGATATCGACGTGGCAGTGTAAATATATACGAAACCAGTACACTATAACACACGCACGAGTTGGCAACAATGGCGGCAGTGTAAACATAGTTGTAAAATAAACTTGTAGATATTTTTTTCTTTTATGTTTATATTTTGTGTATTTATAATAAACTTGTACATATTTTTTCATTGTATAAGTGTTTATTTTCAACTATCCTTTTAGCATACTACAATTTACTTAACACATAAACACACTGTTGTCAACAGTGCAATCGTTCAGATAAGTGAATTGAACACTGCATATCATGTGTGTTTCTTACATGGAAAATGACAGTTCTACCCTGGACGTCACACGACGAGAAATTCAAAAATTGTGGTGGTGGGAGTAACCATGTTTATACACAACATCGACAATATCGGCACGGCAGGGTAAATATATACGAAACCAGTACACTATAACACCGAGTTGGCAACAATGGCGAAACATACATTCAACCCGTACACTATAACACCGAGCCGACAACAGTTGGCAACACCGCATCGACGCTTTTCCAACATGGCCGAACTTCCGGAAAAACCCCTTATATATACATAACCATACACTATAACACACGCACGAATCGGCAACCCGGCCGTACCTTAACCACTACACTCTTACACCAATTGACAACATCGCACCTTTTCCAACATGGCCGCCGTCGCCCCACCACGGCGGGCGGCCATCAAGCCACCACCAGGCCGCCGCCCAGCGACGATGACGACGTCAACGACGACGTCAACGGCGAACATAGCCACGCCTCCGACAATCAACGCACACATTAACCCCACTTTAGGCGGCGACGACGACAACATGGCCGAAAGACAACTACCGCATGGTTACCCCCACCACCACAATTTTTGAATTTCCCGCCGTGTGACGTCACTTCCGGGGTAGAACTGTCATTTTCCCCCTACTATCAGTCTATGCCCTAATGCATTAAACGGCGCTATTTTGTGTGTGTGTGGGTGAAACGAATTAGCATGTATAGTTAAGTCTGTGGTAGTTGGCTTCCTGTATATTTTAAATGTAAATGAGCGATTCTGTTTACGTACAGATAAGTCAAGGAAGTTTGTAATTTCATTATATTTCCATTTCCATTGTACATTTAATTTTACTGTTTACGCTGTTCATATATTTAAGTAGGCTGTTAATTTTTCTATAAGTGCCATCAAAAACCACGAAGGTATCATCTACATAGCGTGTGTACGAAATAATGGCTTTGTAGAATGTATTGCAATTAGACAACAGGTATTTATTATCATAGAAGTTTAAGTAAATTTCAGCCAACAATCTACTTAAGGGGGGAACCCGTCTTCTTCTTTAGTTGGCAATCCGCAGATTGGTTTGTAGCAGTTCTCCATACCGATCTTCTCCGTGCTTTCCGTTTCATGTCCTCATATGAACTACAAGTTACGTCATCAATAATCTGTTACGACGGTCTCCTTGATCGTCGTATGGTACAGTGGAAAACAAAATACAAGACACCAATGAAGTCACTAAAAGCCAGCTTTAATTATCACAATTAACAGTTTGTAATCGACACGTTATTCAACAAGATAATACGCGTACAATAATAATTCAAGTTAATCTGTCCACACAAATAATAATGTCAACTATAAAGAATTCCGCACTATAATCACTTTCACTATAGCCACTTGAGACCCACTGTGTAATTCGCCCGACAATAACTGAAAACTAAGAATGTGGGTATGGGCTATTTACAGTCTGCAGGTTTCCACAATATGCGTCCTTATCAAGTAATAAAAAATTCTATAGGATACTTCAGAGCGCCCTTGGCAGAAACACGCACCGCTGTGCTAGTTGAGAAGCTTGTCGAACAACACTATCGAATGTACGACCATGTTCCATATTACGTAATACTGCCTCGCGTGTTAAGTGTCACGTACGCACACAACATTACAACTGCACTCTGCTGGGGTAGCCGAGAAACATGTAGAACATTCTGACAAATTCTTTATTACTTTTATTCTCAGTATTCGATTGTTATAGAAATTTTGTATACCTTTTATGAAAATGGAGTTGATACTAGTTGATCTTAAAGCTGTCCACAGATTGGCTAGCGTACATTGTCATAGAGGCGTACATATCCAGACGTGGGAAAATTAGAAATAAAGTTATCAAGAACAGCATATATGTAAAAATTGAATTGTTGATTTTATTCAGACAAAAAAATTAAATGGTATGAACACACAAAAAGAATAGCACATCAAATATTGCAAAGAAGAGCTATGGAATGGACCCCACCAGAAAGAAGGAAAAGAGGAAGGCCACCTATCACCTAGGTAGAAGAAATTCAGACTATATTGAAGGAACTAGAAATTGAAGAAGATCTTTGGATGGACAAGCACCAGTGGAAGATGATAATTTAATCAATTCTGTAATCTTTGGTTCCGGAAAATGTGGAAACATTGTACAGCTCGAATAATAATAGATATCACATACAATTTTTTATGACTCGTCATTTTCTTTTGTACATGGATGTTTCTTTTCTCCTCCTATATATTGGTACTGAAAAACACACTTTCTCTTCAGCATTTTGAATAATTAAAAAACTCCACTAATCACAGTGACTTCAAATAATGGAAACTATACCCTTACGTTAATACACAAATATGTTATTTGTTTATATAAATGTACTACATGACAATGAAACGATAAAAGGAAATAAAAGAATTGGTGTAGCAGTCTGCTAAGAATGCCACAGAACAGACTACCAATGCTAACAGTACAGTATAAACCTAGAGGAAGACGAAATGAAAGTAGTCAAAGGAAACCGTGTAGTGGGCACCGGAACACGTCCTGCGAGTGTATACATTGGCAGTTGAGAAGAAGAAGAAACAGAAGAAGAAGAAGAAGAAGAAGAAGAAGAAGAAGAAGAAGAAGAAGAAGAGAAGAAGAAGAAGAAGAAGAAGGAGGAGGAGAAGGAGAAGAAAAAGAAGGAGGAGGAGGAGGAGGAGGAGGAGGAGGAGGAGGAGAAGAAGAAGAAGAAGAAGAAGAAGAAGAACAAGAACAAGAACAAGAACAAGAACAAGAACAAGAACAAGAACAAGAACAAGAACAAGAAGAAGGAGAAGGAGGAGGAGAAGGAGAAGAAAGAGAAGATCTTTAAATTTCAATATATAACGTTATATAGGTCCTCTTACGTCAGTGCCATGAAATGCTAAACATGGCTTCAGGCGTCCTTCCATTTTAATTCTTCAGTTACGGTTTTTTCCTTAAGGTATATATTTTATAAGTAATTAGTAATAAATGTTTAACTAATTATTTATAGGCACAGAGATACGGCGAAATTAGAGGTTTAAAAATCCAAGTATTATTCACTTACACTTACATTGTGTAGAAAATACGCCCTTTAATAAGTTTTCAACTTTTGGTTTATTGAATTTTTGTACTACGTCACAAAACTCATAGAATATTAGATTCAGATAATTAAGCCTGAGTAATATATTTGTTCAAGTATTGTTTTTGCTTTTTATAATTATTTTAGTGTATTTTGGAAGAACATTTAGATATAAGCACTTTTTTTTGAAATAGATGTTTCCAAAACAATTAATTAATTGTTTTTTACGTCTAACAAGTAGGTTATAGGAATGTAAGTGTGGAGAATTAAAGATTTCGTGATTTGAAAGTTTTATTTATTTACTTTTATTTGTTACCTATATATTATGTAAATACTTTTGTGTGTTGACGCCCTTTCGGTTGTAAGACAGAGTATTGTTTATCTTTAATTTTTGATGATTTAGTTTTGTTTTCGTCTGAAGAAAGATTTGTTTTGTAGCCGAAACGTCGCTTTTAAACGAACAATCATCAATGTAAATGCTCGACATAATAATAAGTCTAACGTCAACAAACCATCACTGACGTCTTTTAAAGAGTACAGTATTCATTTTTCAAAATTCCAAAATAATTTCCCTTAACGTGAGTGAAAATTTTAATGAAATTGCAAAAACTTCATGTAGGGTTCAATTAAACAAAAGTTTTACTAACACCTTTACGGAGTATTACGGTTTAAATTTTTTTTTTAAATTGAGACCTCAGTGCACAAAAAAGAGATCAAAAAATTTGAAAAATAATACAGGATGTAAGACCAATGCGGTCCAATTGTTAACAGTTTCTAGTGTTTGTTGTATGATTGCGAACTCTGTAACTGTTATATTATTCAAGAAATGTTAGGAAAATTGGGATTGTTCTAAGCTTTCGTTTACTTGAAAAATTATCTACCATCTAACTTCATGTAATAATAAATTACATCATTCTAAGTAAAGAACGAGGACTACAACTCATGGAACATACTAGTATAACTTGTTCACATTTAATTTCCTAAGAGTTTAAACTTACTGTCTTACACGTGTGATAACAAATGAAATATAAATTTTATTATAATAATTAATATATATATATATTTATTAAACAAACAGAACAAAAATACTAATTAACATTTTCTCAAATGATTCAAACAATTTTTCATTATATTTTAAAAGGGATTCGACGAGACTTTTAGAATAGAACTCTGTGATATACACAGAGTTCTATTCTAAAAGTATCGCAGAGTTCTATTCTAAAAGTCTCGTAGAATCTCTTTTGATTGTGATCTTCACTTCCATCCTCTTCTTCTATCCAACTGCGTGGTTACAGAGCTAACCGAGAAACGTGAGGTTCTGGCATTTTCCTTTGTACGGTGGTGGTGTAGAAGTATCTAAATGGCAAATACAGTTTTCAAAGTTGCAACAACGCACGGAAAAAGAGCACTGAAACCAAACAACATGTCTTATCACTCTCATTAAATTGATAAAGGAGCACTTCTCAATATTATTAACAATATCAAATAATGTACCTGTTGCATACTACAGTAAAATGTGATAATCACTTTACTCTTCTGATGACACTTCATGTGTTTTCACATAACTGTAACTACAATATCTAAAAGTTTTATATTCCAGACATATTTTGTTTACAAAATTTCTATCCAGAGATGTCGGTCTTTTATGACGGTTGTATTTGTTTTTAGAAAACTGTAACAAAGTGATTTGATTACATCAGTTTCTCCTCAAGTGGGGTAAGATGTATTGAAGCACACAATATTTTAACTCCGTACTCTTTTACACTTTTTGCAGTAAAAGTCACGCTATCTCCAGTAAACGATGTGGTGGCAACACTATTGTCCCCGTATGCTACAATTGTCTCTACGTAAAAGCAGTTTCTGTTTGTAGTCTCTACACACGCTTCTGTTTGCAGATGATCAGGTTGTCATTGACAATGATAAATATGATACCTCATTTGTCCTTAGAGGGGCGTTAAAATTAATATACAAAAAATCGGAGTATTTATATGTAGGGGAAAAGTGAGTGGCATCGTACTTCAAGGTGTATTTATAAGAGTCTGCCAAGAATATAAATAATGTGGGGAGTATAATTGACAAAGATACATGCTATAAATTAATGAATAGTTGCATAAGTACAACCTTATGTGTGGAACCATTAGGCGAACCCTCAAGTCAGCAAGTAAAGGAACACTTCTAAAATTCTACAAGGTGATGGCCCTTCCCACACTTCTTTACGGCTCTGAGAATTGGGTTTTACCGAAAGGCCAGGCCGGTCACATCCAAGCGAGTGAAATGAGATTTCTCAGGCACGCGGGAGGGTATAATGTCCGTGATCATAGAAGAAACACAGATATACGGCAGGAACTGAATATTATGAGTATACCTCGACAGGATCGCACAGAATCTGGTGAATTGGTGGGAACATCTTTGCCGAATGGATGACTGCCGCATCCCCAAACAACTCTGGAAATATAAGCCGAGAGGACGGAGAGGTGTGGGACGTCCGAGGAAGCGCTGGAGTGACCGGCTCTAATCTTTACCTATTTGAGACCGGAAGAAGCCATCCTTTGTTTAATCCTTGAAGTTGATAATGATGATGAAATAAGAGTATTTATATGTAGGGGAAAAAGTGAGTGAGATCGAGCTACAAGGTGGTATTATAAGAGTCTGCCAAGAATATAAATATTAGGGGAAGATAATCAGCAAAGAGTTAACTTGATATAAAGATATTAATTTCTACGTAATTCAAGGGTAAATAGCTACCTAAGCGAAACTCTCTGCTACGGTTAAATTTAATTTGTATAAACAACTGTTTATCCAATTACAACATATGGATGTGAGTGCTGCCAGCTGACAAAACCGAATAAACAAAACTCGATCCATTTAAACTGAGTTAGAAAACATATATTGTCGGTTATCCTGGCAACAAGGCATCAGAAATTAATTAATTATGTTGTGAGCAAATATAAAACAAAAAATTTAGTAAGCTACTTGAACAACTTATGTTGATGTGGTACGGACACATAGAGAGAATGAGCAACGAGAGAGATCTTAACGGCATTCGTCAGATCTGACGATGAGCTGAGATGCTTGAAAGCGCTAATCGGAATAATTTTTCTATAGTGGTGTGCAACAGCAATAATTATATTTGTGATTATAACCAGTAACACAACTTTCATCATTAAACTTATAATAAAAACTGTAGATTTATATTTTTTAGACTATTAATAGCAATCTAAAATTAGTTAAAAAAATGTATGAGCACTTTAGTCAAAAAACATTGTGTAATTTCTTTACAGTGCGCTAAAATATCTGTATTACTTACAGATTTCCCAGCACAGGGGCAATCCTGTGCCTCAGCCGATTGGAAGAGAATTCCCGCCACGGCCAGACTGATCAACAACACCACGAAGTTACGGATGGTCTTCATTGTACGTAGTCAGCAGACGACAATTGATGTCTTGGCTACGACACCCGTTGCTTGTCCTTATATACTGTAAGTCGGTCTAGATCCCCTTCCATTTGCAAAATAAATAAAGTAAAAAGATAAAGCTTTAATATTGTCATATTGTGATTTCTTGTTTAATATGTGCAATATTTTTCTTAAAATGGAAAGTGTGAATTTATACGGTTATAAAGATAAAAAAACTGCCTTTGCCTTGACTATTTTTACCGTTTAAACATTATGCAGTAAAAACAATAATTACATAATTACCGGTGTGTGCGTGTGGAGGTAGAAAATTAGAAAAAAAATATTCTTAATGCCATAATTTACAACTCTGTTTACGCAGCTTCGGTAAATAGTATGAAAAATACGGTTACATTAAATGTCGTCACAATAACGCAGATTGTGTACAAATGTGAAGCGTCTTGGATCACGTGTTAAACAAGTTTGCGCAGTATAGTAAAGATGTTTTTGTAAATATTTATGAAAAATACAACACTAAATTATTATTAGCTATATAAAAAGGAAAACTGTATAAATAATTTTTAATCCTGAAACTAATAATATAGAATCTTGTTGAATCGTGTTTGGAGACGCGACTTGATTTTGTCGATCATGAAAAAATAATGTTCACAGGGTTGATTTCAATTGATTGTAAATAGTACTGTAAAAATAATAGCAACACTTATAAAAAACCATTCTGGGGTTTACAGTGGTACCGTTGATAGATGTCAACAAATCACATATTCGGTGTGTCAACATGTCGTGTCAGTACAAATTATATGTAGAATGTACAAAGTTGAATATGTATTATTATTATTAGCAGGGGTCCTAGAGTCTATGCCGCATCCCGCATTTCGAATGCCATTTCTTCCTATCTTTCCAGTCATCTAGGATAGGTCGATCTATCATGCTTTTCGTAATTCCTGTTCTCCATTGTGTTGTCAGTCTTCCTTCTCTTCATCTGTTTTGTGGT
This sequence comes from Magicicada septendecula, assembly GCA_034769895.1. Lineage (NCBI taxonomy): Eukaryota > Metazoa > Arthropoda > Insecta > Hemiptera > Cicadidae > Magicicada > Magicicada septendecula. The sequence continues at coordinate 7,155,880 of CM068372.1, forward strand.
GTGTAAGTCAATGCTTTCTTTGGCCATCGCGTCTTCTCCATCCTCATTACGTGACCATACCATAGCAACTGTCTGGATTCTATTCTTTCCGCTGTTGTAAATATGCGCCCCTGTTTTCCTTCTTATATCTTCGTTTCTAACATGTTGCATTCTAGAAATATTACACGTTCTTCTTAAGAAGTCCACATGTAAAAAATACTTCTGAAGTTGAATATGTAAAAATTTATTACACACCCTCTACGATCTGAAGTGATAATATCAGGGGGCGGATGAGTCACTTAATGTGACGTCACATTGGGGGGGGGAGTGAGACGTGTGTACAGTTTAGTCGTTTGTGTAGCGCTACGTGAAATCTGCACTGAGTGACTGGAAAGTTGACGACCGCAAATTCTACTATCTTTATGCAAAACTGGACAATGGCGACGCCTTAACGAATTGTAGCAAATGGCTGCGCAAAATTGTACGTGGGATTCTATAAACATTGAAATGCACGAATTGCCAGACATGACGAGAAATAAACTAAATGTACTAAATGACAATGAAACGATAAAAGGAAATAAAAGAATTGGTGTAGCCATCTGCTAAGAATGCCACAGAACAGACTACCAATGCTAACAGTACAGTATAGAGCTAGAGGAAGACGAAATGCAAGCAGTCTCTGGAAACCGTGTAGTGGACACCGGAACACGTCTTGCGAGTGTATACATTGGTAGTTGAGGAGAAGAAACAGAAGAAGAGAAAGAAGAAAATGAAGAAGAAGAAGAAGAAGAAGAAGTAAGAAGAAGAAGAAGAAGAAGAAGAAGAAGAAGAAGAAGAAGAAGAAGAAGAAGAAGAAGAAGAAGATCTTTAAATGTCAATATATGACGTTATATAGGTCCTCTTACCTCAGTGGCGTGAAATGCTAAACATGGCTTCAGGCGTCCTTCCATTTTAATTTTTCAGTTACGGTTTTTTCCTTAAGATATATATTTTATAAGTAATTGGTAATAAATATTTAACTAATTATTTATAGGCACCGAGATACGGCGAAATTAGAGGTTAAAAATCCAAGTATTATTCACTTACACTTACATTGTGTAGAAAATACACCCTACAATAAGTTTTCAACATTTTGGTTTATTGATTTTTAGTACAACGTCACAAAACCCATAGAATATTACATTCAGATAATCGAGCCTGAGTAATATATTTGTTCAAATTATTGTTTTTGATTTTCATAATTATTTTAGTGTATTTTGGAAGAATCTAGTCACTTTTTGTTGAAATAAATGTCTCCAAAACAATTAATTAATTGTTTTTTATGTCTAACAAGTAGGTTATAGGAATGTGTGTCTGGTGACTTAAAGATTTCGTGATTTGAAAGTTGTATTTATTTACTTTTGTTTGTTACCTATATATTATGTAAATACTTTTGTGTGTTTTGACGCCCTTTCGGTTGTAAGACAGAGTATTGTTTATCTTTAATTTGTGATGATTTAGTTTTGTTTTCGCCTGAAGAAAGATTTGTTTTGTAGCCGAAACGTCGCTTTTAAATGAAAAATCATCAATGTAAATGCTCGACATAATAATAGGCCTAACGTCAACAAACCATAAATGACGTCTTTACAAGAGTACAGTATTAAATTTTCAAAATTCGAAAATACTTTTTCTTAATGTGATTGAAAATTTTAATGAAGTCACAAAAACTTCATGTAGGGTTCAAACTAAACAAACGTTTACTGACACCTTTACGGAGTATTACGGTTTACAAATTTTTTTAAGTTTGAGACCCCAGTGCACAAAAAAGAGATCCAAAAATGTGAAAAATACTACAGGATGTAAGACCAATACGGTCCAAATGTTAACAGTTTCTAGTGTTTGTTGTATGATTGCGAACTCTGTAACTGTTATATTATTCAAGAAATGTTAGAAAAATTGGAATTTTTCTAAGCTTTCCTTTACTTGAAAAATTATCTACCATCTAACTTTGTGTAATAATAAATTACATCATTCTAAGTAAAGAACGAGGACTACAACTCATGGAACATACTAATATAACTTGTTCACATTTAATTTCCTATGAGTTTAGACTTACTGCCTTACACGTATGATAACAAATGAAATCCAAATTTTATTATAATAATTAATATATATATTTATTAAACAAACAGAATAAAAATACTAATTAACATTTTCTCAAATGATTAAAACAATTTGTCATCATATTTTAAAAGAGATTCGACGAGACTTTTAGAATAGAACTCTGTGTATATTGTGATCTTCACTTCCATCCTCTTCTCGTATCCAAGAGCGTGGTTACAGAGCAAAGATAATGACACACATCTTCCGATCAACCGTACTTAATCGAAATAGCATTGCCAGTTTATTGAGTCGCAACAGTAATCCAAAGGGTTGCACTGAAACCAAACAACATGTCTTATCACTCTCATTAAATTGATAAAGGAGCACTTGTCAATATTATTTTCAATATCAAATAGTGTACCTGTTGCATGCCACCGTAAAACGTGATAATCACTTTACTCTTCTGATGATACTTCATGTGTTTTCACATAAATGTAACTAAAATAGATAAAAGTTTTATATTCCAAAAATATTTTGTTTACAAAATTTCTATCCAGGAATGGATCTTTTATAGCGGTTGTATTTATTTTTAGCAAACCGTAACAAAGTGATTTGATTACATCAATTTCACCTCTAGAGCGGTAAGAGGTACTGATGCACACAATATTTTAACGCCGTATTCTTTTACACTTTTTGCAATATAAGTCACGCTATCTCCAGTTAACGGTGTGGTAGCAACACTATTGTCCCCTTATGCTATCATTGTCTAGACGTAAAAGCAGTGTCTCCACACGCTTCTGTTTGCAGACGATCAGGTTGTCATCGATAATGTTAAATATGATACCTCATTTGTGCTGAGAAAGCTATTGAATGAATGTTCGTAGAGGGGCATTAAAATTAATATACAAAAAATCGGAGTATTTATATGTAGGGGAAAAGTGAGGGATATCGTACTACAAGGTGTAATTATAAGAGTCTGCCAAGAATATAAAAATGTTGGGAATATAATTAATAAAGAAACCAGTGCGATAAATTAGTGAATAAGTTGAATAAGTTTATGTGCGCCACCATCAGGCGAACCCTTAAGTCAGCAAGTAAAGGAACACGTCTAAAATGCTACAAGGTGATGGCTCTTCCCACACTTCTTTTTGAGTCTGAGAATTGGACTTTAACCAAAGGCCAGGCCAGTCGCATCCAAGCGGCTGAAATGAGATTTATCAGGTACGTGGCAGGATATACTCTCCATGATCATAGAAGAAACACAGGTATACGGCAGGAACTAGATATTATGAGTATACTTAACAGGATCGCCCAGTATCGGCTGAATTGTTGGGAACGTCTTTGCCTGCCGTATCCCCAAACAACTATGGAACTATAAGCCGACGGGACTGAGAGGTGTGGGACGTCCGAGGAAGCGCTGGAGTGATCTAGCTAATCTTTGCCTATTTGAGACCGGAACAAACCATCCTTGGTTTAATACTTGAAGATGAAGATGATGATGAAATCAGAGTATTTATATGTAGGGGATAATGTGAGTGATATCGTGCTACAAAATGGGATTATAATAGTCTGCCAAGAATGTAAATATTAGGGGAGGATAATTAGCAAATAGTTAACTTGCTATAAAGATATTAATCACTACGTCATTCCAGGATAAATACCTAACTAAACTAAACTCTCTTCTATGGTTAAATTTAATTTGTACAGACAACTGTTTAGCCAATTACAACATATGGATCCGAGTGCTGTCAGATGACAAAACAGAATAAAGAAAACTGGATCCATTTAAACGGAGTTAGAAATCATATTGTCGGATATCCTGGCAGCAATGTATCAGAAATGAGGTAATTATGTTGTGAGCAAGTATCAAAAACACACGGTGTTGGAAGACCGGTAATTGAGAATAAATAATATCGCAGAGATCATAAATATCTCACATAAACATGTATTTATCACATTTTAATTGTTAGTAGTAAATTTTGTAATTTAAATTAACAGATAATATTTATTTTTATATTTTTCCAGTGCAGACATGTAGGTTCGATGCCAACACCTGTGGTGTATGAGGATTCTGAACAGATATTATTGCATGCCCATGAAACTGTAAAGTGAAGAATGAAGACGTGAAGAACATGCCGCATTTACAGTAGTATTAAGAAAAAAACTGTAGAAGAAAAAATGAAAATGCTTTTTATATTTTACAAAAGAATGTTTATTTCATAGCTGCATTTTAAGTGTACAACAAAAGTAAATGATTGTCAAAGGCAAACATAAATTTCAACAGTTATCGCTGTTGTAAATGTTTATACTAATTCAGGTATTAGTTAATTTCTGATGTAGGCAAACACACTTGACCCATCTTAATTGATATTTGGTCCGTCAAGTAGGTACGCGTTACATTGTGACAAATACCAGAGACATTAGTTGTAAATATCTGATATGGTATGGTCAAATACTCAAACAGAAACAACCTATCTAATCTAAAAGAGTAAAATGTCAATTACCAATCCAAGTCAATGGTATATGGAGAATGCGTTACAATGAGGAACTATACAAGCTGTATAAAAACAATGATCTAGCCACCACCAAATCAATGTTAAATTTTTTTTTGTATATAGATATAAATCTAATGGAACTTAATAATGTTTGATCAGTTTAAAATATGTTGAATGACTATATTAATTAATTGTTGAGTGATGAGAATATAAATAGTGTTATGGATCTAGTCATTCGTCTACACAAATATGTATGTATAAAACATTCGACATTTTGAGAGACCTGGTTATCTGATATTTTCTTTAACAATGGTATACATAATGAAATCAGAAAACCATTGAACTATACAAAGTTTAGTAAAAATTGAGCACATACAGATTAAAAAAAAAAAAAATGCTCGCACCATGTTAACCCAATGTCATTATCACTATTGCGCACACACATTGTAAATTTCATACTAAAGAACATAACTACCAAATTATATTTAATATTATGTCTTTACTCATTATACTGTTATCATGCTTAGTTTTTGCTTGTGATTTCAGATGGTGCATGTTGTTTGTGTAAATTAATTTAAAAAAAAAAGTACATTAAAATAGTACAACCAGAGGTGTTTTGTAAAAGAAAAAAAACTTATTGTTATTAGATGTATTAAATTTTGAAAACCTCTAGATTTATTTTTTTATTTATGAATGTTAATAATATTTTATTGCCAAAATATCGAAATTATATTTTTGTAAATGTTTTTACAATTTACCGTCAAGGTTTTGTTGCATGATGATTGTTATTTTAAATAAAATACTTCTATATTCTGGGTACTATGAAGTACACGTATTGTACATAAAATTGTAAGGCTTTTAAAAGGATTTAAAGAACCAATAAATTTGTTGTTTGTTGAGTTTGGAAATTGAGGTCACCGCATTAATTAAATTGCCTAATGGTTCCGCAGCACGAGGCCTTTCTTCCACTAGGAGGCCTCCTCCTGGTTCTGAACAAGCGAGCCGGTCATCCAGGTAAGCTGTAGAATTTAGTTACACATTTTAAGAAAGTTAAAATTCTGAATTCTGTATGGTTAATGTGTTGTGATGTCATTGATGAGCGGCTCAATATTGTTCGCATTTCAAATTATTCAGTAGCTAAAGTATTTATTCTCTGATCTTCTTCTTCTTCTGCTAGGTATTTGCCTGTTCCGTCCTCACAAACTTACCACCACCGTTTCCGTGGTCTTCCTATATCTCTTTCCCCTCTTGGTTTGTAGTTAAGTATTTTTTCGGTATTCTCCCATTTCCCGTTCTATTTACGTGTTGTTTCCATCTTTCTTTATATTCAGTTATTTTACATTTAGTTCATTTCGCACGTCTTCATTTCTTACTAAATTTCTTCTTGTGCAGTCTTTGACCCGTCTAAAAATTCTCATATCTGCTGCCAGTATTTTGCTATCTCCTTATTTGGTATTTATCCAACTTTCCTCCCATACATAAGTACAGGTACAAACATGGTTTTATAAAATATTATCCTTGTGTCTTTTCGTGTTTTGTTATTTAATGTTCTATTTATTGTGCCACATATAGCCTGGAACTTATTTAATTTATTTTCCATGTCATTGTCACAATTGTAGCTTGTGTCGCAGCCTAAATATGTAAAATTTGATAATTGTTCGATTGGCTTATTGTTGACATTTATTTTCTACCTAACGGGATACTTGCCTTGGAAAGCCTTAACTTTCGTCTTATTCAAGGAAATTTTAAGATTTTATTCTGGACATATTTGATTCAGTCGGTGCACTGCCAGTTGCAATTTATCTTCACTCTCCTGTGTTATTATTTTATAGTCAGCAAATAGTAACGTAATCAGGTAAGCATGTCGGTCTAGCTGGACTCCAGGATATTCCTTTGATTGCCATTTTTTTAAGAACATCGTCAATATATATATATATATATATATATATATATATATATATTGAAAAGAGTGGGAGACAAGCTATCTTTATTTTTCTCTGATATAATTGATTTTATTTTCGTTCACTGCTTGTACTGTTGCCGCCGGCAATAGCGGTTACATGGACGCCACGTTACTGGAAGATATTGTATATTGTGGCAACAGCGATTCATTACGTCTGCTCTCCGGTATCAGCGACACGGCGCGTGACACCTGAAGAATACGAGGCGAGCCAATCCGGGATCAGCAGGCGCCGAGTCGTGACCAACTACGTGTTCGGAGCGAGTCAATCAGCGATCCCGGTTAGTGCATAAAACCCGGGCCGGCAGAAATCGCCACGCGATCGGACGCACTTCACCCTCACCTCTCTCGGACGACATCGGCGCGGAGTCAGCCGGAAGGAACGGTCGAAGAATTGAACCGGCGTTCTTCCGTCTTCGCCCTCCAGTTCCGCGCCAGCGATAGGGCGTCGCTGGGCTGGCAACCACTCTACACCCGATGCCGAAAGAAGAGGAGGACTACAGTACGCCACGAACAGCGGGCGCAGCCGCCGAACGTCTCAGCGCGGCACTACCACCTTCAGCGTTCTCGCCATCAGGTCCATTTTAGGGCCACCAAAAACACTAGAGTGTACGATTGGCGCCATTTGTCATGCGGCAAGCCTTTTGTCCGGTGACAATATGTTAAACAAAAACAGCTGTTACAGTAATTCGATGAAATTGTTGTGTTTTGAAAATAGTAACTACCTACACACCTTTATGTTTCCACCGAACACACAACATCAACATCAGTATATAAGTTAATTAACTTTTATTGTCTTATTCATTTTCTTTTCAAATCCGATCTAATTTACAATTCTTGTGTAAATATATATAAAATATTTTGAATATTTATAAAGACGTTACCTCAAGTTGTTTTCTCCTTATTTAGAACATGTTTCGGGAAGTCTTGTGTTCCCATCTTCAGCCTTCATGATTTTGAGCCTTGTGAGGTATTTGTGCTTTGTTTGGCTGTTGCTGTGGTTTCTTGTTGACCTCTGGTGCTTTAAATTGGTATTATTGTGTGTGATTGTGGTGTATATATCAGTATTTTGTGTATTTTATATGTTGAGTGCTTTGAAAATTGTGTCGTGTTTTGTATTTGTTCAGGTATTAGTTTGTTTGTGTTTTATGTTTTTAAATTTGCAAATTTTCCGAAATGTTCATATGCCTATGTGTGGTATGTGTTTTATTAGTGTCATGTTCGTTATGTCTGGGAATTCATGTCCAGTGTTTATTGCATGCGTGGCTAAATTAGATTTATTTATTTCTGTTTTTTGTATGCATTTAGGTGTTCAAAATAACGTTTTTTCAGTTGGTTTTTTGTTTGTCCTGTGTAACTTTTATTGCAATCTTAGCATTCAATTTTGTATATACCATTGGTTGTTGTATTAAGTTAGTTGTGTGTGTAATTTAGTTTTTGTAAATTATTTTTCTTAGTTTTGTATGCTATTTTAATGTCTGTGTTTTAAAATAGTTTTGTTAGCTTTGTAGTTTTATTATTTATGTATTTGAATGTGGCCCATTTGTTGTTGTTGTTATTATTTATGTGTTGTTATCATTTAAAATAAGGAGAAAATATCTTGAGGTAAAGTGATTATAAATAGAAAATACACAAAATACTAACATACACACCACAATCACACACAATAATATCAATCTAATTTACCAGAGACCAACAGGAAACCAACCAACACACAAATACTTCACTCAAAGACTCAAAATCGGGAAGGCTGAAGATGGGAACACAAGGCTTCCCGAAACATGTTCCAAATAACGAAAAAATATCTTGAGTTAAAGTGATTATAAATATTAAATATATTATATACATCAAGAAACAGACTGAAACCAACTATGAAACTATAAGCCGAGGGAACGGAGAAGTGTGGGACGTCCGAGGAAGCGCTGGAGTGACCAGCTGTAATATTTGCCTACTCGAGACCGGAACAAACCATCCTTGGTTTATTCCGTGAAGATGATGATGATGACTGAAGATGGCCTTCGATTGTGGGACGAATCATCTGTAAACACAAACGGTAGACCACGGCCTAACGATGTAGACCACGGCCTAACGACCCGCCAAATAAATAATGTTTTCAACTTTGTTGAAGCTGACCGTGAAAGCCTTGGCAATCTATGAGATTCGTTTACGATGCGCAGTAGTTTTCTTGAAACGGAAATGTATGCACTTCTTCGGTTATAAAAATTTTTTAAATGCCCTTTGCATGTACCACCAATGTCAAGCTATGAAATTGTTCAAACATTACGGAGAAAAACACAGTAATAAAATACTTGCTGATATGTTACACGTGTAAGGTAGCAAGTTAAAAATACGGAATTCTAAATACCATAATTACAACACTTTGACGAGTTTGTGTGTAAAGCTTCTGCAAATAGTGTAAAAACACGGTTACCTAGAAATGCTCACAAATACCGCAGCTTATGTACAAAAGCAACACGTAATGTGGGTGACGTGTTGATCAGCGTTGCACAATAAACTACACACGTTTTTGTAAACAATAATGAAGAACAGAGCATTGAATCAGTATTGGTCACGTCAAAAAACAAAAAAAAAATATCGGTATGGAGAACCATACATGACTTCCATGTTCTAAGATTTATATTTAAAATCATTTTCGAAATGAAATATTTCCATAGTAACTACTTCTTTCTACTTACAGCTTCAGCCTTAACCACAGTACTGTGGTCACTAACGTATACCACCTCACGTTATCGCACTCGATTTTCACTGATGATGGAAGTCGATGGCACTGCCGAAACGTCTGGTTTTGCAGAAAATTTTGGCCTACGGCCAAACAGGACGGGAAGGAATTTTAACAACAAACTACTTCTTTGTTGCCGATAACGTAGTACATATATAAAAAATTATCCCCTTCCCACACAACTATAATTTTCATTTATAGAAAATTACCACCACCACGTTCAACTAGCCTCTCCATTTATAGATATTTCATCTACGTTTCAACAGTGGATTATTAAGAATTCTTATCAGGATACTTTATTTATCAAAATTAAGTACATTACTCTTGTTACAACAAAAAATGTTTCAGTTAAACTACACTTTCCCCCTAACCAATCTTCACCAAAATCAATAGGCCTTGAGTCCTCTACAATTCAGGTAAAAAATTATTTGATTCTGTTTGAATTTACGGCAGTTATCGTTCGTCATGAAAAAATTTCTCTTGTTACAACATAAAATGTTGCTGGTAAACTACCCCTTTCCCTTAACCGATCATCACCAAAAACGAAAAGTCTTGAGAACTCTACTATTCAGAGTTGCATGCATAAAATTATTTGATTATGTTTGAATTTACGGTAGTTATCGTTCGTCATAGAAAAAAAATAAACCTTGTTATCACATAAAACGTTGCAGGTAAACTACCCCTTTCTCTTAACTGATCTTCACCAAAAACAAAAAGTCTTGAGTCCTGTACAATTCAGGGATGCATGCAAAACATTATTTGATTCTGTTTGAAGGTGCGGCAGTTATCGTTCATCATATAAACAATTACTCTTGTTAAAACATTAACAGTGGAAGGTAAACTACCCCTTTCCCTTAACCGATCTTCACCAAAATAAATAGACCTTGAGTCCTCTACAAATCAGGCACATACGTAACTAATTGTTTGATTCTGTTTGAATTTACGGCAGTTATCATTCTTCATGGAAAACGTTCTCTTGTTACAACATACAATGTTGGTGGTAATCTACCCCTTTCCCTTAACCGATCTTCAACAAAATCAACAGACCTTGATTTATCTACAATTGAGGAAGGTATGCACAAAATTATTTGATTCTGTATAAATGTGCGGCAGTTATCGTTCGTCATAGAAACAATTACTCTTGTTAAAACATAAAATGTGGCCGGTAAACTACCCCTTTCCCTTAACCGATCATCATCAAAATCAACAGACATTGAGACCGCTATAAATCAGAGGGGTATGTAAAATATTATTTGATTCTGTCTGAATTTGCGGCTGTTATCGTTTGCCATAGGAAATACCCTTGTTAAAACAAAAACCGTTGCCGGTAAACTACTCCTTCCCCTTAACCGATCTTCACCAAAAACAATTGGTCTTGAGAACACTTTAATTCAGAGCTTCATGCAAAAAATTATTTGATTATGTTTAAATTTGCGGCTGTTATCGTTTGCCGTAGAAAAAAATGTACAGACAAACACATAGACACACACACAGACACTTTTCGAAAAATGACTTTTTTTCGTGTTTCGAGTGTAGTACAATCAGAATCTGCAATAATCTCGAACACGATTTTTTTTGCCACCACCATACTTCCATTTCCTTAAGGAACCTGGAAGTAATATCCCCTCCCTCTGCAACTATAATTTTCATTTATAGAAAATTACCCCCACCCCGTTCAAATAGTCTCTTGATTTATAGATAATTCATCTACGTTTCTACAGTGGATTATCTTCTTATCAGGATACTTTATTTATCACAACAAAATACTTTACTTTTGTTACAACAAAAAATGTTTCAGGTAAACTCCTCTTTCCCCGTAACCGATCTTCACCAAAATCAATAGAACTTGAGTATTCTAAAATTCAGGCACATATGTAAAAAATTATTTGTTTATGTTTTAATTTACGGCATTTATCGTTCGTCATAAAAAAATTACTCTTGTTACAACGTAAAATGTTGCACGTAAACTACCCCTTTCCCTTAACCGATCTTCACCAAAAACAATAGTTTTGAGTACACTAAAATGCAGAGCTGTATGCAAAAAATTATTTGATTATGTTCGAATTTACGGCAGTTATCGTATTTAAAAATAAAAAAATTACCCTTGTTGAAACATAAAATATAGCTGGTAGACTACCCCTTTCCCTTAACCGATCATCACCAAAAACAAAAATTCTTGACAACTCTACTATTCAGAGTTGCATTCATAAAATTATTTGATTATGTTTGAATTTGCGGCTGTTATCGTTCGCCATAGAAAAAAAATCTACAGGCACACAGACACACACACACACACACACACAGAAATTTTTCGAAAAATGACTTTTTTCATATTTTGAGGGTAGTACAATCAGAATCTGCAATTATCTCGACCACGATTTTTTTTTGCCATCACCATACTTCCATTTCCTTATGGAACATGGAAGTAAATATCGGTATGGAGAAACCTTCCATGACTCCCATGTTCTAAGATTTATATTTAAAATCATTTACGAAATGAAATGTTTTCATAAAAACTACTTCTTTCCACTTATTGCTTCAGCCTTAACCACAGTACTGTGGTCACTAACGTATACCACCACAGATTATCGCACTCGATTTTCACTGACGATGGCAGTGGACGGCACTGCCGAAACGTCTCGTTTTGCATAAAACATTGGACTACGGCCAAACAGCACGGGAAGGAATTTTAACAACAAACTACTACTTTGTTGCCGATAACGTAGTACACTTATAAAAATTATCCCCTCCCCTTTCAACTATAATTTTCATTTATAGAAAATTACCCCCACCCCCATGAACTAGCCTCTTGATTTATAGATACTTCATCTACGTTTCTACAGTGGATTATTAAGGTATTCTTATCAGGATAATTTATTTATCAAGATTAAGTACTTTACTCTTGTTACAACAAAAAATGTTGCCGGTAAACTACCCCTTTCCCATAACTGATCTTCACCAAAAACAATAGGTCTTGAGTACTCTACAATGCAGAGCTCAATGCATAAAATTATTTGATTCTGTTTGAATTTGCGGCTGTTATCGTTTGCCAAAAAAAAGTCTACAGACACAGACAGACACACAGACACACACACACCCACAGACAAAATCAATAGGCCTTGAGTATTCTACAATTCAGGCACATACGTAAAAAATCATTTGATTCTGTTTGCATTAACGGAAGTTATCGTTCGTCATGGAAATATTTCTCTTGTTACAACATAAAATGTTGCTGGTAAACTACACCTTTCCCTTAACCGATCTTCACCAATCTCAACAGGCCCTGAGTACTCTACAATGTAGTGATGTATACAAACATTTCTTTGATTATGATTGAATTTACGGCAGTTTATCGTTCGTCATAGAAAAAATTACCCTTGGTATCACATAAAATGTTGCAGGTAAACTACACCTTTCCCTTAACTGATCTTCAACAAAATCAACAGACTTTGAGTTATCTACAATTGAGGAAGATATGGACAAAATTAGTTGATTCTGTTTAAATGTGCGGCAGCTATCGTTCGTCATAAAAAAATTACTCTTGTTAAAACATAAAATGTGGCCCGTAAACTACCCCTTTCCCTTAACCGATCATCACCAAAATCGACAGACATTGAGTTCTCTATAGTTCAGAATGGTTTGCTGAACATTATTCGATTCTAATTGAATTTACGACAGTTATCATTCGTCATAGAAAAAATTACCTAAGTTAAAACATAAAACGTTGCTGGTAAACTACCCCTTCCCCTAAACCCTTTATTAAACAGAAACAACTCAACAATTCAGGGCTGTATGCAAAACATTATTTGATTCTGTTCGAATTTGCGGCTGTTATCGTTTGCCATAGAAAAAAAATCTACAGACACACAGACAGTCACACACACAGACGCTTTTCGAAAAATGCCATTTTTAATGTTTTGAGGGTAGTACAATCAGAATCTGCAATAATCCCGACAACGATTTTTTTTGCCATCTCCATACTTCCACTTCCTTATGGAACATGGAAGTAAAAATTATCCTTGTTAAAACATAAAACATTGCTGGTAAACTACCCCTTTCTCTTAACTGATCTTCCCCCAAATCAAAAACTCTTGAGTCCTCATCCCATAATTCAGGGATGCATGCAAAACATTATTTGATGCTGTTTGAATGTGCGGCAGTTATCGTTCTTCATGGAAACAATTTCTCTTGTTAAAACATAAAATGTGGCAGGTAAACTACCCCGTTCCCTTAAACGATCTTCACCAAAATCAACAAGCCTTCAGTCTTCTACAATTGAGGAACGTATGCAAAAAAATATTTTATTCTGTTAGAATGTGCGGCAGTTATCGTTCGTCATAAAAAAAATTACCGTTGTTAAAACATAAAATGTTGCTGGTAAACTACCCATTTCCCTTAACCGATCTTCACCAAAATCAAAGAACATTGAGTACTCTACAGCTCAGAGAGGTATCAAAACAATATTTGATTCTGATTGAATTTACGGCAGTTATCATTCATCATAGAAAAAATTACCCATGTTTTAACATAAAACGTTGCTGGTAAACTACCCCTTTGCCTAACTCGATCTTCAACAAAAACAATAGGTCATGAGAACTCTATAATTCAGGGCTGTATGCAAAACATTATTTGATTCTGTTTGAATTTGCGGCTGTTATCGTTTGCCATAGAAAATACCTTTGTTAAAACAAAACACGTTGCTGGTAAACAACCCCTTCCCCTTAACCGATCTTAACCAAAAACAATAGGTCTTGGGAACTCTTCAATTCAGAGTTACATGCAAAAAATGGTTTGATTATGTTTTAATTTGCGGCTGTTATCGTTTACAATAAAAAAATACCCTAGTTAAAACATAAAACGTTGCTGGTAAACTACCCCTTTCCCTAAACCGATCTTCACCAAAAACAAAAGGTTCTCAGAACTCTACAATTCAGGGCTGTATGCAAAACATTATTTGATTCTGTTTGAATTTGCGGCTGTTATCGTTTGCCATAAGGAATACCCTTGTAAAAACAAAACACGTTGTTGGTAAACTACCCCTTCCCCTTAACCGATCTTCACGAAAAACAACAGGTCTTGAGAAGTCTCCAATTCAGAGTTGCATGCAAAAAACTATTTGATTATGTTTGAATTTACGGCAGTTATCTTCACTTTGGGTGTCTACGTGCAGGCCCACAGTACTGTGGTATAGACCAAAGCTGTCCTGCCATGCTACCTGTACATATAAATTCAGCAAAGTCCCACGTACAGGTAAAAATGACACCATCAACCAATCACAACAGAGACTGTGTATGATTGGCTCGCACCAAGCTACGCCATTATGTGACTCACTTGTTTTCCAAGAAATACTGTGGGGAAGGCTGCTGATTTCCCGCGATGCTACCTGTGCTAATTAATATGTACTAATATGTATTAATATGTGCTAAATTTGCTGAATTTATATGTACAGGTAGCATGGCAGGACAGCTTTAGTCTATACCACAGTACTGTGGGCCTGCACGTAGACACCCAAAGTGCAGAAATTTTATTCCACTGATGATGGCAGCCAGTGGAGCTGCCGAAACGTTTGGTTTTGTTTTTAACCAGGGACCACGGCCAAACAGCCCGGATATCTTTCATAATTCAAATGACACCGGCCGTGAAAGCCTAAGGAATAATTTACGGCAGTTATCGTTCGTCATATAAAATACCCTAGTTAAAACATAAAACGTTGCAGGTAAACTACCCCTTTCCCTTAACCGATCTTCACTAAAAACAATAGGTCTTGAGAACTCTACAATTCGGGGCTGTATGCTAAGCATTATTTGATTGTGTTTGACGTTGCGGCTGTTATCGTTTTCCATAGAAAAAATCTACAGATCGACAGAGAGACACACAGACAGACAGACAGACACACACACACATACACTTTTCGAAAAATGACTTTTTTCATGTTTTGAGCGTAGCACAATCAGAATCTGCAATTATCTCGAACACGATTTTTTTTTTGCCATCACCATACTTCCATTTCCTTATGGTACATGGAAGTAAAGAAAACGTTATCCACGATTGTTGGTTCTGAAACTAATATCTTTAAAAGACGTCAACAATGTGTTACTAACGTTAGGCCTACCGACAAGGCGGGCGTTTCCTTTAAAAAGCTACGTTTCGACTACACAACAAATTGGTAGCCGTCTTCAGGTAAAAACCAAACTAAATCCTGAAAAACAAATGAATGGACAAAAGTCAATGTAACTTTTTGTTCAAAATTTCCTGCTCTTGCACGTAAAATGTATATTTTTATCTTAGAACAAATATTTAAAAGTTATTTAAAATAAAAAAAATTTGTAAATGTTATTGACTATTAAAAAAAAGTCCAGGGTGTGGGGATGCAAAGATTTTTAAAACATTTTTTAAATATTTTTTTTCATTGTGCAAAATTTGGTCAATGCTAAATTTTTTGCAAGGTAAAATTATTGCAGAACGACTTGTCTTCGAGCATATTGTAGCGTAGTGTACCGTACCTACAAGCTTCTGTTTCTGCGGTTTCACCAAACGACGTCATAAATCAGTGTTTTCATTATTTGTGGTGCAAACACAGACTAAGGCATACAATTGTTATCATTGAATCAACAATCTGCATACGCCTGAGGGTTACCTTCAACGCGCGGTTCCCGTGAATGTCGCCCAAGGTCACCTACAGTCTGTTGTTTTTATCATCTCTGATAAAGTGCACACGTGTCGTCCTGTTTTATTTTTACACTCCATAATAAAATACTCTTTTGGGTCTATCGGTATATTCACGTGTGAGTTCTTCTGAAACTCCATTCTATCATCTTTATCCATTATCTATAATCTCAACATAACAATATTTAACTAATCAGGTAATCAGGGACGTGTTTACGGGGGGGGGGAATAAATGGGACCAGACCCCCCCCCGAGTGTAAAAATGTTGACGAATTTTGTTAATATCTTCATTTTTAACTCTGTGTACGCCAATAAAATAGGAACTCATTTGAATTACACAATCAATTTTAATACACAGCACTACCATATACGTTTGAAGTGTGAAATATAGAAAAACCAGTCACCTATTTATATTGGCTTACTGGGTAGTCAATGAACCGACATTTGCCTGCCAGAACAGCAGGGATGGGCGTCGCCAGACGTCCCTAAGGTTTACTACTTCCGAGTTTCCGGAAGAAGCTTCTGTCTAGTGGTCCGGTCCAGTCGGAATATTTTATTTAAATTTAAGGAATGTTATAACCATGTACTGGAACTAGGTCTTTCTAGTACAATATTTGCGAAGGCCGTTTCCAAGAATTACCTGGACGTGGTCGGTAATTGCCAAGGCCGGCTATGAGGGGGTTTGTCTGGACCATTGCCGCTCGGACGTAAAATTTACGTGGAAGTCACCGCACGGTGTTATCCAAGGAGCGGACACCGAACCCACTTCTCAAAAGACCAGAAGGGAGACGATAAGGGGATTTGGCCGCTATCCGAAGACCCCTATCGAGAACACTATGCAACTTTCTTTTAGAACGGCTGCATGGTAACCCCAGACAGGAACGGCATAGGTGATGATTGGCAACAGTTACGCGTTGACGATCAACTTACCTAGGTCGCGGGTCATAGCCTTGTTGACATGTATCGGGAACAGAGACGCCAGGCGAGCGAACGCTCTAGTTCTCCTCGTCTGGGCATGGGCACGCCAGGTCAGCCGACGATCAAGTGACAAGACTCGGGTATTGTTCGGTTAACGTCTGCCGTACGTGTTCTCTGTCGCTTACAGGTGGCTGGGATCGGAACGTAAGCCGACTGTGTCAGCCACCGACCACGGCGTAATAGCCCGGTCTTACTACAACTTAATAATGCCATTACTGTCTAATGTAATACGTAAAGCAAATTATATACAGGTAAAAGAACATCTGACTACTTATACAGATATGTTCCCCGTCAAATGAAGGCTACTTCAAGAAACCGGGTACGGAAACCGGTAATAGGTCTACCTTCTGCCCGGTGTATGCAACCTGCGGCGTAGGAGAATGGCTCAACGGATTGTTGGAAACACGTACGTAACTGAAACCGATAAAAGATTACGTTAAAAATACAGTTACGCCAGTACAGAACATTCCACGTGTTTGTCGGGTATCCAGCGGAAGCCGGGCATAAAGTGGGCGCGCGCGTACATACTGCTGCTACTTTGAGATGAAAGACAAATTACGTGACACTTATCACGCGCCGCCAACCACCGAGTCTGTTCCAGCGGAAGCCGGGTGTAAAGTGGGTGCGCGCGTACATACTGCTGCTATAGCGGAAGCCGGGTATAAAGTGGGTGCCCGCGTACGTGCTGCTGCTACTTTGAGATGAAAGACAAATTACGTCACACTTATCACGCGTCGCCAACCACCGAGTCTGTTCGAGACTTCACCTTCGGCCAATGCCACTTGCTTTATCGAATGATTGGCAGACCCTGTCTTTTCAGCCCTGCAAAGCTTTACCTTCTCTTGGCCAACCCTCAGGACATCCTCTCTTAAGTCCACAACGAATCCGTAGGCATTCATAATGTCCGTGCCAAGAATCACTTCATCGACAGTGTCTTCAACGAGCATTTGGTGCCTAAACCCGAGAAGACCCAGGCGTACACGTACGTCTACCTTTCCTAGCACTTTGACGTGGCTTCCACTCACAGTGTGTATTGTACAAGAGCTAATTTGAGGCTGGCGGTTGCTGACTAAGTCAGGGCGCACAATGGACACTGTTGCGCCCCTGTCAACTGTAAATGATGTCGGTTTACCTTCGCAAATTCATTAATCATCAAGTTTCCACTAGTTTTATGTAGCGTGGAAGCTGTGTGCTGTCATTTCAAGGAATTTCCAGGATAACTAAAGCGTATGTACAGAGGTAACTAACCATCAATGTGCAATATCTGTAGCATACCTATACCGGTGCATTCAGACGGTTGTGTGAAGATTTGTGAAAGGTTTGTACGACCTATCACATCCCAGGTATTGAACGGTTAACCAGGGGAGGTTAATGCCAAGGACCAAAGTGATGCGAAAGTTAAGTACAAATTTTTATTGAATGACTAAAATTTGCCATAGAGTTATTGAAAAATGGTACAAATAAATTATATGAATTATTAAGAAACCTTTTTGAATAACGTCTCAATGGAGAAGAGGTACCATCAGATTGAAAGATGGGATACATTTCTACAGTGCACAAGTAGAGAAGAAAAGATAGTCCCAAAAATTATAGAGGCATAACAGTTACTAAGTAGACTTTCTGGAAGAATATTTGTACATTTTTTAGAAGCTGGGTATAAGGAAATGGAGGCTAAAGAACAAGCAGGTTTCAGAATTGGTAGATCATATTTTCTCCTCACATCAAACAACTGAAAAGAAAACAGTTCTAACACAACCTCTTCAGTTAGTTTTTATTGATATTGTAAAAGCGTATAACAATGTACCGTTAGCCAATCTGTGGACAGCTTTAAGGTCAACTAGTATCAACCCCATTATCATAAAAGATATACAAAATTTCTATAACATTTCAATATCAATAATAAAAATATGAAAGAATTTTTCACCTGGATTTTGAGTGAGCAAAGGTTTACTCCAGGTATGTTGTCCTGGAGTCACCCACAATTGTAAACATTTATACGGAGAAAGCAATAGAGACTTGGAAAAAAATGTGCAGGAAAATGGGAATTCCACTTGATGGTGACAAAGTTTATTCATCACAGTTTGCTGATGACCAATTATTTTGGCTCAAGATTTTGAAGACATATAGTACACGACTAGAAAATTGACACAGGCATGTCGGAAATAGGGACTACAGGTAAATTTAAATAAAACAAAATACATGGCAATAGGTGAACTTTATCACGACTTGATATTGCAGGAAGACATGAGGAAGATTTGATGTACAGAGGAATACAAGTATTTAGGGGTGAAAATTACGGCCAGTGGGAAGCTAGACAAAGAAATACAATCCAGAATTGATTTGAGAAACATGGCTATGTCTACATTAAATGGAATCTTGTAGGATAAGCAAATTACAGCAGAAACTAAAACCATAATATTTAAAACCATTCTTAGGAGTATCATGATTTACGGCTTAGAAGTTTGGACTACTAATAAACACACAAGAACAAAATTAATGACAGCAGAGATGGACTTTTTGAGATGTTTGGCAAGAGTATGCTGACGTAAGAAAATTAGAAATGAAATCATTAAGGACAGAACAAACGTGAAAAATTCAATTGTTGATTTTACCCAAACAAAAAAAATTACAATGGTGTGGACACACGAAAATAATGGCATAGAAAAGGTTGCCAAGGACAGTTATGGAATGAACCCCACCAGGAAGAAGGAAAAGAGGAAGACCACCTATCACTTAGATGGAAGAAATTCAGACTATACTGAGGAAAGAAAAAATTGAAGACGATCTTTGGATAGACAAGCATCAGTGGTAGCTGCGAATTCAATCAGTTCTGTAATCTTTGATTCCGGAAAATGTGTAAACACTGACAATGTGTACAGCTGGAATAATAATAACTAAAATTTTCCCAGCTTTTATTAAAATGGTAAAAAGATTGTCAGATTATATTTGTCAAAATTTGAAAAAAGTTTTTTTCTTTTTCTTTTTCTTTTTCTTTTTCTTTTTCTTTTTCTTTTTCTTTTTCTTTTTCTTCTTCTTCATCTATTCTTCCTCGGCCTCCTCACGGTACGTTGCGCACTCATTAATCTGACCACTTTTTCCTGTCTTCCGATGTTGCGGTTTGTCATCAATTGCTTTGGTAATGTGTCCTCATGTATTATTTCTACACGGTCTGTCCAACTATGTATGTACCGCTTGCCATTCAGGAGGTAAATTCCGATGTGTTTCTTATTTTTTCATTCCTTAACTGGTATTTACACCGCGGTAATCATAGACATCGGAGAAGAATCTATCCCAATTGAAACAAACCAAGGCGTAAGGCAAGGTTGTTGTCTGTCACCACTACTTTTTAACCTTTATCTAAAAAGTAGTGATCTCCTCAATAAATGGAGACAATCATCCCCTGACGGTATTAAAATCCACCGAAATAAAAGCTTGAAAACCATTCTCTTCGCGGATAACCAAGCAATGTTTGCCACTTTAGAAAGCAATCTCCAGCGAGCAATATACATCTTACATAAAGTAGGAAAAAATATACCTGTGACACATCTGAATCAAAAACAAAGTAATGCCCTTTATAGGAAATGAACCGGTTTGGACCAAAATATGCATAGACAACACATGCATAGAACAAGAAGTAAGACTTGTACGTGACGCAGATAGAGATATAGAAAAGAAAGTGTGGAACGAGATTTGGAGAACGTTGGTAAATAAATGTAGAAAAGAAACCCAAATAAAATTTTATAAAACAATGGCACTACTGTATGGTTCTAAAACTTTAGTCACGAAGAAAAAGGATGAAAAAAGATCAAACATAGAAAGAACAGAAATGAAATTTCTGAGATCAGTTAAAAGCGTAATAGAAGAGATCATATAAGAAATGAGAAGATAAAAAGTGGTTTAAATATTTTTCAGTTAATGAAAGGATTAAAGAATGCAGAAGGAAATGGATTCAACACATATAGATAGAATGGAAGAAAGTAGAATACCGAAGATAGCGAAAGATGTAATACAATACAGGCAGAAGAAAAGTTGGTAGGCCTAAGAAAAGGTGGACTGTGAAATAGGAACAGGCCGCTAAAACCTAAAACCGTTAAGAAGATGATGATGATTAACCGATATACAGGGTGTCCCGGGAGGAGAGGGAAATAATTTGAGAAATGGTTCTATAGTGTAAAAGAAGAAAAAAAGTTCATATAAACATATGTCCGGAAACGCTTTGTAAGCGAGTTACGGCTAGCGAAAGATTTCGCCCGGGTTTTGGTTCCCCCGGGTAAATGAAGACTTTCTGAAATTCTGGGAAGGGGCGAATTCTGTTGTTTCTTATGGTTTTTGACCTGACAAATCGAATAAAACAGGTCGCAGAACTGTATCTCCCATAAGTTTCATGATATCCGACGTAAAACAGAAAAATCTTTGCCTAAAAATAAATTTTGGAAAATTGGAAACAATTGGAATTTTTGTTGATTTTTATTGACTTTATTTACACCATTTTTCTCAGAATTAAATTCTTTACAAGTTTTGTTTTTAACTTTTATGCATTTATTGGTCATTTAACAAAGTTATTGTACTTCTAACCTAAAAACAGGCCGCTAAAACCTAAAACCGTTAAGAAGGCGATTATGATTAACCGATATATATATATACTCCAAGAACAGATATTAAAAGCCTAGTCTCACCAGCCGCGTACAGTGTGGATGTCTCACTACCATGAAGACAGTGTGACACTGCCATCGCTTTAACAATTTTTTACACTGTATCTAAACTGACCTTCCCTTTAATGTTCTTTTCGTAATTTTATTTAAGTGGGGAAACGTCTACACTTTCCTCTTCTGCATCTACTTCTTCTACGTAAGACACGTCAAATCAACGGAATCTAAATGAGAGCGCCTGCTCAATGAGGATGACCATGCACATACTGTGACGATTTAAAAGCAAATTTAAATAGCACAAATTAAAAAAAAATAAATTTTGTTTTAAATACCGCGTGAGAAAATAATCCACCCTCCCCGCTCTACCTAAATACCTGTATCAACTTGTAAAAAGGCTAGTACGGACATGCAAATTATACTGTTATGAAGCGAATACTACTAATCCTTCTAATTTAATAAAAAGACGTGAGAATAACCAATAAAATACCTAACTAAATAAAGAAAGGTAGGATAATTAATAATAGTTAATCAGTGGAAAGATACTAATAATAAAAGTACGAACTACTTTTCTCTTGACTCGTGAACTGCGCCCCCGCCCCTACACACGGCCGCTAAATCAACCCCCAGTGGATTCAGAATACCCGACGAGTTAACAGCATCAAAATGTAGCTGCAACGTGAACGTACATTATTTCAAACTATGTTACAGAAAGTTCGTGTTTTATGGTAAAATACTCGACATGTAGGTGAAACTAAGTGCAACGTAAATCTGATTATGTAACTTATATGCAGATAATGAATCAAAAGGAAAATAATAGTCGACACATCTCTTTGTAAATCAAAGTTTAAATTTTAAGGTATATTTAATACCATGTAGGAAGATAACATTAGTGTACATTAAACTAAAATGTGAGAAGTGAACTCGCACGTCCACAAGAAGCAACGACGTCAACATCACGAGCACCAGGTAGCAGAATTGTAGCGTGATGACTGTGATCACCACTTAGAATCGACAATCTTAATGGAGAAACTATACCTACTACGAAGACCATCCCGGAAAACCGACTGAAGAGGATCCGCAAGAGGACCAGCTGCAGATCACCGTTATACCCAGGTGACACAGAAAAGAACTTCTGTGCTTATATTTTTTCTGACAACCAAAGTAAAAAACAGTACAAGTTTTGAAAAGACTCTGTCCAACCATGTAAATCTTAACATAGTAATTTTGTATTTACTGTATATTAATCTAATCTATTAATCAATCTATTCTTCAAATAGTTTACATAATGTGGAAGTATTTTGAAATATTATGAAATTAGAACCCAGATCCGTGGTATTTAATGTAATCTAAAACAGTATAGCTTTGAACTCATCTGAGTAACACTTTAAAGAATGTAAGAGCTCTTGATATAAAATCTATCAAAAATTTTAAAACATAAAAGAAAAAGGTAATAACCACTAAAGGTAGTATTAATCCAAACATTATGTTGAAGTAAAAATAAAGAGATGTTTCTGCTAAAACCAAAAGAGAGTAAGTAAGTTTGAGTAACCTTGCATGAATTCCTGCTCTTTACAGTTTCCTATATTATTGGTAAATAACTAGTACTAACAACGGCAGCCAGTTCAATTGACAGAGGCCAATTGAACGGGTTCCCTGTGTTATGATGTCTTGGCAGGAGAGACATTATAAAAATACAGGTTACATCTAACAGGAAACCAACTTTGAAAAGCCACGGAATTTATTGTGGTAACAGTAAACTACTAAACCGTATTTGTTTAATTAGTGTTTAATTAGCTGCTATAATACGTAGTCAGAGCTCCGCTGGTTATCTTTATTGTCTGCTATGATGACCTGACCATCAGCATAGACGAAGGTATTATGAAATTTTTATCGTTGAAATTAATAAAGTCTTGTTTGTTGTAGAAATATCGTGTGTACTGTTGTAATTGGGCCATGACGTCATGAACCACGCATAACAATATTAATCACGTGCTACTAAGTGTCGACAGTGTTATTTTATTGCGCGCCGTAAATAATAATACATGTATGCGTAATCTTGGCTCATAAATATATGTGAACTAGTATCTAGTGTCGCATCTACGTCTACAGTTTGTTACGCACAATGAAAACCATTATCACAGCCACGTTGATTGTGTTAGCTCGCTTATATGGCTTACGGGAATCATTATGAGAGTGGTAATGGTGTCCATTGTGCGGATTTGACTATAGTCATGGATTCGACTCTGGATTGCTAGTTCTTATACATCTCTAACCTAAATTCCCCAATTCATTTTAATAGACCACCTGTTTTGTAACAATTTACTTTAATAATAGAATAATAGTTTCTTTTAAAAATCACTATCAGCTGAGGGTAGTATGAACTGTTAAAAGACAAATGAAACATTACCTGTAAAATGGTTATCTCTTACCCCTATGTGTTAAAACGTTTGTTCACACACACACACACACACACACACACACACACACACACACACACACACACACACACACACACACACACACACACACACACACACACACACACACACACACACACACACAACGTCGAGCGCGCTGTGCCTGTTAACTTCCCCTCTTCCCCCTCCCATCGTTTGAGACTGTCTTTCTCTGTACCCAAATCTCGCTTGTTTCCGCTCTTCACTCTCACCCACATTTTAACTGTCTCTGATTCTGTATACCCTTTCATTATCTCCCATTCTCCCTTAACTCTGGCATTCTAACTCGTTATCTCTTATTATGTCTCTTTCTCTTCTATTATTTTTTATTCTCACTCGTTTTCTTATTCTCTTACATTTTCTCTTATTCACCTAATTTTCCTTCCGTTGTCTTATTTGTCTGTATTTCTGTAATACAAAGAGAGAGAGAGAGAGAGAGAGAGAGAGAGAGAGAGAGAGAGAGTGTATAGACGTAATTGCTTGTGCTCATGAGTACTTACTCAATGTATTGTCGTACAACCTAGACCTGTAATTCATTTGTGTTTTAAAATTATGAAATTACGTAGATTTCTGATCCTGCTGGTAGGGGTTATGGAACAGGCCAGTAACCTGTTCATGTAAAACTTTGAAATACTTGTAGCATCCAAAGCAGCTTCGGAGTAAGGACTGGAATCGGTGGCAGTAGGATCCTAGCAAAGAATAAAGTTTATAAGACAATTGCAATACCCACGTTGACTTATGCACGTGAGACGTGGGTCATGACAAAGCGCCAAGATTGAGAGTGCTCAAATGGAGTTTCTTCAAAATACTTTGTATTATACATTGCAAGACAGAATAAGGAATGAAGCTATCAGAACAGAACGCGAAGTAAAGGACATAAATAAAATTGTTGTAACTTACAGAAGACAATGGTGGGATCATCTGCAAAGGATGACAAACGCTCGATTGTCGAAAGCTGCACTGAACTATAAAGCCATTGGTAGAAGAGACGTGGGTCGTCCGAGGATGAGATGGGTGCCGGCACAGGTTTATATAACCTAATCCCTGAAGAGGAGAAGAAGAAGAAGAAGAAGACATTGATTTGTTATGTAGCCTGCAAATTGTGCTAATAAATTATTAACAACAATGGTCCTAAATATCACTATTACTTTAACGACTCAGAACACTAGTCGCCTTTTAAAGGAGAAAACCGGATAAGGCTGTAAGGTAAAACTTTTTGATTTTACTTATAAAAACCTAGTGTTCTGAGTCGTTAAAGTAATAGTGATATTTAGTTAAGTAACGGACACGTCATGGACAACGAAATCCAAGAACAATGGTCCCTTTCTTTGACGTCTGAGCAGCCTAAGATTTAGGGAGTGCAGGCTTCGTTACGTGAATTCTTTGGCGTGGCCAGTACTACGCTACAACCGCCCATTGTTACTTCAAGATAATGTCCTAAGTACCTGTTTACTGTGCTAAGTAGACGCAGGGCCTTATAAACGCAAGCTGGTTTATAATGTCAGGGGTGCCCCCGGGAATCAGTCACAAGACGTTTAGATTATTTGTCAAGCGCCATACCCACTGGTCTACTGAGCTTCATTGGTTAAGTAATTTACTAATATAAAAGAATTAATTAACTGAGAATTACACTTTATGCACGATTAAATTATGTAAATTTTATTGCTGCGTTCTTTTTAAAATTCTTTTATTGTGGAGTCGAAATTAAATTACGTATTACGTTATCTATCTTTTAGTTGACAACAAGTGATCCTCATATGATTCTTTGGACGTAGATAACCTGTTACTTATCATAAATATTATATTTGCATGCCGGTGGCGGTTCTCTAGCAGCGGTACATCTCTTTGTAGAAGACAATTTAATATAACACACCTTTTACTTTACACCATGTCGTGCGCTCGCGACAATATAAAAGAATTAATTAACTGAGAATTACACTTTATGCACGATTAAATTATGTAAATTTTATCGCTGCGTTCTTTTTAAAATTCTTTTATTGTGGAGTCGAAATTAAATTACGTATTACGTTATCTATCTTTTAGTTGGCAACAAGTGATCCTCATATGATTCTTTGGACGTAGATAACCTGTTACTGATCATAAATATTATATTTGCATGCCGGTGGTGGTTCTCTAGCAGCTGTAGATCTCGTTGTAGAAGACAATTTAATATAACACACCTTTTACTTTACACCATGTCGTGCGCTCGCGCGCGCGCGCGTGTACTCCCATAGTGTATAGCCTCTCTTCTAAGTTAGCAGCCCATAGGCTTGTTGACAGCAGCCCGCCATTCTTCATGCTTCTCTGCTTTTCTTCTCAACTCACACAGTTCATATCGACCATAAGCTGTTTCATGAAGTATAAACGGGGTCGACCTCTGTGAATCTTCCCTTCAATTTCAATTGTTCCTTCTATTATTCTCTTAACCAACCCGTTGTGTCGTAGTATATGCCCTATACACTTAGCTCTTCTCCCTTTTAAATTTCGCAGAAAGCTCTTCTCTCCTCCTTAGCTCTTCTAAAGACTTCCTCATTCGTTACTTTCTCCCTCCAGCTTATCTACAATATTCTTCTGTAGCACTAGGTCTCAAATGCTTGGAGTCTTTTCTTGTCACTTTCTCCAATTGTCCAAGATTCACTCCCGTGTAGGACAACACTCCACACGTATGTCTTTACTAGATTCTTCCTTATTTTTAGGCTGATAGTGTTTAAAGTGAAGAGGTTTTTTTTGTTTGTTGAAAGCACATATATTTTTTGTTTGTTGAAAGCACATACATTTTTTGTTTGTTGAAGTCACATACATTTTTTGTTTGTTGAAAGTATATAGTATAAATTTTATATTACTTTTAACTTCACGTATTTTTTTTAATGTTTTGCACGTTTACAATTTACGATTATTATTTTATAAAATTCTTTTTTCTGTAGTACAAATGTTTCGTCCTGGCTTAGTTACCTGATATTTTATATTGATTGTCTACACCGCTTATTCATTAAATAACATAAAGACACTTCCAGTTATAGGTAAAGTAAAGCTCTTGTTGGTAATGAACGTTATGTTATTTTCATACATGGGCCTGAGTGATACTGCTTCACGTAACTGTTAACACGTAAGTATTTACATCATACATTTTTTGCGATTTAATTACGACAGGCGCCGCCTCTCGCATCCTAGCTTTCACTGGCGCCGGTCTAAACAGTCCTGTTTTGTAAGTCCTCTTGCATGCATTGCATCTTCGACGTCCATTTTCCATGAATGTTTAGATCTTCCTTTTTTTATTCTAGTCCATTCCCATACCTTCTTCCTTGGCCATCTCTCATTCGACATTCTTTTTAGGTGTCCGAACCAATTCAACCTTCTTGTTTCTATCGTTTCTATAATGTCAAGGTCGATTCCCATCGCTTGTCTTATCTCTGCAGTTCTCACTATATCTAGTCTTGTTAGTCTACAGCACCTCCGCCAGTAATTCATCTCCACAGCTCTTATTTTGGGTTTATTTTTTTTATTAACTTCCCACAGTTCTGCTCCATAGAGACATATACTTTTGACTATAGTTTTATATATTCTGATTTTATTGTTTTGTGTTATTCGTGGACACCAAAGCAGTCTGTTCAATAGTTTTGTAGCTGTCTTACCTTGGTTGATTCTTACTTTTATTTCTTGGTTGCGTTCACCATCCGATGTCATTGTTACACCCAAATAATTGAAGTTTTCAATAATTTTTATCACTTTTGTTCCTAGTTCTAGGCCTTGACCTTCACCGCCTGCTGTAAGGTACTCAGTTTTGAGGTATTTATTTCGAGACCCTATTTCCCATATTCTTCTGCTAGTTTCCTAAGCATATAAATTATATCAATTTCGTCCTCTGCAATTATAGCCTGATCGTCTACAAAGTGTATTGTAAACATCTTGTCATTTAACGACTGGTATACATCATAAGTAAAACACTAATACAACTGTACAGTAATTTGTGGTTCTTCAGTGAAAATATTCACTCCATGTAGCAGTAAATCGACGTAGTTGTTCGGGAGAAATACAAATCGAACGCCTTCAATGTGCCGAATGCGCACTGCCACACACGAAACCGTCAGCAGTGTAGCCCAGTGGTTCCCAAACTTTTTTAAGTCCGCGGACCCCCCCCCCCCCAAATTTCACGGACCCCGTCTGAGTTATGAAATTAAACAAACAGTAAATATGAGACAAACATTTCGGACAACACTCAGTGTGCTCAGTACACTGCAACAATACAATACATCTTAATTTTAAAATGTATTTTAAAAAATTCTCTTAAATTACAAAATTATAATATTAATGGTATCAAATGCAGTGTAATGTGAACAATTAGCTCTGCAATTTGAGTTTGATGTCTGACAATTTCAATATTAAGTCTTTAAGTTCCGGTTGCGTAACCAGTGTTGTTAAACTCGGCTCTATCTTTCCAGCCTCACTTGTCGAAATCCAGCTACTTAGGCGTGAAACCAGCTACATGGAAAAACGTTTTGCTTAGGTACAGTGCTTATAAGCAATATGCAGGGCTCATACGTGGACTAACACAGCGTGATCAGTTCTGCGTTAATGCGGCGCTCCAGTCAGTTCGGCTGACAGACAGATCTGCTACACAACATGATATAAAGACATTATTAAATCCATTAGTTTCAAATTACATTTACAGTTAGAACGCAAAAAAATTACTAGAATCTTCTACTAATTGTTTTAAGATTCTAAAATTTAGATTTCAGAGCATAAAAAAGTGGAGAAAATTACGGTGTATTATTATTTTTTTTTTTAAGTGTCCGCGGACCCCACTTTGGGAACCGCTGGTGTAGCCCATATAAGCAATGCTGCAAATTAAATCTGGGACGGCCATTAGAGAGCGATGGTGACAGATTCATTACTGCGCAGACGTTATGTGCTGGAGTATGTCCTTTACCAATGGTTCTCATTGCATAAAACAGTCTAACATTTTCAGAATGATCAATATTGCACACCACTATATAAAAATTATCCCGATTAGCGCTTTCAAGCTTCACAGCTCATCGTCAGATCAGGGATAGCTATTCCTGATCTGACGATGAGCTGTGAAGCTTGAAAGCGCTAATCGGGATAATTTTAATATAGTGGTGTGCAATATTGATCATTCTGATTGTGATTTCAACCACTAACACAAATTTCTTCATTAAAAGTCTAACATTTGTCACAAAGAGACTATTATTTTACATTCACTAGAAGTCCAGAATTATTCATCGTTTTTACAGTTTATACATGTAACTGTAACCTTGCTAGCTAACTGTCCAAGTGTTGCTGTTTTGTTGTCTGTGAGATGCACTTGGCCACTACAAACATTACAACACAGAAATTAAGAAATGCAACATTTTTTAAAATGTTCATGTCTAGTAAACACATAACCTAAATCTACACCACAATTCATATTATCTTTCAAACAGAATTAACACTGTTGCACACAACTATAGAAAAATTATTCCGATTAGCGCTTTCAAGCTTTAAGCCCGATCGTCAGATCGGAAATAACAATAATATGACTAAACAACTTTTTTATACCCCCACCTGCCCTACCATCCGTACACATTTTTGTAATCAATCTATAAGTTGAATATCCTTTCTGGCTATTATTAACTAGCGAGTTCAGTCACCCGTGCCCGTACTCTAGTACATATTCTGTGTGTGTGTGTGTGTGTGTGTGTGTGTGTGTGTGTGATCTTATTAAGCAATAAATAAATTATTAAATGCGTTTGACTGAATTATAAAACTACAATTACTTTTATTTTATTTGCTCTTGGGGTTCCTATAGATTTGAAGCACTTTGAAACTGTTGTCTCCTACACTAGGCCTTATCGAATGGATTGAGAGACAGTAGGAGGACGGAACGCTGTGTGACCTTTTGTCAACCGATGGTCCAAAGCTATCTAGGCTATGCTTCAGTCGTATGATACAGGAACCTACCAATTCCATTTTCCTTTGGAAGAGTTCAGAGACTCTTCGTGGACGGGATAACCAACCAAGTTTATTACCTATCTTTTACCTCTGTTAGGCGTACGTTCGGCTCTCCACCCTTTTGTCCAACACTTTTACCTTCTTTTCTACTGAAGAAAGCCTCCAATGGGTGTCCGAAACGTTTGGAAAATTACGAAATAAGCAATTATTAAAAAATTGCTTATTGTATTTATTAATAATTAAATATTGCTTTAATTCCTTTTATTGTTTTCAAGAACACATAGTTATTTGAGAAAATACAAATATATTGTGTGTGTATAAGAGTATGACGTTCAAATACCAGTGTTTTAGTAAGTCTTCATCTCATGTTTATCGGTGCAAAGTTCTCGTTATTCAATGAGCGCCAACGGGCAGATATTGATGTAACACGCTTGGTTCGGACAATACGCGGTGTGCCCAGTACACTGCAACAATACAATATATACGGTTACAACAATTATACAACGTATTGTATCCAATGAGCGGCAACGGGTAGATATTGAAGTAACACGCTTGGTTCGGACAACAGTCGGTGTGCTCAGTACACTGCAACAATACAGTACATATGGTTACAACAATTACACAATGCATTGTATTCAATGATCAAGTACGATAAACAGTTTCGACATATAAAAATCAACGAATAGAAGGAAAACAATCACAACGACGACAACACCGTCTTATGGATACCGTCTGACGAGGTATTTTTTGAGTAGATCTACAGGCCCCACAATATATATAGAACTAAAACTGTGATATAGATCTAAGACTGAAGTATTGCGTGTTGTGCTGTTGCACGATAGAACCTGTACATGTATCATTACTGTTTTGAAATAAACATTGTTTTTCCCTTGTAAACATGAGTTACAATTACTATTTATTACCCGACCTAAAATGGTACATCCTAGTTTCTACAATCATTTGTGCAATGTCAAAGATCTGCAGAACCATTTCAACATTATGCAGCCGACATAGTTGACTGTTTGCACAGACACTACGGCCAGTGCAGTCTGTGAAGACGGTAGTGTGTTCGAAATGAGCGTCGGAGCTTGAACCGTACTACGCTAAATGTATCGGCACCGGGGTACGGCCAAACGTTACTTCGTACACGTTCGAACACAAGATGCCCATGTACCGGGTAGGTGAACGCGCACCGAGATACGTTATATGGACTGTAGACGAACCGTTGCCGGTGTGCGCCACAGTGGTTGTGCGCACCGACGTGTTTAGTCTGTCCAACGCCGTCAGCACTGCCATAGACTGGTCTAGAAACATGTGGATTACTAAAACCACGTCTGCCGTAGTGTTTGACTTGGACCGCACGTTCATTGACGACGAGGACCGCGTGCTGGACGGGGCAGTGTCTGTGTTGGAACATGCTCGTACCGTGTACGACACTGTGGTGCTGTGGTCTCATGGATCATCGTTACACGTGGACATACAAGTGGCCAAGTTCGAGAAATACGGCGTTCGATTCGACTTGGTGCTGAGCAACGCGCAGAGAGGTGAAAAATCGTGCAAGAACCTACTGTATTTATACAACTACTTTGTAGACACGTATTTTACTAAAGCCGTGTTGTTCGACGACTCGGTATTCAATTGGACGCCCGAGTACACGCACTGTGTTGTGCCCACAACGATCAAGACTGTGGCGCACATAACCTACGCTTTGGACAGATGCTGACTTTTTGCCTTTGACATTCATCACTGTCACAAAAATATAATAATACAGATGGAGCAACTTTTTGTTGATCTAATACCTGTTTTCCGGCTACATTATGCGACCATATCGTGATCATTGATATAGCGTCATGAACCGGTAGCGTGCTTAATGTTCATGTACTGATCATTTTTGGTGTCAAACGTAAATACCTCGTAAGTATGTTGTCCATGTTGTACACCAGGTTGGGCAGTTCGTAAGTTCATTAGTACGGTGTACAGATGACTGGCACATTGTTTTCGTACAGCATGAACGATTTGATGCTCGTCACGTCTTTGACCACAACACTCACATCTAGTTTGTACGGAAAGCTCGGGAATTCAGCCAGATCTTTAGTCTGTAACACGCCGCTCACCATGTTCATGGTGGTGGTGTACGTCTTCGTACCTTTTGCCGGCACAACGGTGCTCGGGAATTCAGCCAGATCTTTAGTCTGTAACACGCCGCTCACCATGTTCATGGTGGTGGTGTACGTCTTCGTACCGTTTGCCGGCACGACGGTGCTCGGGAATTCAGCCAGATCTTGTCTCTAACACGCCGCTCACCATGTTCATGGTGGTGGTGTACGTCTTCGTACCGTTTGCCGGCACAACGGTGCTCGGGAATTCAGCCAGATCTTTAGTCTGTAACCCGCCGCTCACCATGTTCATGGTGG
Organism: Magicicada septendecula; assembly: GCA_034769895.1. Taxonomy (NCBI): domain Eukaryota; kingdom Metazoa; phylum Arthropoda; class Insecta; order Hemiptera; family Cicadidae; genus Magicicada; species Magicicada septendecula. The sequence goes on from CM068372.1 coordinate 7,188,248, forward strand.
TGGTGTACGTGTTCGTACCGTTTGCCGGCACAACGTGCTTGTAGCGATTGGCGCCGCAATAGTTTAGCTCTGCAGCCTCTTTGTTGACAATCTTTAAATTCACGTCCACCACTTTGGTCCTCGCATTTATCACGATAAGTTCGTAAACAACGAAATCGCCAAACTCTTCAATTTCATACTCTTGGTACATCACGCCAAAGTGTTTGTACGCGGCCACAAACCATTTTGTTTTTTTCGGTATGTAGACCTACGTCTGTGTGTCGACAGCGGTATTGCCGCTCTGTAGCGGCAGTGCGATTCGTTGTGTCTGAGCGGCCTTTTTGATGAAGCCGATGTCCGGAAACTTGACCTCATCCGTGCTGGCCGAGCTGTGTATGTTTCTGTACTGTACCCAGTACTGCGCCATATCGTTGACAGTCTTGTCGGTCTCGTAATATGCCAAAAGTTTTATTTGAGCGCGCGCATTAAACTCTCTGTAAAGTAGGCTACCTAATGTAACCGCTGAACGGCATCACCTCGATGCCGTACTTCGATTTATCGTACGTGCCGCACTTCGACTCTTGATTTCTGCCCAGCAGACCGACGTTGCTGTACGTTACGGTCGGGCGGAGGAGAATACTCTTGATCGCGTTCCACTCGGCAACCGGTGTCTGCTCCAGTTTCGTATCGAATCCGTAGTAATACAACGCCTTGTCGTCGCACATACTCTCCAGGTACTTGTAGAAAGCGCCCAAATTGCGTTCGAAGAAACTGTGATCCATGTGTGTGTTGACGTGTCGCACCACCACTTTGGCCTGATCCATTGCGTTTTTGTAGTCGGCCGTGTCCGCAGCGACGTCTCCTTCTCCGTTCAAATACTTTGCCAGTATCCAAGGGCCGACCAGCAGTAGAATGCTGGACCGTTCGCTCGTAGTCGTACCGAACGGACTGGTCGGTGATTGGATCAGCGAAAGAATCAAGTCGACGGCTTCGCGTTTCAACGCCGCGCTCTCTCCCAGCACCAGATAGTGCGCCAGCATGCACGTACTGTCGATGCTGAACTCTTTCCAGTTGGTGCCCCACGGCGCTCCGGTCCACGGTTTGGTCTTGGTGCCGAGTTTGAGCTTGTACCGGATGATAAAGTTTTCAGTCACGGCCAGCACTAGACGAGCGTTTCGCGCAGTCTCTAGACTGCTGCGTGCCTTGAACACGCCGTGCACGTATCTCAAATCTTCGGTCAGCATTTTACACATTGTGGACAAAGCTTTTTCTTCCGTGTCCCAGCCCGTGTGTACGCCGGTGGGTTCAGTGAAATCGAACTTGTACTTTTTGAAATCGTCGTGCACCGTAGTCATGGGTCTGACGCTGGCTATCGCCTTGGCCAAACTGAATCGATCATTTTGCGACTGAGGCTCAGCAGATGAACCGCGGTCGGTCAGAATGTTGTTGCAACCGCCTATACAGAAGCCTTTGTTTTGCGTTATAATGAATACAGCGTGGAGTATCAGTAGGCCCAGTGTCATTACGGCCACTGTACACGTAAGTATGGTAATGCCGTTTGTCGGTCGGTAACGGTCCATCACGAGAGACCGTTTCTTTTGCACCACTATATACTAACATACGCGACGAAACATGAACGACTGCACAGGATAAACCCGTTTAATTTAGCCGGTGAAAATAGTGGCTTCGTCTGTCCTATACATATCATGTCTAGACATGGAACCGCAGACACTGTTCAATTTGATGTTTGCGATCACAACGTTGGTGCTGTTCATACTTTAGGTGTGGATAAAGACGGCACAATCTACGCCGACTGTAAAGAGAGACAGAGAATCTCTTATGGGAGACGACAACTACCAGGGTAATCCGGACGAAGCGTACGGAGACATCGAATAAACTGGTTAACTTGAAGCATTTTAATTAAATTGAATAAATGTAATAAAATCTATAAAACACAAGAAATATAAACATCGCTTCTTACAAGAGGTTATGTAAATTAGAAAATCCTACCGCCACTATTCAAGTACAACGGCTACGCCTATTTCCGCTTAGCAATTACGAGCAACAAAAATTTAAATAAATAATTCCACCTTTTATTTATTTAAAATAGATCATATATTTGTTTTATTAAAAATTGGAGTCAACAATTTGGGGCCGTACAAAATAAAAACATTATTAAGGAAAGTCTTCGAAGTTTATAACAAAACTGAATTCAATAATTCCAATTAGTATAAAATAATAATATCAACATACAACATAGATACAACACACAATAAATTGTAATTCCGCCATATTACAAATTGGCGCTTCCAACGCGGGGCGTAAAGGTATAACAAAGTTAAAAAACATAATTCAACAAAAAGAAAACTACAGAACAACTCAAATAACCACAGAACAATGAATCAAATAGCATATTACAATATATATACAGGGATTCACATATCGCACGCACAGGCACACACACTCACATACACAAACACGTTCACTCAAATAATTGTTCTGTTGTGTTTGACATTTCTTTTGTATTCATACACAGGTCCTGATGATGACAATAAATACTGTTGAAACGTCGACACATATTTAAAATTTGTGTTATATTTTTTGATCGATCATCACAAACCATTTACCGAAACAAAAATTAACTACCAACGTTCAAGTCTCACTTCCTATAATGCAAGTCCAGTATAATGCATTATCCGTATATTCCGTATAATGCAATAATATAATCTATAATCTCTTTTTTTTTTATAATAGAGTAGGCGGCGTAGGGGCGATTTCGGTCTCTTAAGTCCTTGTCCTGAAAACACCAGACGCACACTGTTCTGTGGGCCTTTTTCTTCAACCCAGAGGTGAAGCCAAGATCAGCGCCACGGTTCGCTTTGGAAGAAGATCCAAATCATTCATACCGACCGAAGAAGAAGCCAACTAACTTATTCGCAGACTAGTAGGTGCGCAGACTCGCCACACCGCCAAACTCACAAACTAAATTTACTCGCAAACGATTCCATGACAGATGCGAGTGAGAAATGTTATTAAGCGAGTACAGTAAATTATCAGGAAGCGTTCACACGCGCACACCACTAACGAACCGGTTCGCGTCCCGAGTTTTCAGTTGTGTGCCCGGGTTATTAATAGCGCTGGAGAGAAGTTGAAACAGCGCTCTGCTCATTACGTGAAAAAATGAGTAATGGGTCAGTGTGTGCTCTGCTCTTTAACGACACTTAAATTGGGCAACAGCTCTGTGCTGGCTGCTGCTAATGATTCGGCTAAAATAATATCCGTGACCACAAAGTTATCACCTGGTTCCTGCTGCTGCTAACGCTGATCACCGCGTATCAATCATCCAGTCATGCACACATGTGTCTTCTTCGTTTCGCCTATTGCACCCGTAATTAGCCAGTATTGAATTATATTGAGTAATGTGTTGTCTACCATAAGCGAGACTGTGCCTCATTAAGCTTATAGACCTGTCTACGTCAGTAGGACTGATGTGCGCATTCCTCGGACACTGTTTGGTCTGTTACACTAGACACTGTTCTCTGCAGTACTGGAAAATTATTATGTCACAGCAACAAAAACTGAAAATTGTCACATATCTGGTATTTAAAATATAAATATTGGTATGGAGAATCATACATGACTTCCATGTTCTAAGATTTATACTTAAAATAATTTTCAATAGAAATATTTCCATAGAAATTACTTGTGTCTTCAGCCTTAACCACAGTACTGTGGTCACTAACGTATACCACCTCACGTTAATGCACTCGATTTTCACTGATGGTAGCAGTCGATGGCACTGCCGAAACGTCTGGTTTTGCAGAAAACATTGGACCACGGCCAAACAGCCTGGGAAGGGATTTTAACAACAAACTACTTCTTTGTTGCCGACAACGTAGTACACATATAAAAAATTATCCCCTCCCTATTCAACTACCCTTTTCATATATAGATATTTCATCTACCTTTCTACAGTGGATTTACAGTGGACCTTCTTTTTAGGATACTTTATATCAAAATTAAGTACTTTACTCTTGTTAAAGTATGAAACGTTACAGGTAAATTACTCCTTCCCCTTAACCGATCTTCATCAAAATCAATAGGCCTTGAGTTCTCTACAACTCAGGCATGTATGCAAAATTTACTTAATTCTGTTTGAATTGTCGACAGTTATCGTTCACCATAGAAAAATTTCTCATACAGACACATTTCGGAAAGTGACTTTTCTTCATGTTTTGAGTTTAACACAATCAGAATCACCCCTTATCTCGAACACGATTTTTTTCACCATCACCATACTTTCACTTCCTTATGGTTCCTCATGGAAAGAAAAATAATGATTGAAATTTAGATGGGAGTTAGACAAGAATGTAGTTTACAGATTAAAGACAATTTGCCATATGTAAGTGTACTATTCCCTGAGTGTGAATAATTTTTTGTTATAATTCTACGAATGACTACGAATCATTACGAAGAAACCGTAAAGAGAATTCGGTCAAAATTCCTGTCCGTATCCAGAGAAATTCTTTGGACCTCTCCTCTGGAGGTCATCTTCTTGGTATGGACGATTCGGTAACTGGCACGAGTGTTCGCCAGTTAATCAAAAAACGATTTGCCTTAGTATTGTAGTTTACTGGCAAAGACCCGTGTCAGTTACCGAATCGTTCGTACCATGAAGACGGCCTCCAGAGTTCATAGCAGCAACGGTGAGCCACGGCCTTGTATCGCCGCGGAGACAATCATAGTTGAAAAAGCCTTAGGTATAGATTAAGCTACGTATAAGTTCAGTTCACATCTCAACTACCATCATAGTTGACAGAGCCTTAGGTATAGATTAAGCTACGTATAAGTTCAGTTCACATCGCAACTACCATCATAGTTGACAGAGCCTTAGGTATAGATTAAGCTACGTATAAGTTCAGTTCACATCGCAACTACCATCATAGTTGACAGAGCCTTAGGTATAGATTAAGCTACGTATAAGTTCAGTTCACATCGCAACTACCATCATAGTTGACAGAGCCTTAGGTATAGATTAAGCTACGTATAAGATCAGTTTACATCGCAACTACCATCATAGTTGACAGAGCCTTAGGTATAGATTAAGCTACGTATAAGTACAGTTCACATCGCAACTCCCATCATAGTTGACAGAGCCTTAGGTATAGATTAAGCTATGTATAAGTTCAGTTCACATCGCAACTCCCATCATAGTTGACACCGGCCGCGGTATAGATTAAGCTATGTATAAGTTCAGTTCACATCGCAACTCCCATCATAGTTGACAGAGCCTTAGGTATAGATTAAGCTATGTATAAGTTCAGTTCACATCGCAACTCCCATCATAGTTGACAGAGCCTTAGGTATAGATTAAGCTATGTATAAGTTCAGTTCACATCGCAACTCCCATCATAGTTGACACCGGGCGCGGTATAGATTAAGCTATGTATAAGTTCAGTTCACATCGCAACTCCCATCATAGTTGACAGAGCCTTAGGTATAGATTAAGCTATGTATAAGTTCAGTTCACATCGCAACTCCCATCATAGTTGACAGAGCCTTAGGTATAGATTAAGCTATGTATAAGTTCAGTTCACATCGCAACTCCCATAATAGTTGACACCGGCCGCGGTATAGATTAAGCTATGTATAAGTTCAGTTCACATCGCAACTACCATCATAGTTGACAGAGCCTTAGGTATAGATTAAGCTACGTATAAGTTCAGTTCACATCGCAACTCCCATCATAGTTGACAGAGCCTTAGGTATAGATTAAGCTATGTATAAGTTCAGTTCACACCGCAACTCCCATCATAGTTGACAGAGCCTTAGGTATAGATTAAGCTATGTATAAGTTCAGTTCACATCGCAACTCCCATAATAGTTGACACCGGCCGCGGTATAGATTAAGCTATGTATAAGTTCAGTTCACATCGCAACTACCATCATAGTTGACAGAGCCTTAGGTATAGATTAAGCTACGTATAAGTTCAGTTCACATCGCAACTCCCATCATAGTTGACAGAGCCTTAGGTATAGATTAAGCTATGTATAAGTTCAGTTCACACCGCAACTCCCATCATAGTTGACAGAGCCTTAGGTATAGATTAAGCTATGTATAAGTTCAGTTCACATCGCAACTCCCATCATAGTTGACACCGGCCGCGGTATAGATTAAGCTATGTATAAGTTCAGTTCACATCGCAACTACCATCATAGTTGACACCGGCCGCGGTATAGATTAAGCTATGTATAAGTTCAGTTCACATCGCAACTCCCATCATAGTTGACACCGGCCGCGGTATAGATTAAGCTATGTATAAGTTCAGTTCACATCGCAACTCCCATCATAGTTGACAGAGCCTTAGGTATAGATTAAGCTATGTATAAGTTCAGTTCACATCGCAACTCCCATAATAGTTGACACCGGCCGCGGTATAGAATAAGCTATGTATAAGTTCAGTTCACATCGCAACTACCATCATAGTTGACAGAGCCTTAGGTATAGATTAAGCTACGTATAAGTTCAGTTCACATCGCATCACCCGTAGGTCTCTCTACAGAGGCAACGGCCGTGAGCTTGCAAATTCTCCGCATTGAAGTCTGCCGATCTTGTAGATATATTTCCGATGGTAAGATATGAAACGATTCGCGCAGATGGTAGTGGGGGCAAGGAAGGCAGTGGAGGATGTGGTGTACGCGGTGACAATCATGACACAAAACCTTATGATACACCATCTATGTCGCTGTTCCGAGTATAAAATAATTGGTCGGAAAACAATGCGTCAAAGCTACGCGATGAGATCTTTTAACACGGAGTAACCAGACAACCGTTTTGTGTCTAATTATTCTAGCTTTATGTTGATATCAAAAATAATTTTAGTTTCGACCATAATTTTAAAACCGAGTGTTTTCAGAGTAGACGTCAGCATAAGTTTGGAAAAACACCGGATTTGGTACAGGTCCAATACACCGGGGTTGTACCGAGTTTAATTCGTGAATTTTCAAAGCCGGTAACAACCCGGAAGCGACCCTGATAGAGCTCCGTCATCTACATTCTTACGAGAGTTGAATGTAGAGAAGAAGTCTACTTGTACACATTCAATAGTTGTTAGAATTTAATAACAGCTAATTTTTACTGCTTTTTCTGTTACAAAGTTAATATTAATAGGTAAGTGAAACATACCTAATAGGTGAAACATAATATTAATAGGTCTTACGTGAAACATAAGATTTGGTATCTTCACTAACGCGTACGGAGCCCAGTTAACGTTACCATTATCACCACATTACACCAGCGACCAGAAGTGCGGCCACTAAGTAGATGGCCCGATGACTGTAAAATCAAGGGAATTACATCCGACAATAATAGGAACTTCAACAATAAGGCGATTGTTGGAATCCATATCAATATGTTATCTGTAAATCGGAATGCAGTATATGTACAAAATTTTTACGCATCCAACTACAAACAGACAATAATAGTAATGTCAACAATAAGGTGACTGTTAGAAGTCACAGCGATAAGGCGATTGTTGGAAGTCATATCAATAAGTTATCTGTAAATCGGAATGCAGTACATGTACAAAATGTTTAAGCATCCGACTACAAACAGACAATAATAGTAATGTCAACAATAAGGTGATTGTTGGATTGTCACAACAAGGCGATTGTTAGAAGTAACAGCAATAAGTCATCTGTATATCGGAACGCGGTACGTGGACAAAATAATGAAATTATCAGCAACAGTGAGTGAGTGATACGCGAGCACTTAAGTGACACAGTGACCTACCAGTAGAGTTCAAGGACACGCTTCCTCCTCGCTGCCGCTGCCCTGCCGCTTCCGAATACCTGCTCTGCCTCCTCCTAATGTCTTCCAATTTAATCTGATCCACGAAAGGTTTACCACATGTATCACCGCCGTATACAAAATGAGTTCGAGTTGCTAGACACTAATATATTCTCCGATAACATCTAGTGATAAAACGTTTTGTACGGTTCGACCACTGACTAGACAGAATTATAAAACATTTTTGTCGCCATTCTGTCACATTATTATTGAGGTTCTTAATTTATTGTCATAATCAGCAATGTGTACCGGTAATGTTGAAATAGATAATACGCATAAAACGAATCTTAATAATTATGGAATTATTACTCTTATAATTATAATATGTGTAGTATTTCTGTAACGCCGATTAAGATTCTGACTCTTGCAATAAATGTTGTAACAAATTTTAAACAAAAAATTAAAAATTTGTTAATTAACGAGCAAACATCATATCACTTGTTAATTAGCGGTTATTGTCCCTCACTGTGTGTGTGTGTGTGTGTGTGTGTGTGTGTGTGTGTGTGTGTTGTATGCTCATATTTGTTTCATTCACTTTTATCAAATAAAAATTAATATTAATAAAATTGTGGTGTGCTACACAAGATGCGACTAGTCCATTTTAATAATCGAGTATCCATCCCATTTGCAACTCTTTTAAATAAGAAAAATAACTAAAAATTGCTTCAATAATTTCTTACAACCTTTGTTAATTGATATATTACTGTTTTATTGCTTCCTGACTGTCTCATTTAAACACTGCCGTGATTTGTGATTCCCCATTTTCCATCATCGTAGAGGTTTCAATTGCAATATATTTTCCAATCATTGAACAATAATAACAGCTGTAGTAGTAATAATAATAATAATAATAATAATAATAATAATAATAATAATAATAATAATAATTATTATTATTATTATTAATATAATAATAATAATAATAATAATTATTATTATTATTATTATTATTATTCCGGTGAAGGGTTTGTGAGGATCGGTTAAATAATACAACACAAATTTTAAATTATTTGTGTCGAAGTATAATGAATAATGCTTATAATCATATTGTTGTAAATTATTATTTTGCATTTACAAGAATATTATATTGTTAAATAATATTATTAAATATTAAATAATATTAAATGATATGATAAGTATTATCCATTTCACATGATAGATAGGTTTACCATAAGCTTGTGTTTGTAATATTATGTAAATTCTCTGATGTAAGTTCGTAAAATTCTACAGTTATTGTGTAGTTTAGAATTCTCTAAATTAATGACGGTGTTTTCAGTACCAGCAGTGAGTGAAACATGATAAAAATAACTTTTAATAATTACATAATTGAATATTCTTATAATCTGTATTTAGCTGTAATATGTTTTAATATGCTATATGTTGACAGGTATATGTATAAACGTTTTCTGTACCAATTCTAATATTTAATTGTTGATTACAGCTTTTATAATTACCGTAATTACAAATATCATTACATTATCAGTAATTTAAATTGTAATACTGTATAAATTAAGTTCTGTGATATTATAATTTTCTCGTTGTATTTAAAGAAAACATTTGATGACATAAAACAAACTGTCTCCTCTTCTTCTTCTTCTTCTTCTTCTTCTTCTTCTTCTTCTTCTTCTTCTTCTTCTCTTCTTCTTCTTCTTCTTCTTCTTCTTCTTCTTCTTCTTCTTCTTCTTCTTCTTCTTCTTCTTCTTCTTCTTCTTCTTCTGTTTCACATTGTTTTCATCCTCTACGTATTCATCCATTATGTCAAAGTGGTACAGGCCTACTAGTACCATACAGAAATTACTTATTTTCTCAATTGTTTTAAATACAATCTTGATATTATTAATCTTTGTCGCCGTGTAAAGTATAGTCATAATCATAATTCTTGGAATTTTATCATTGATAAAATGATAGTCACGTTGGTAGTATTAATAGTATCGATAATTCAACACAACAATTATTTGCATGCAACTGTTGCGTGACTAAGAGCTAACAATGAGGTCGCATTGTTTCGCGTTTTAATGTTAATGCTAGTATTCATCCACGGTTGTGTTTGTCTTGGCTATGCAAATTACTCGTATAAACATGTGGGAAGTTTACCATAGTGTTGGTGGTAATAATATTTCCGCCCGTGAAGATTAATGAACAAGTTAAAATAGGTTGTAGAACGCTTTACATGGTAAATAAGCATATCTGCGCGTAGACACAACCGGTATTATATAATACACAAATTATAAACATTAAAACAAATTTGATTATTCTTCTTGCTCGGCAGGTGTTTGTTTCGGCTTCACCATCGTATCCTCGGTCTACCAGCACTTAGGTTTTCTCACAGGCTTATAACTCACAATTCATGCCTTAGTATTCTATCCAGGCCCATATGCATAACGTGGTTCCTTAATTACTTTTATGCCATGATATTATTTCTTTTATCGGTTGTACATATAATTTCTCTCTTAAATCGTTACATTTTTTTATTCTCGAATCTTGCACAACCTTTGACTGACCAAAGAATCATCTAATTTCTGAGGATTTCGTGAGCCTTAAGACTTAACATACATATTGTTATTGGTATCCAAGTCACTTTGTTCTTTATAAATTAATAAAGTTCATGGTTTTGTTCTTTATAAATGAAAACTCTCTTACCACAACTTTTAATTGAAATTGTCTTATACAATTTAATACTTGTGTTGTGTCTTATTTTATTTCTAAGATTTCTATGAATCGTACCACAAATATTCTATGGATGTAATATTGTTCTAAGGCATTCATTGTCAGTTATATTTGAAGTATTTACCGGGCTGTTCGGCCGTGGTCCAGGGTTTACAGACAAACCGAACGTTTCTGCAGCACCACTGGCTGCCATCTTCAGTGGAATTCGAGTCTACCCAACGTCAGGCCCACAGTAGATGATAGCCAGTGGTGCTGCTGAAACGTTTGGTTTGTTTGTAGACCCTGGACCACAGCCAAACAGCTCGGTAAATACTTCAAATATTCTATGGATGTATGTGTCTTTTTTGTGTGAAATTCTTAGAATTTATAGGTATCTCGTACATCCACGGAAGTTTGCCCAAGGAGATAAGGACTCTGTTTGTTGATTCTCTACTGGCTGGAAGGAGGAGAACGAGGCGCAGGCAGGAGGCGGGAGGCAGAGAGAGAGAGAGAGAGAGAGGGACATTACAACTGTCCACACGTATGTGGCAGTTAGTATGCATAGCGAGGACACTGGTACACGTAATGGACACAACGTGATCGTTGCCAGCAGCAGGCCGTACACCCGTTCCAATAATAACCGCTCCGTCATTCCTACTGTTATTGCCCACTCCTTCCCTTTTTTTTCTGCTTTGTCTATTCTTCCTACTACTTCTTCTGCCTCCTCACAATTCTCGTTAACAACATCAAAACAATAATCATCATCAGCGTCATCATCATCTTCAAGGATTAAACCAAGGATGGTTTGTTTCGGTCTCAAATAGGCAAAGATTAGAACTGCTCACTCCACCGCTTTCTCGGACGTCCCACACCTCTCCTTCCCCGCGGCTTATAGTTGTTTGGGGATGTGGCAGTCATCCATTCGGCAAAGATATTCCCACCAATTCAGCCGATACTGGGTGATCCTATCAAGTATACTCATAAAATTTATTTAACTGTGTTTCATGTAAGATCATGGAGCGTATACCCTGCCACGTGCCTGAGAAATCTGGTTTCAGCCGCTTGGCTGCGACTGGCCTGGCCTTTTGTTAAAGTCCAATTCTCAGACCCATAAAGAAATGTGGGAAAAGCCATCACCTTGTAGAATTTGTGCGTTTTCCTTTACTTGCTGACTTAAAGATTCGTCTGATGGTCCCACTCATAAGGGTGAACCTTATCCAACTTATTCACAAATCAACACAATAATAATATAATTTTTTTACGAGGGTAGGTGGGAAAATTTGTTCTACAAATGTCCTGAAGTGACGCTTCCGGGGTATGTGGGTTTAGATACTATACCCGACCCACTGAAGAACCATCTCCATTTTCTCTTCTAGGAGACTAACCTAGAACTGTTTGACATACTACTTTGGGCTAGCCCTATTGTTCTTCAGCCCCAGGGGCTAACATCCGACTTGCTAGCCTTCTATCCAATTCTGTCTTCTTCGCCTGAAGAATCTCTTCTACGAAGCCCACCACACAATTCCAGGTGTCACCGCTTCAACGATGTTATCCAGAGACATCTTCTGCGTAATATGATATTGCAAAGATGACCATATTAATATTAATAATATTAATAATATTAATAATAATAATAATAATAATAATAATAATAATAATGCATTCCAGGCTCCCATAAAACTAATGAATTGTCGAACCGCCCACTGGGACAGAAGAACATCCAGTAGAGGAACAAAGGATAAGTATGATAGAATTGTTCATAGAACCTTAGCGAATCATACTTTAAGAAGACATAAATCTCGTGGATTTATTGTGCCAAGTAAGGAGACAACTGTTACAAGAAAAATTGGAGCACAACATGGTAGATTCTAGTATTTACGGCTCTTAGAAGTGACTCTACAGAATGCGTGTAGCAGGTCAAACAAGACAGTAGGAAAATTGCATCTCTTTTTGCCCGCAAAGAACTCGGGGACGTCAACATAAAGGTTGGCAACTTCAATGAATGTCACAACTGGACCACACGATCCTGCACGTCCACCAATAAACTTGGAACAGGGACCTTCAAACCAATGGTGATAGGGAATCCACTAAGTCGAAGAAGAACATGATGAAAAAACAGCAGGTCTGTATGAATTCTTCTAGTCAAAAGTGAAGGAAGACCAAGAGCGCCGGTGACCTGCACATCACTTCCCAATGAGGTGAATCTGTTGGTCATCCAGTGCAGGAAGCTTCTCTGAAATCCCTCAATAGAGTTAGCTCCTCAATTCACTGCTCCTGTTCTATGTGTCGTACTCCCTGATTTACTAGAATCACTTATCTACCCTTCCCAGTGCATCTATAACGATTTTTCTTTAGCAGAATCACTGATATACCCTTCCCTGAGCATCTATAACGATTTTTCTTTAGCAGAGTCACTCATCTACCCTTCCCAGTGCATCTATAACAATTTTTCTTTAGCAGAATCACTGATCTACCCTTCCCAGCGCATCTATAACATTTTTTCTTTACCGGAATCACTTATCTACCCTTCCCAGTATATCTATAACAGTTTTTGTTTACCAGAATCACTGATCTACCCTTTCCGGTACATCTATAACGATGTTTGTTTACCAGAAGCACTGATAAACCATTCCAAGTATATCTATAACGATTTTTTTTACCAGAATCATTGATCTACCCTTCCCACCTATAACAGTACACCTATAAAAATTTGTGTACTGCGGTAGGGTCTTTCAATAACATTTACTACAACTTGTTATACAAAGAAGATTAACAATCGGATTCAAACTTCGGAAATGAAATTTCTGAGAAGAACAAAGGTTTGCACGAGACAGGATTGTTTGCGTAATAAGAATATTAGAGAAGAGCTACAGGTATTCTCCATAACTGACAAAATCGAGACGTATCGCAGGGAATTGTTACAGCATCTGGACAGAATGGAGGATGGACGACTGCCTAAGGTTTCGTTTCGATATAGACCCTTTGGTACAAGAGATGTAGGAAGACCGAGAGTGAGATGGAGAGATACTCTGTGAAGACTCAACAGGCAAAGTGCCTACTCCGTGAGGTGCAGAAGAAGAAGAAGAAGAAGAAGAAGAAGAGGAAGAGGAAGAGGAAGAGGAAGAGGAAGAGGAAGAGGAAGAGGAAGAGGAAGAGGAAGAGGAAGAGGAAGAGGAAGAGGAAGAGGAAGAAGAAGAAGAAGAAGAAGAAGAAGAAGAAGAAGAAGAAGAAGAAGAAGAAGAAGAAGAAGAAGAAGAAGAAGAAGAAGAAGAAGAAGAAGAAGAAGAAGAAGAAGAAGAAGAAGAAGACAAGTTGTTATAGTAACTTGTACTAGTAAAACTTAGTTTCAACTTTGAAGACGCAACTTGTAATTTTAACCACACGAGATGATATCATTAAGAGAAGAAATTTATTCTGTGTTTGTATTTTATTTGTAAAGAGTATAGATAGATTTACTTGTGATGTAAAAGTATTTATGATTTGTTTATTACTAGAAATTGTTAACAGTTATCATAATAATTTCATTTCATTTGCAAAGAGTATATTATCAGATTTAATTGAATGTGAAAGTGTTAATTTTAAGTTGTAAATTTTCATAACTGCTAAACATTAGGATAAGTATTTTATATTATTAATAATAATTGTTAGTACTGTATCCTAGCTATAGTATTAATATCAGGTTAAAAAGAATTATTTTAGTTGGTGTTAATTTTCAAATGTTAAGGATATGTTATTAGTATATGTTAAAACTTAGTAGTCTCCATAAGGATATATTTTTTAGTGTATGTTAAAATATAGTGTTGTCTGTATAAGAATTCAGTCACTGTACAATAAATATGTAACCAATTGTGTTCGTGATAAGAGCTAATCAGACCTATGATTGTTTTTTGTTGAATTAATTATATAACAAGGACCTTAATAAACTTTAATTCAAAGGTTTTTAAAAAACACACAAACACTTGGTAGTTTCACAATTTATTCTTAACCTCTGACAATTGTTTCAGCCTATTAGGCTATTCTCAAAGTGCTCCTAAGAACAACTAAATACAAAGAATATGTAGTGTGGTGAACATGTGTTAAAGGCGTGCCTGTGGACATGTGTGTGGGATGTGTATGTGGGAGGGGGTTGGATGAGCTAGTATAGGGAAACAAAAGTTTTTTTAAAAATATATAAACACTTGGTACGTTTTACAGTTTTTATTTAACTCTGACGATCAGTGAACAACTAAACTAAACAAAGAATGTATCTCCTACTAAACAAACTGCATTCTTTGTATCTCCTTTATTAAAAGTTGTTATTTAGTTTAGCTAATTATTTTATATTTTCCCTTCCGATTGTGCTTAGTTTTTACAGACACTTGACCCCTTTCCTGCTTCCTCACTCCTTCATTCGCACTCCACATATGTCCGGATACATGCCCTAAACACATGTTCACCACCCTCACATCCTTGTTTCACCAAATGCCCAACGAGTCATCAATAAATATCGTATTATAAGGAAAGTCAAGTGACTGTAAAAATTAAATATAATTAAAGTATAAACTATCAACAAATAACAGTTTTTTATAATGGAGATACAAAGAATTCTGTCTGTTCGTTTGTTAAATTTTTGTTCCTTTGAATTGCTTTTCTAATTACCAAAATTTCGAATAAATCCATGTGTTTCGAATAGAACTACTATGTTTTTTGTGTCTATTGTTTTTAAGCATTTCTCTGTAAAACCTGTATTGGCTGGATTATTTAAAATCACTTTTTTTGTGTTCAGAAATGCAATGTTTCAGAGTATTGTCTGATATAAAATTTGAAAAAATTTCTAACTTTTCAACTAATTTCTAATTTAACGAGCCTTTAGTCATTATCGTGAAACCTTAACTTATACTGCTCAAAGTGTGTAGCGAGGAGATAATGACAATTGATGTGATCGTAATGAACTTAGTAATTGTTAATAACAGGAATAAAGACACTATTCTTTTGCTATTTGCATCGGCCTTCCGAGGATCATATATCAATTTCAATTCTTTATTCCTTGTTTTTTTCTTTCTCTCCAATATTCTTTCATCTTTTCACTATGTCTCTTCTTTCTGTCTTCAGTACATGTTAAACCTGCGTTTTTCTCTCTCCTACCCTGGACTCCTTCCATTTTTAACACTTTTGGCCGAAAAACTTCTCACTCAATTGCTTCTTCTGCGTTTATATTCTTTTTTTTAGCTATAATTATACCAAGAGAGTCTTACCACCCTTATAGATATAAAATGGCGGCAATCAATTCATTTTGTTACAGAGCTCAGAAGCGTTTAAAAGAGACCGAATCAAAAGATAGGGAGTTAAAAACGATAAAGGGAATTGTAAGGAATAATAATTATAACACCAACATAGTGGATAAAGTTATGAAAAGGGTTAACATACAAAAAGCTAAAATAGAACCAGAACAAAAGAATTATGCAGGGTCACTGACATACATAGGTTCACATACTAGAAAAATTATAAAATGTTTTAATAAATACGGAGTAGATATAGCTATTAAAAAATGTGAAACGGTATTTGATAAGATAAGGAATAAGAATATAGAAAAAATTCCAGTATTACAGAAAAGCGAAATTTATAAATTAAAATGTAAAGACTGCAACAAAGTGTACCTAGGTGAGACAGGACGAAAATTCGTATGCAGGTTGTCTGACCACAAACGTGGAGAAGGTAATAGAACAACCAATTCGTTATATGCAAGACATTTCATAGAAGACAACCATAAGTGTGTTAATCCTTTGGAAGAATACGAAATTGTAAAAGTAGTAAATAACACAGTTGAAAGGAAGCTTAGAGAGGAGTTAGAAATATTGAAAGAAAGAGAAAAAGGGTTAGACAATTTAATTAATATTAAAATTAAATTTGTTAATGAAGAAATATTTTATAACATAATTAAATCCTTTTCGGCTTCTATAATCCAACTTGATGTTGACTTCTTTCACCACAGATATTTGAAGATCTGTTTTGTTAACCTATTGTCCTCCATTCTATATAAATGTCCAAAAAATACTAGTCTTATTTTTCTCACTGTTTCTGTTATATTTTCTATGGTTTGATATATTTCATAATTACTTCTTATTTTCCAACCTTCTGACGTTTTTGTGGGCCTAATATTTTCCTAATAATTCGTCTTTCCAATATTTCTAGTTTGCTTAAATTATAACTCAATGCTAGACATTCACTTGCACATAGGCATTCTGGCCTCCCTACTGTACTGTAATGCCTTATTTTCGCAGTTTTAGATATGCACTTTTTGTTGCACATATATTTAGTTATATATGCTCTTTCCATCTTATGAATACTGCCTTGTATAGCAGATTTTTCTAAACCATTCTCTTGAATTATTTACCGTAGATACTTAAATTTTCTAACCACCCTCTCTATTCGACCAATATCTGTTACCAGGTATTTTAGTGCATTTTTGACGTTCGTGAGAACTTTGCTTTTTTCTACAGAAATTCTTTAGCCTGTTCTAGTGGCCTCTAAAAAATCAACTTGTGTTACTGCAGATGTCAGATGTACAGAAAGTATAGCAAAATCGTCTGCGAATGCCAAACAGTTTATTTGAATATGTTTGTTCCTTCTTCCCAAAATGATTGATGGTATTTTGGATTCCTTTAATTTTCCATTCCAAATTATTACTACTACTATTATTATTATTATTATCATTATTATTATGTTATTCAGCGAGTGGGGTTTGTCGGGAAACGTTAGTTAAACAACAGCTGTGCATGAGGATGATCTATAGTGGGCAGCTTATTGTTGTTTGTGGCGGGGATCCGGTGTGTGTGTGTGTCTGTGCGTGTGTGCAAAACCCACACCCATCCACTCGGGCTGTCACCTACGGCGTGAAATTAATTAGAGTTTCATATTTAATGGACCGCAATTTGAACCGTTTTCAGAGCAATTTGACCGAGACTGGCAAGGAATTTTTCTGCCCAATTATGTAAGAAATATACACGCCAAACTGAGTGCTATATTGTGTTCAGCTGATAACCACTGTTATTTACACAGTGTGTGTGCGGGTGTTTTCCGTAGACGATCTCAAAAAAAAAAAATTTAAATAAATTTACCACGAATAACTAGGTTACTTTCTTCTTCTTCTTCTTATTGGTCTGCATAGGAAATTTCTCCTGTATTAACACTATCAGCAACCTAAATCTCTCATCAACACCATGTTAGTCTCCTGAATCTCTTGCTATACAGAATCTTCTTGTCCAAAAATCTTATTACTATCCTGTTCCAATATATAATAGATACGTATTCTTTCCATATCCGTCTTCTATCAGTTTTTTATTCTAATATATTTGGTTGTCGCCATCATCATTTTGAACCAGAATTAAGCTAAAAGTGTTTTTTTTTATGTGGTCTGAAGCAGATAGATTAGAGCTGGTCATTCCAGCTGGTATCCGTTACTTCGGTCCCAAGCAGATAGAGTAGAGCTGGTCATTCCAGCTGGTATCCGTTACTTCGGTCCCAAGCAGATAGAGTAGAGCTGGTCATTCCAGCTGGTATCCGTTACTTCGGTCCCAAGCAGATAGATTAGAGCTGGTCATTCCAGCTGGTATCCGTTACTTCGGTCCCAAGCAGATAGATTAGAGCTGGTCATTCCAGCTGGTATCCGTTACTTCGGTTTACAATTCAATAGTTGTTTGCGGACGCGGCACTCATCCATTCTGTTAAGGCGTTCCAATGATTTAAGCCGAAATTATACCAGGCATTCCACAAATTTCACTTGCGCTTTTGTTGGGTATTCTCTTCCCATTTGTTTTTCCTACATTTATGCTTAGATTTTTTATTTCTGTCACCTGCATTTGTCTTTTCGTTTGAAGTGTTTTCAGCTATGTTTTACACGAATTAACATATTAAATGCATGTTATAAATTACATTCCGCTTTATAGCAGCTTCATATAAATTATATTGTTAGGACGGCCTCACTGATCATCGTATGGTGTTAGAAGCGGAACAGAACCGTTAACAGTGGAAACAATGGACACTCTGAACAAGCAGAAGTTGGACAGAGCCGTCGTAACAATATTATCAACGTTGTAGGAGGGCTTACACGGCCGGTGTCATTTTGATTAAAATTAGCTATCGGGCCGTTTGGCCGTGGTCCGAAAATTTGCAACAAAACCAGACGTTTCGCCAGTGCCATTGACTGCCATCTTCGGTGGAAACGAGTCAGCGCTAACGTGGGATGATTTATATATAATCCTGTATATCATCCCACGTTAGCGTTGACTCGTTTCCACCGAAGATGGCAGTCAGTGGCACTGCCGAAACGTCTGGTTTTGTCGCAAACTTTGGACCACGGCCAAACAGCCCGGGATATAATTTTTAATTAAAATATCATCAACGGTTTAAAGCTTTCTCTGTTGCACTTTTATTTAAGATTAAAGCGGTTTTAGATTTGGACGTACCTGCAAAGATAAAGTTTCTTCAGTGAAGCAAACAATTGTAAAGAGACGCGCCATAAATTAGAAACACACATAGCTTTTGAAAAACCTTTGGTAGTTTATGTAAAATTAAATTGTGAGATATTTCAATTTGCAAAAGATTTTTATTCCGCCTTGTACGCGTCATTGAGCAACTGTTTACAAAGACTATTATGGTATAGATTTAGGTAAGGTAAGATTAACGAGATTACTTAATGTGTCTATTAATGGCATTTTGAAACATTGGATGACTGATTTTGCTATAGGTATATGAATTCATAGAAGGGTTTAGTTTAATATATTAGTACTTTATTTTAATAGCTGCTACCGGATGTAGTTTGAGGGTGCATATTAGAAACGAGGGTGTAAGGGAATACCTCAAGACACTATCAGATACTTGTAGAATAAAGAAATACAGGTTGATTTTATGCAAACAAAAAATTACAATGATATGAATACACGACAAAAAAAGCACAGGAAAGATTGCCAAGGAAAATTATGGAATGGACCCCACCAGGAAGAAGGAAAAGAGGAAGGCCACCTATCACCTGAATAGAAGAAATTCAGACTATATTGAGGGAACAAGAAACTGTAGGAGATCTTTGGATGGACAACCAGCAGTGGAATATGAGAATTCAATCACTTCTGTAGTCTTTGGCTCCGGAAAATGTGCGAACATTGTACAGCTCGAATAATAACAATAAGAAGAAATACTGGTAATGTTACAAGTCTCATGTAGAACGCATGGTGTACACGCATACCCTAAACAATCGCTGGTTGGAGGTATCGTGGGAGACCCTGGACTCAACGGTGAGACTTTGTGTAAAGTCGGAGTGGGATATAACCCAAGTCATGGAATAAATACGATGAAGAAGAAGAAGAAGAAGAAGAAGAAGAAGAAGAAGAAGAAGAAGAAGAAGGAGGAGGAGGAGGAGGAGGAGGAGGAGGAGGAGGAGGAGGAGGAGGAGAAGAAGAAGAAGAAGAAGAAGAAGAAGAAGAAGAAGAAGAAGAAGAAGAAGAAGAAGAAGAAGAAGAAGAAGAAGAAGAAGAAGAAGAAAACGTTTTTGCCTAGTCTGGCCCCTTATGTGAACATGGGTCTTATTGTGCTCCTGAAAGTTCTAGTTTCGGTTCCCTTCGTGAGATATTTATTTTCTACATAGTTTGTTATTCATTTCATGCGACCGACTTCCATTACCCCTCTGAATCATTTCCTCGATCAGCGTTGTGAGGCAGTTTGAATGGCATAGCAGGGGGCCAACCATACTGATCTCCTTTCCGCAGTGGTTCCAATCAGAATCCATCTTTCATCCAACGACTTCCATTACCCCTCTGAATCATTTCCTCGATCAGCGTTGTGAGGCAGTTTGAATGGCATAGCAGGGGGCCAACCATACTGATCTCCTTTCCGCAGTGGTTCCAATCAGAATCCATCTTTCATCCAACCTCCTCAAACCCCTATCATTAGTTACTCTTCTTCTTCTTCAGCGGCGCAACAACCCATTACTGAGCCAAGGCAAGGCCTCACTATACTACTGGCCGGAGTGCTGGAAACGTGACGTCACACTAAGCGCCGAAACGGAACACAGCTAATGCTGTTTACTGTGTCGCGTGCTCAAATAACCTTTCCTACACACACCTGTAATGTTTTACCTGAACATGTCCTATATGGTTGTAATCTGTATGAACTAACAAAGACCTTGGTGTGAACAAATGTAGGTGGTTTGTGAACAACAACCGTTATATTTAGCATCTGAGAAAGTGCAATTTACACGAAGGATGTAAAAAAGCTGTGAATCGAGGTAATTGACAGCTTATCGGGGAAATAACTTTTAATAACTTACATAAGTTTCTTTATGTAGATAAACAGTCGAACTTTCGTATTGTACAAGATTTTATATCATGTATGAGTAACAGTGCCAGAAGCGGGGTACTAACCGATTACTAACTGCTCAGTATTTATTTACAACAATATTTGATCATTTGAAGATGGTACATTACAATCTCGTATTGCCTTACATCTAACATATTTATATGTACTTTAAAAATCTACTTACAATAAAGTTATTTAGACTAACTTAACAATTCTGTGTCCAACATTTATCTAAGTTAACGCTGAACTTGGCTGAAATTTGTGTATTTTTCTCTTTTTGTCCGATTTGACTTCATTCTGAGCATCTTTCCTTTTTTTTATTGAATTTGTCATTACGGGATTTTGAATAATTGTGCCGATGTGCACCATCCTGTCAGGGCATGAGCCAGAATATCCCCAGGCTGACCTGACAGAACCCCCATCTCTCGTTTGCTTACCGATCCCCTCCGCCGAAGGGTTTGGTTACCACAACCTTGGAGTGGAATGTTCGGCGTAACAGGGCTCACCGACGTGTTGGTGAGAGTGGAGTTGGGGTCGAGAGTCTGGTGAATTTCTCTTCTATAAAAGCATATGTTCGCGTTACACCCCCTTTGGACCCCAGTTACTCTTTCTGCCTCTGGTATTTATAAGGCTCACCTTCAACACCATCTCAAAAACAGCTCAAAGTAGCTGCTCTCCAATTTTCTCAAAGTCAAGGTTTCTTAGCCAAATGCGCGTATGCTCCAAATGAAACTTTTTACAAATTTAGTCCAGGTTTCCATGGACACGATTCTGAATGGCAGAAAATAGCTTTTCTGTAAAAAGGTTTCAGCAACACTACTTTTTAAATCACTGTTACGTCTCCCATCTGATGTAATGCAATTCCCAAGCTAATTAACGTTATCAACTTGCACCAGCTTCACGTCGTTCATAAATGTCTCAGTCTTCTGTCTTTCATTAAATTTCTGTGAAGTTTTTACTTCTTTGTCGTCATGTTGCATTTGTCTATGAGGCTCTTGTTTGTTCGGTAAAGAGCATTCTGTGTAGTTCTTCCTCGTTGTTTCGTAAACGCGCAATGTTGTCCGCAAACGGATGGTAAACCATTATTATTCTACTGTTGGTGGTTTCCGTGAAATCTGACATTGCGTACGCTTATCATACGTGAAGCGTGATATTGTGATGCCAAGGCTTACACGGCCGGAGTCATTTTGGTTCCCGGGCTGTTTGGCCGTGGTCCAAAGTTTGTGACAAAGCCAGACGTTACGGCAGTGCCACCGCCTGCCATCTTCAGTAGAAACGAGTAACGCTAACGTAAGATGATGTACGTTAAGACCACAGGACTGTGGTTCAGACTAGAAAAGCCAGTGAGCAGAGCACGTGAGAATTCTTCTTTCTGAGCTCCTCGAATCGTCCTATCATTTTCAGAACTTCCTCCCCGTAGAGGTGTCGTAATTTGGTACGAAGACCTTAACCACAGTACACCGGTCCTAACGTATATCATCTCGTGTTAGCATTAATAGTTTTCACCGAAGATGGCAGGCGGTGGCACTGCCGTAACGTCTGGCTTTGTCGTAAACTTTGGACCACGGCCAAACAGCCCGGGAAGTAATATTAACCAAAACATACAAATATGGTCACAACATGGCATAGAAACTCACCTGAACACTGCGATTTTGTTGACGACTGCTACTACTGATCTCTGCAGAGAGGGCAGAGGGGGAGAAAGAGACATAGAGATAAAGAGAGTGTGAGAGGGGAGAGAGAGAGGGGGAGAGAGAGTGAGAGAGAGAGAAAGGCAGAAAGGGAGAAAGAGAGAGAGAGAGAGAGAAAACGAGAGAGAGAGAGAGAGAGAGAAGAGAGATCGGCAGGTAGACAGTAAAAGAAGACAAGAAGAGTTCAAAACGTTTAAACTGTCAAGTGTGTTTCAACGAAGAAGACGCGAGAAGTTACGTAACTTCTCACCGAATAATAGAATCGGTTTGCTGGCCAGATGGAAACGGAACAAAAATGGAAACCAAATTAAAGATGTAAAATTTAGATAAAATGATTTAAATTGTTTCACAAATAAAATGGAATCTTCTTGATGTGTTTGTAATTAATTTTTCTGAAATCTCAGTGTGGAATTTTAATGTACGACGTCACTGAGTACGAACACTTGGATCCAGTTAACCGAGCTGTGGCTTCCGAACATCTGGCAGCATCAGGAAGGCGTAATGATATTAATGAATTAACGTGTTTCTTCAATTAATTTTTAAAGACGACCTTTCGCAATTCCTTTTTCCTTTCAGAGTACCCAGTATGTGCTTACTTCGGATCGTGTCCTTGATAATCATCATATTCTTTTGAAAATATCCTCATTTCTGAAATTCTTCATTAATCTGGCTATTCCAACTTTGCCGTGTTTATACTAAACTGCTACGTGTCATGTTCCGGAGGAGGCCTTTTAGAGTTTCCACCATTTTCAAGTCTGTCTATGAACCGTTCTTCTGTAAACACGTGCAGTTACACTGCCCAGCGATCCACAGGAAGCAAATCGGTAACAAAAGCGTGTAACTGTAATAAAATAAACATGAGTGAGGTCAGAAATAACGCGAATTGTATGTGTGTGTGTGTTGCCTGAATTTTTATTGCGGTAATCATAATAATAAAATGGAAACGTAAACATTAGAAAATTTAGATATGCTTGCCTACCACGAACGATATATTTTCTCTCATACATGATTTAAATTAAAATGAAAAATATACAATTTTGTTAAAGTTAAATGAAATGTTTCCATAGAAACTAATTTTTTGTTGTCAATAACGTATTACACATATAACACTTATAAAATTTACTTTCTCCATCATCAAGTACCATTTTAATTTATAGAAAATTACCTCCTTCCTCTTCAACTACCCTTTTCATTTATAGATATTTCATTTACCTTTCTACAGTGGATTATTATGACCTTCTTTTAAGGATATTTTATTTATTAAAATTAAACACTTTACTTTTGTTAAAACGTAAAACGTTGCAGGTAAACTACCCCTTCCCCTTAACCGATCTTCACCAACATCAATAGGCCTCGATTCTTCTACAATTCAGAACTGTATGCAAAAAATTATTTGATTCTGTTTGAATTTGCGGCAGTTATCGTTTGACATAGAAACATTGTACACACACACACACACACACACACACACACACACACACACACACACACACACACACACACACACACACACACACACACACACACACACACACACACACACACACACACACACACACACACACACACACACACACATTTCGAAAAATGACTTTTTTTCATGTTTTGAGGGCAGTACAATCAGAATCTGGCATTATCTCGAACACGATTAATACAATTAACTTATTTTCGACATTATCATAAGTCTTTCGCCAAAAAGGTAAATTTTATGTCTGTAAACATTTTCAAACCCACACGTACACATCCTCAAAGTACACGTACCAGCAGCAGCAGCAGCAGCAGCAGCAGCAGCAGCAGCAGCAGCAGCAGCAGCAGCAGCAGCAGCAGCAGCAGCAGTAGTAGTAGTAGTAGTAGTAGTAGTAGTAGTAGTAGTAGTAGTAGTAGTAGTAGTAGTTGTTGTTGTTGTTGTTGTTGTTGTTGTTGTTGTATACGTCCTCCCACATACGAGGATAAGTTTGCGGCGCGAATAGTGGGTAAGACTGGCTTTTGAACTGGGAGTCCCCGGTGGGTTCGACTCCCCACTTTGCTCACGATAAATGAGAAATACAGGTTTCTTCCCATATAGTTTACGAATATTTTAATTCCTTTTATTTTTACAGTTGTAAAAGGAATAAAACAAAATACATGGCAATAGGTGACCTTCATCAAGACTTGATATTGGGGGAAGACGTGGGGAAGATTTTGTATCCAGAGAAATACAAGTATTTAGGGGTAAAAATTTCGGCCCGTGGGAAGCAAGACAAAGAAATACAATCCAGAATTAATTTGAGAAAGATGGCTATATCTACATTAAATGGAATCCTGTGGGATAAGAAAATGGCAGGAAAAACTAAGACCAAAATATTTAAAACCATTGTTAGAAATATCATAACGTAGGCTCAGTAGTTTGGACTACTAATAAACACAGAAGAACAAAATTAATGACAGCATAGATGGACTTTTGGATACGTTCGGTAAGAGTATCCAGACGGGAGAAAATTAGAAATGATGTCATTAAGGTCAGAATGAATGTAAAAATTCAATGTTAATTTTATCCAAACAAAAATATTACAGCTATTCCTGATCTGACGATGAGCTGTGAAGCTTGAAAGCGCTAATCGGAATAATTTTTATATAGTGGTGTGCAATATTGATCATTCTGATTGAAAAATATTACAATGGTATGGACACACGAAAAGAATGGCACAGGAAAGATTGCCAAGGAGAGTTATGGATGGACCCCACCAGAAAGAAAGAAAAGAGTAAAACCACCTATCACCTGGGTAGAAGAAATTCAGACTACACTGAGGGAATGAGAGATTGAAGAAGACCTTTGGACGGACAAGCAGCAGTGGAAGCTGAGAATTCAATCACTTCTGTAATCTTTGGTCCCGGAAAATGTGTAAACATTGTACAGCCGGAACAGTTGTTTATAAGCTTCATCTTAACGTACACAGACTTGCTTAGAGAAACGCCTACATTAAGTGATTATGGAATTTCGATAACATTTTTAATAGCTTTGGGGGTGGGGTGATGATCCCTGATCCGCCATGTAGTCACATCACTGGTGGTGGTAGAAGTAGGAGGGGCGCATTTACGGGGGGAGGGACGAACGGGTCCGGATTCCCTGAAGAGGGTCGAATAAAGTTGACTTAATCTCTTAATTTTTAGGCCGTTTTTTAATTTTTTTTAGGTGCGTACGTTTTTTCAGCCATTTTAAAAACAGTAATATTGATTAACCTTAACTTGTTTTTTCTTTTGTTTAAAGCGACTCGAAAACGATTAGCAGTAGTAGTAGTAGTAGTAGTAGTAGTAGTAGTAGTAGTAGTAATAGTAGTAGTAGTAGTAACAGTAGTAGTAATAGTAGTATTGGTGATAGTAGTAGTAGTAGCAGCAGCAGCAGCAGTAGTAGTAGTAGTAGTAGTAGTAGTAGTAGTAGTAGTAGTAGTAGTAGTAGTAGTAGTAGTAGTAGTAATAGTAGTATTGGTGATAGTAGGAGTAGTAGTAGTAGTAGTAGTAGTAGTGTAGTAGTAGTATTGGTGATAGTAGTAGTAGTAGTAGTAGTAGTAGTTGTTGTTGTTGTTGTTTTAGTTGTTGTCATTCTTGTTGTCGTTGTTGTTATTATTGTAGTTGTTGAAAAAGAACAAGAAGGAGATAAGAAGATGATGACAAAGACAGTGACGCCGACGGGAATGGTGAGAAAGATTATGACCGTGATAGTGATCATGAATACAATTATTTTTCGGATTTTTGGGTCGTGGTCCTCTTTTTGTAGATCCAAAGTTTTCTACTGTAGCTGCGGCAGTCACCTCCAGTGGTCTTCCGTTCTACTCCTCTGGCGACTAAATGACGACGCGATAGAAGACCAGACGTCTAACTGGAGCAGAAGAGAAGATCGCTGAAGATGACTGACGCAGCTGCAGTCGAAACGTTTGGATCTACAAAAAGAAGACCACGACCCAACAATCCGAAAAATAATTTCACTGAAGATAACTCCGTCCGTGAGAGCTTTAATGCTATGATGATGATGATGATGATGATGATGATGATGATGATGATGATGATGATGATG
This sequence comes from Magicicada septendecula, assembly GCA_034769895.1. Classification (NCBI taxonomy): domain Eukaryota; kingdom Metazoa; phylum Arthropoda; class Insecta; order Hemiptera; family Cicadidae; genus Magicicada; species Magicicada septendecula. The sequence goes on from CM068372.1 coordinate 7,214,793, forward strand.
ATGAATAAATTTCCTATAAACTGACTTCCTCTGTAAGTCGCCAGTAAAGGTGAACACCAACTTCGTCGTGCTTATTTGCTAACCTGCTACATGCTATGTTCTGGACGAGGTCTTTCGGTGTTTCTACCATTTTCAAGTCCTAAATCCCGACCTATTCTTAATCTTGTTATTTGAATTAGCTGTCGCTGTAACCCACACTTCGTCGTGCTTATTTGCTAACCTGCTACATGCTATGTTCTGGACGAGACCTTTCGGTGTTTCCACCATTTTCAAGTCCTAAATCACGACCCATTGTTAATCTTGTTATTTGAATTAGCTGTCGCTGTAACCCACACTTCGTCGTGCTTATTTGCTAACCTGCTAAATGTCATGTTGCTACTCGAAAATGGTGGAAACACTGAAAGGCCTCGTCCAGAACATGACATTCAGCAATACGCACGACGAAGTTGGAGTTACAGAGACTGCCAATTCAAATAACAAGATTAATAAAGATGAACAGTTTAAGGGATCGACAATGTAAAGTTTTTATTATTAAGATACTATTGCTCGATAGTTGGGCGTAGCGCCCTCTTTAACGGAAAGGTCGATACTCACGTTCGGCCGTAAAAGACAGAACTTAGTCGGTCGTAACAGACTTAGTTGCGGCCAACAAAGTGACGGTCGTAAAGTAAACAAGCAACCTACTTAACAATCGGATTTAAGTACGAAGAAGAAGAAAAACGCAAACATTTCAAATATTTTCATTTTATAGCCGACGAGGTCTGCCAATATGTTGTTTGATGTGAAATTCCTATGTGCAGCTTTATTAGCGACAAGGAAAGGCGAATCATTAGCGCGCCCGGCCAATATCAATAAAATACAGCCGATGATACTTTGCCTACAGTTGTAAAATTGAAAAATAAAAGCTTTTGTCTGAAGCGGGTGAACGTCTCAATTAGCGCGCGGTGGAAATTCAAAGCAATAAAATCAAAATGAAAACGTTAGAGTTAGAAACCCGTTCATAAAACTGATACGTCAGTGCACACAGGCGCGCGCGCACTCACATTCAATGCCAACTTGTTTCCAGAATGAAATATGGTGTAGGCCACATGTGAATGATGCTCTGCGGGCGGTCTGTCATGTGAAACTCCTGGTGACCGGACGAGTTCAAAGGTGAACCGAACCGAACCGAACCGAAAGCGGGGCCAGCAATGGTAGGTGCTTCCTGTGTCGGAGATCCTGTTTTTGTTTTTTTTTTTCGTTAAAAAGTAATTTAAATTTTAAAATAATGACATTTGTCGGACTGCCGGGAACGCACAGGGGCGATTAATATTTTATTTAGTCTTGGAGAAATGTTAACGGTTGGAAACGGACTGTAGCAATGAGTTCTGAAGCAATGTTTGAGTCGCCTATTGAGTTGTATTTCATGTCTAACACTCATATGTTGACACTTATAATTGAATTTACCTTGTATTACAATCTATCCAGCAAGGTCCATCAGTAGTGATAATGAATGACTGCAAAGTGACATGCAGGGCCTGCTTCCAGTCTTCTTATCTGGCATTACAGCCTTTAGCCTCATCAACAATACTCCTCCAAGCTTCCCTGTTGTCCGCCCTTCCTTTCCATTTGGCGGCCTTTAGCCTCATCAACAATACTTCTCCAAGCTTCCCTTCCTTTCCACCCTCCTCTACACTGAACTAAAATAAACACTAATATATATAACATATGTTCAACCTTATGTGCGGGACAACCAGGTGAAACCCGTCAGCAAGTAAAGGAACACGTCTAAAATTCTACAAGGTGATGACTCTTCCCACACCTTTTATGGGTCTGAGAATTGGACTTTAACGAAAGGCCTGGCCAGTCGCATCCAAACGGCTGAAATGAGATTCCTCAGACACGTGGCAGGGTATACTCTCTATGATCATAGAAGAAACACAGATATACGATAGGAACCGAATATTATGAGTATACTCGAGAGGATCACCCAGTATCGGCTGAATTGGTGGGAACATCTTTGCCGAATGGATGACTGCCGCATCCCCAAACAACTATGGAACTATAAGCCGAGGGGACGGAGAGGTGTGGAACGTCCGAAGAAGCGCCGGAGTGACCAGCTCTAATCTTTGCCTATTTGAGACCGGAATAAACCATCCTTGGGTATGATGATGATGACTAATATATAACGTTTCTTTAAAGTTTTGACATTTCTTTTTCACGTTCTAGCGTAATAAACAAAATAATAACGCCTAATTTAACCGTGTAGCAAAAAATAATCTTCTTATTCTTCGTATCTCTCGTTACAGCCTTTGGTGGACTTTAGCCTCAGCAACAATACTCCTCCATGCTTCCCTGTGATCCGCCATGCTGCTAGATCTTAGGTTACGCCATCCAACCATCTTATCCTTGATCTGCCACTAAATCTAATAGTATATAATCATTCTTTTATTCATTCTTTCCTCAGACATTCTTTCCTCATGTCCAGCCAACGCATCCTCTGTGATTTGATGAATTTCACTATGCCTTTTCCGTTCATGAGATCCTGTACTTCTATGTTATTGCTTATTATCCAACTGCCTTCTTCTCTTACTGTGTCTTGCATTTTACACAATACTTTGCGCTCAAATAATTTTAAAGGAGTTTTGTCATTCCTTGTCAAACTCCACACCTCAGATCCTTATGTAACAACTGGTCACACCAGAGAATAATATGCTTTACGTTTTATACCTCTTGTAACAAGATTGTTTTTAAAGATGTTAATGTTTGCAAACTAGGCTCTATTTCCTGCTTGTATGCTTTCTCTTATACTCCTCCTAATATTCTTATCATTTGATACCAAGGCACCCATATAACTAAAAGAGAACACTCCTTTGAAATCTCTAGGAGCCATTCTGGTCTCTGACTTAGATATTACCATGTATTTTGTCTTGCTTTCATTTACCACAAGACCAACTTTCATTGCTTGTGCTTACTTTAATGCATACTTGTCTTTGTCGCTATCAACGTTTCTTGGTACTATTATCTGCTTCTAGTGAAGCGCCTGCATTACAAAGAAGTGTTACAGCAAATAATACACTTCATATATTAGATATTGTTTTAAAATAACCACCACAACCTAACAAAATTCTTGTCCACTAAGCAGAAGTGCCCATCGCTTCCAAGCCTAATGGACGCAACCTCCCCATCTACCTAACCTAACGTAACCTAACCTTACCTTATCTCCCCCCAAAGATTGTTCTTTGCCCTTCGCCACCTTTAATTACCGGTACTATCAGATATTGTTTTCATCACCATCATCTTCAAGGATTAAAATAAGGCTGGACACTCGGACGTCCCACACCTCTCCATCCCCTCGGCTTATAGTTCTATAGTTGTTTGGGGATGCGGCAGTCATCCATTTGGCACAAAGATGTTCCCACCAATTCAGCCGATACTGGGTGATCCTGTCGAGTATACTCATAATATTCAGTTCCTGCCGTATACCTGTGTTTCTTCTAAGGTCTTGGAGAGTATACCCTGCCACTTGCCTGAGAAATCTCATTCAGCCGCTTGAGTGCAACTGGCCTGGCTTTTCGTTAAAGTTCAGGAACTTTTGATTCATCCGGCTAGTCCTTATTTGAGGAATTTTTAGTAGTGAATATGTCCCCTGGATATGTTACTAGCATATCGCAGAGTAAGACGTATGGTGGGGCTGCCACCTTCACGCTTAACGTCCAGCCCGATTTTCTGTCTGGGTGTTCTCCCATAAACTAGCTGTCTTACCAGACTAAAGAGATGAGTTTTCCCTGTTGAGATGTCCATAAGGACCTTTAACGTGGTGGTTTCTCCTTACCTCCCACACCCTACGTATTTGACCAATGGAAGGTAATCCGTCTTTAGGGGCAATTCCTCACCCCAAGGGCAAGAGGGTGCCCTAACCACTACTTGACAATGACAAGTAGAGGAAAGACAGCTTATACCGGTTGCCACTCCGTCTCCAGAGCCGCGTTAGCCACACGTAGGTGTTGCCCATCCCTCACCACTTGGAGTTGCGGTTGGATATTTCCCTTCATCAAGGAATGAGACCGTAAGCCATTACTCATCCTCTCCAGTACTTTGGGAGACAAATATTGTTTTGTTACTTTATTTATATGTAGACAAGGCCATACTGATGTTTATCTGTAAACAGAATAATGTTTTTTCTTATGAACAGTTTTCAATTGTTGTAATACATAGGAATAATGTTTTCGTTCACTTGAAGTAATTAATTCTGTGAACTAATTAAATATATAAAAATTATATAATTACATTGACGAATGTTTAAGTTTCCAACTTTTTACACCAAACAAAATTTTATTTTGCAAACGTTTCTACCTTTATAACGTTTAGGCCTAAAAGAGAATTAAAACATAAAAAACAGAAATAAAAGCCATTTCATTTTTACAATAAACGGGTACAATTTAACAATTATCAGAGACAAAAACCGTACATATATATTCCTAATGTCAAAATTTTGAACAAAAAATTTTAAGCTATTAATCCTCAGCTAATCGTTATTAAGTTGTTTAAAGGATTTGAAACACAAAAGTTTTTAATTGTTCATTAGAAACTACAAAATTGTTGATAGTGTCTTTATTTGAAATTATATTTTCAGAAACATTCCCTTATAAGATTGTGAAGGCGCTATATTTCATTGTGGGAACCACTGTTACTTAAGTCAACTAGTTTTGAAACGTATCAGTCAACGCTGGGTTGATGTGTGAGGTCACCACAACCTAAAGTAGGCTTGTCCCAAGACCTCAAGGCCAATGGCGCAAACCCCCTCCCAAAGTTTTTTCTATGGCCTACACCCCATCAAAGTATTTAAAATATTTTATTATTAAATTTATACGTAGTTAAGATCATACTGATTTTTAGCTTCTTAAAACAAAATTAATATAAGTTTTTAATTTAATATATAGGAGTAATATGTTCGTTTACTTGAAAAAATTCTATGAGCTGACTAAGTTTATGAAATAATCCAATTAAACTGATGAATATGCTCAAGTTTTACGTTTCCAACTTTTTGATACAGAATACAATTTTATTTTACAAAACATTACTAATTTTTAGAACTAATGGAGGAAAAACAGTTACCTTGCTTAAAAGCTGTACCGATAAAAACAGATGTGTTTTGATAATGACTTTAGATCGCTTTTAAAAGACTATCGTTTGATCATCCTGATCGCTTTAACCTCTCCTGATTAAATTTTAACAGAGCGTATTTCTATTTGGGGCATTAAAGGCATTTTAAAAATCTATAAAGGCAATACAATTTATAACATTTTTTCTCTTCACTTCTCAATCATCTGCTGTAGCAAAAAATGGCGTCAAGTATACAGCGGCCCCGTCTGAAGCCTTCTGCTCCTGACTAATAACATAGTGTGCCATAACCTAAAGTCTACTGTTGATAATAAATTTAACGTGTTAGGCAAATAACTCAGTCGTTTGCTTATTTTTCTTATCAAGTTCGTTATCATATAATTTAACGTGTTAGGCAAATAACGTGTTTGATAAATAACTATCAAGTTAGTTATCATATGATTATAGGCTTTATTTTGTTATCTAGATTAGTTATGCACTTAAAATTTATTCCTATTACTATATAATTATTTTGTTATTTATTTAATTTTATATTATTAATAATAATACAACTTTTTACAAGAATATATTGTTTATTTTGTAGATTATATATATGTTTCGATAGTGATTATTAAATTATTTATACAATACCGTAATTCATATTTAAAACCAGATATATATAAATCAAATTTAGCACACACTCAATAAAAACAAACACACATTTTTCAAATTTAAATAATATCAGTTTATTAAAACACATTTCCAAAGGTCCGAAAACACCTTATGGCAAAATTTAAAAATATTTAAACATTAAACAAGTAATAAATTAATAGCAGAACAAATTCAGATTAATACAAGAAATGATAATATTTTGAAGGTTACTAATTTATTAAAATAATATATATAATTATATTATATTTTACAGTTAATTATATAACATTTTTTATATACACATATAAAATCATTAAATTTAGTCTACATACAGCTGTTTTGAACAATGATTTAAAAAATTTTTAATTTATTAAATTATATCTGATATTGATAGTTAGATCACTATCGAAACATATATGTAATTTACAAAATAAACAATATATTCTTGTAAAAAGTTGTATTATTATTAATTATAATATATATTTAATATATATATAATAACTTTAGCTCAAGATGTTTTTTCCTTATTTGGAACATGTTTCGGGACACTTAGTTTTCCATCATCAGTCTTCTTAATTTTGAATCGTGTGAAGAACTTGTGCGTTGGTTGGTTGTTGTTATGGTTTCCTGTTGGTTTTTGGTATTTTAAATTGGTATTATTTTGTGTGAAACTATTGTATATATTAGTATTTTGTGTATTTTCGATGTTCAGTGCTTTGAAAATTGTCATGTTCTGTGTTGATTTGTATGTGTTCAGGTATTGTTTTGTGTTTATATATTTTTAAATTTTCCCAAATGTTTATTATGGTGCCTTTGTGTGGTATGTGTTTTATTATTGTCATGTTTGTTGTGTCTGGGAATTCATGTCCAGTGTTTCTTGCATGTGTGGCCAAATTAAATTTATATATTTCTGTTTTGTTGTATGCGTTTAGATGTTAAAAATAACGTTTTTTCAGTTGTTTTTTCCTACGTTTGTTTACAATACCCAAAACCAACAGGAAACCATAACAACAACCAACCAACACACAAGTTCTCCACAAGATTCAACAAAGACTGAGGATGGGAATACTAAGTGTCCCGAAACATGTTCCATATAAGGAAAAAACATCTTAAGGTAAAATTATTATAAATATTAAATATATTATATACATCAGGAAATAGAGTGTAGCAAAAAGTGTTTGTATTAATATTATAAAATATAAAACAAGAAAAATTTAGCATTTATGAATAAAATTGTTTAATTTTACATTTTTATATTATATTACTCTCTATTACTTTATTTTAGGTTTCATATTCTTTTATTATATTGTGTATATTTTTAAATGGATCCTCCCAGTTGAGGAGTGTATAAGTAACGAGACGTATCAAAATGTTGTTCGTACCCAGTGTTACCACTGATGAAGCCATATCACAGAGTGAACGAAACGTCTCATGTTCATCATAGAGATGCCAACAAAACGTGTTGTTATTTTTTTACACGGTTGTTTGGAATAATATTGCTGTTAGTCAAGGGGGGAACCTAGACGGTGATATAGGCGATACACCCCCCCGAAATCCGAAAATGTTTAAGCAAAAATTTTAAACTTGTTGCGTGTTTTTTATTAATGTAATCAATTGAAAAAGACTGACAATCATATTATTTAACAAAATTATTTAACATTATTTTACATGCTGTAAAATTTATATCCACAACCCTTTTGAATACATTTTTAAATCTACAGCAATTATGTACATGCTGGTAACTATCACTTTCTTAATTTTAACGTTATCTTTAAAGTATTTATATTCCACAGAAAGGTATTAGATTAGGCTTGCAAGACAAACTAGAAACCTATCTGATGTAAGTTTTTAATTTATTTTAATGAAATAAGTAAATTACAGCTATTATCTGCCTATTAGTTTTAATTTTTGGTACGATTTTAATTATAACGTGAGAAAAACAATACTTTAAGAAAACGACATGTGGTTGAAAAAATCCCCCCCAAATGAAATCCTAGGTTCGCCCATGCTGTTAGTCAACTGATTTGTTTGACTTTCCACATGAATAGTTTTTTCTTGCTTTTACGAGACCCAGTCAGAATGCTAGCACAGGATGACGCACAACACACACACAGACGGGCGTGCACGCTCGAGAATAACCGAACTGTCTGTATGATACATAAAAGCTGTAACTTATACACCTCTACATCTCGATTGAGACACACCACCCGTTATCGAACCCACGTCCTGTATGATAATGTGGTATATTATAAAAGCGGTTTATTATAAAACATCTTTATCACGAAATTGTCTCGAGAGTTTGTTTGGGGCCTCGAGGAGTCATCTCGGTCCAGTTTTGTCAGGAGTCGTTTAAAACAGCAGTCGTCTTTTTTCGTTCCAATTTTCAACATTCCTTCATCAGTAATCGGGCCAAGAATGTATACGTAATTTTTGACACCGCGCGTGTTTGTGAACGAGAAGAAGAAGAAGACGCTCTATAAAATTAAGTAACACACGAACTGGCATGCGTGCGTGTGTTAGCATGACCATGTGTACACGCGGATTGGTTCCACGGCCACTACACAGTTTTGTACAATTACACCACGCTTCATTACTGTTTGTAAACTTTACTGACATGTAACTGTATTGTTGACTAGTCTACTACAATAAAGAATTAACCTGAAAGTATTATAAATTACTTTTAAAATTTTAGATAAAATACTAGAGAACTAGAACTATATATTTAATATAATATGTGTGAATACACTAATTTACCCGTTTGTATATAAACAAATGTGTAATAGCACCCGGTGAAAAGTATAAAAATAACAAAATTTACGTAAACAAATATGAAACTTTCCATAATAATAAAAAAAAGGAATCAGATCCTGTTGAATCGAATGGTTTACTAAAATTTATGTAAAATAAATAAAATAAACAAATATTACTATGGCAACTATATATTACGTTTAAAGATATTACGTTTACACACACACACACACACACACACACACACACACACACACACACACACACACACACACACACACACACACACACACACACACACACACACACACACACACACACACACACACACACACAAAATGGGTTAAAATTTAATTACAAAGTACAAATAATTTCCGATCTGATGATGAGCTGTAAAGCCTGAAAGCGCTAATCAGAAAACGTTTTCTATATTAGTGTGCAACAGTGTTATGTCTGTTTGTGATTATAACCACTAACACAACTTTATTAATTAAATAAAAGTTAATTCCGCAAATTTATTATATTTAATATATACACTTAATAATGTATAATTATCTGCAGAATTGAAAAGGCAAGAGCAGTGTACACTAGAATGAGGAGTTTATTCAAAAATCACGATTTAATAATACACACAAAGATGAGACTCTTACGCTGCTACGTATTCTTGGTCCTCTTCTACAGTGTAGAATCTTGGATTTTGATTGAAGCCACAACTAAAAAATTGGAATCTTTCGAAATGTGGCTTTACCGTAGAATACTGAGCATTTCATGGACAGAACATACAACTAATGTTGAAGTTCTTAGACAGATGAAGAAAGAAAGGGAAGTTAATAACACAGTGAAGATAAGAAAGCTTCAGTAACTGGGACATCCCATGAGAAATGAACAGAGATTTTACTTATTGCAGTCCATACTACAGGGGAAAGTACTTGGACAGAGAGGAGTTGGACGACCGAGAATCTCATGGCTGAGAGATTTAAGGACCTGGTTTGGCGTGAATACAACTGACTTATTCCGTGCAGCAGCACAGAAAGCTAAAACAGGCTGTATGATATCCAACACCCGAAACGGATAGGAACTATCAGAAGAAGAAGATCTGTAATCATTATTATTTGTGATTAGTTACATTGTGCAATATTAAACACTGAAATGAATAGAAATATGTTGGAAGCATAATTAGCAAAGGTAGAACTTGCGATAAAGATATTAAGTCAAGGACCGATTGCTGTCCAGAAGCTAAAATCGTTGTTGAATGTCAAATAAATGAATATAGAACAATTGTGCAGTCAATCATAATAACCACAGCAGAGTGTTGGCAGATGATAAAATGATATAAAGGAAAATTGGCAACGTTTGAAACGAATTGTTTGAAAAGATCCCGTGTGTACGCTGTAAGAGATGAAGTTATAAGGAAGCGAGCAAATGACATAGAAAGTAAGAATGGAGCTTTTGAAAGCAATAATAGGTTAATATTGTTACGACAATATCACGGCTCGTCGTATGGTACAGTGAAAACAGTATACAGACACCAATGAAGTCATATGTATTGCATAATAAGAGTATATAGCAGATGCTACATATCCGCTACGTTATTTGTAGTATCGATTACGATGCTTGTGGCGTGGATTGTGATGCTGATAATAAGTTGGCTGTTTATTTTGTTAATACTTTGTTATAATTTTTTTTTTTTTTTTATTAATAAGCAATAAGATTATTTTGTTATCGGGGAGAAACAAATAATGAGACTCGATTAAATTTGATTGTGCCAGTATTGGTGTGTGGTTCTCATGAGGGAATATCTGAGTAGGATACAGGGTGTCTGAGGTCCTTGCGATCTGCTTAAGACTGCATACTTAAATATACTTAAACAGTTAAAAATGTTTAATATCCAAGATCATATTGCAATGTAAACTAAAATAATTTTGTTTGTTTTTTTTATTAATAAGTAATAAGATTATTTTGTTATCGGGGAGAAACAAATAATGAGACTCGATTAAATTTGGTTGTGCCAGTATTGGTGTGTGGTTCTCATGAGGGAATATCTGAGTAGGATTCGGGTGTCTGAGGTCCTTGCGATCTGTTTAAGACTGCACACTTAAATATACTTAAACAGTTAAAAATGTTTAATATCCAAGATCATATTGCAATGTAAACTAAAATAATTTTGTTTATTTTTTTCATTAATAAGTAATAAGATTATTTTGTTATCGGGGAGAAACAAATAATGAGACTCGATTAAATTTGGTTGTGCCAGTATTGGTGTGTGGTTCTCATGAGGGAATATCTGAGTAGGATTCAGGTGTCTGAGGTCCTTGCGATCTGTCTAAGACTGCACACTTAAATATACTTAAATAGTTAAAAATGTTTAATATCCAAGATCATATTGCAATGTAAACTAAAATAATTTTGTTTGTTTTTTTCATTAATAAGTAATAAGATTATTTTGTTATCGGGGAGAAACAAATAATGAGACTCGATTAAATTTGGTTGTGCCAGTATTAGTGTGTGGTTCTCATGAGGAAATATCTGAGTAGGATTCAGGTGTCTGAGGTCCTTGCGATCTGTCTAAGACTGCACACTTAAATATACGTAAATAGTTAAAAATGTTTAATATCCAAGATCATATTGCAATGTAAACTAAAATAATTTTGTTTATTTTTTTCATTAATAAGTAATAAGATTATTTTGTTATCGGGGAGAAACAAATAATGAGACTCGATTAAATTTGGTTGTGCCAGTATTGGTGTGTGGTTCTCATGAGGGAATATCTGAGTAGGATTCAGGTGTCTGAGGTCCTTGCGATCTGCTTAAGACTGCACACTTAAATATATTCTTGGATTTCCTACACAAAACACAAAACAAACAACAGACAAAGACAGAAAACAACAAATTCATAACACTAACATACATCAACAAACAAACAGAAAAAATTGCCCACAAATTCAAAAAAGCAGGATACAGAATCGCTTACAAAACTACTAACAAAACAGAACACACACTATCAAAACGCATGCCCAAAGCACAAAACAAATTCGATCTACCCGGTGTATATAAACTAAATTGTTCGAATTGCAGTAAATTCTACATAGGCCAGACAGGACGTAGCTTCAAACAGAGATACATTGAACACACAAAAGCACTCCACACCACTACAGAATCTACCTTCGCAAACCACCTCATTGAAGCAAACCACACATATAAAAACATCGACAATAACATGAACATACTACACGTACACACAAAAGGCCGAAAACTAGACACTCTAGAACAATTAGAAATATACAAATACACAAAAACAAATAAAAACGACATCCTAAACGAACAGACACAATTCAAATCGCACGCATTATTCGAACACATCTCACCACACACACACAGCTTCAATCTTTCGAAACACTTTCTCGTCGCCAACAACAAGACGAGCAGCGCTACTAACGACAGCCTCTGATGAAGCCTTCTATAGGTGAAAGCCGGTTTAGGCTGTAAGGTAAAACTTTACGTTTTTACTTATAAAAAACTTTGTGTTCCGAGTCGTCAATATTATAGTGATATTTACTTAAATATACTTAAACAGTTAAAAATGTTTAATATCCAAGATCATATTGCAATGTAAACTAAAAGCAATGGATTCCTCATCCGAATAGGATAACAGACGGCAGCTGTTCAATGAAGTTTGACGACGATACTTCTATTGAACAAAGAAGTATAACAAGTCCTAGGGAGCGCTTGTAAAGTGGATGTATATTCCCTTTTGGCACCGGGACAGGTGACGGTGGAAGACCTCTGGTGACACAGACTGATTCTGTGAAATGTGCGGCAGGTACAAAAACACGACGATAAAAAATAAGCGAAACTTATTCGCGCAGAACTAGTTATTAACTGATAACCAATATCGTGGGCAGGAAGATCTGCGTGCGGAAGTTTTGCGTACAAGGGAAGGGCGCGGATTGGCGGCGGTGTGCGTCCGTGCAGTGGTATTCGAGCGGCGGCGGAGGCAGTCAAATTTTATATTTATAATTATACAGTGATGTTCGCAAACCAGTTTTGCTGCGTACGCCCTCTTTAGTGGTCAATGACTTATGTGAATCCCTGTTCGCTTGCTTGCAACAAGACAATCTGCCGTCCCCCACCCCACCCCATCCGATCGCATCTCCACTCAGCGCACAGATTCAGTGATGCCGATTTTAGGGAAAAGTAGCTATATCTTTGCGGATCGTATTAGCGACAAATAAGACAAGCACAAGGCAATTAAACAATTATTATATGGAATAAAAACACCGAAAAAATCAATAATTTTGTAAACTGTATCAACTCTGTGTGTATCAACCCGGGGCCACAGTGTGTCTTATAACGCATCCAACGACGTTGTGAATAAGTTGCATAAGTTCAACCTTATGTGCGGAACCATTAGGCGAACCCATAAGTGAGCAAGTAAAGGAACACGCCTAAAATTCTAAAAGGTGATGGCTCTTCCCACACTTCTTTATATGTCTGAGAATTGGACTTTAACGACAGGCCAGGCCAGTCTCATCCAACCGGCTGAAATGAGATTTCTCAGTCACGTGGCAGGGTATACTCTTCATGATGATAGAAGAAACACATATACACTGCAGGAACTAAATATTATGAGTATACTCGACAGGATCGCCCAGTGTCGGCTGAATTGGTGGGAACATCTTTGCCGAATAGATGACTGCCGCATCCCCAAACAACTATGAAACTATAACCCGAAGGGACGGAGAAGTGTGGAACGTCCGAGGAAGCGCTGGAGTGACCAGGTCTAATCTTCGGCTATTTGTGACCGGAACAAACCATCCTTGGTTTAATCCGTGAAGATTATGATGATTTAATGTTATTTAGAAACCACAACATTTCGGAACAAACCTTCTTTGGTTTAATCCGTGAAGATGATGATGATGATGGTATCAACTCTGTTAACGGATCGTCATGTTAGGAAGATTTCTCAGTTGGTTAGAGACCCAATTCTGCTCATCATTATTTTAGTAATAAAAAAATTAACTTCACTGTTGATGGCTCTACATACGCTTGAGACATTAAGTGTATACGCTAAATTGTATGTTAAACAAGCTTATTTAATTAACATCGAAGACTAACAGTAATTGTAGCAACCTGTAGAAAACCAAATGTTCTACTACAAGTAAAAACCAATAAACGAAAAGGGAAATGAGAAGAAAAAGATATGTATCACCATGAAGGAAAGTGAACATTTGTACAAAGCCGAAACAGAGACAAGTAAAATGAGGTATCCATAGTTCTGAATAAAAGAGTAGAAGGGCAGCCTGACTGGAACACACAATAGGGATGGAACAGTATAGAATTCGCAGAAAAATTCTAGAACTGAGACTAGTAGGTAGAACATCAAGAGGAAGCCCAAAGAAGAGGTGGTTCGAGGATGTTGAGCAGAATTTAAGGAATATGGGGATAACAAGACGGAAAAGACTATGTAGGGAAAGGGCTGAGTGGAGAAAATCGTTTGAGAGACTAAAACCCATACTGGATTGTAAAACCAGTGAAAAAAAGAAGAAGATAGTTTTAAAAAGAAAACTAAGATAGAAAAAAAGGAGATGACGTTGAAGGTGGTGGTGCTGATGAAGACGATGGTTGGTGATGGACGCTATAACGAATATGATAATGGAAAACGAGGAAGATGCCTACGTATTAACCCTAATCACATAATGAAGAACGAGGCCCAGCTTTGAGAATTATAAAACCATCATTGTAAGTATAACAGGTGCCACCGGCCTCCAAGTAAGAGGTTCACCAGTGTAGGTACCGAGCATCTACCGGGATAAGGATATCACGTAGCCAGTGGCCTCCAAGGTAGTAGGATAGGGCACTTTCTTACCCTTGGGACGGGAAAACATCCCTAAAGGCGGACAAACTGTTCAAAGTCGAGGGCACAGAGGGGAAGAAGGCAACGGGAAACCATTCCATTACAGAGCCTCTTGGTGAGTCGGTGTCTAGTTAAAGCTCATTACAGACCTGATGTACGCGTGTAGTCGCGAGTTTCCTACTTAGGAGCCAGCACGCGCGTGACAGAGAAAGTGGCTCGACACATAAAGCACGCTTGTTTATTGTCAAATTTGCAATGCTGGCGTGTAGCGTGTAGCGTGTGACTTATGGCGTTGCCGTTGACTGACCTTTTGACGCGGGACTTTCCTCAAAAACTTAATCTGGTTCCGGTTTCGTTACTGAAGCTGCTGAACTGTGCGTGTGTCCGTGACTAAATATTACCGGTTGTCGAGCGTAGCGCTTCTTCACGTCTTAGAACTGAATTTTCTAGGGTATAGGCTACAGATACAGTCCGGTCGGAGTTCCGGTTCCGGACCTACAACAAGTGTTGGAATTTTTGTCACACATATATAATAGTAGTACAATACCTGAGTAGTGGAACACGGTCACTCAATGTTTTGCATGAATTACATTTACTATCAGATACAGTAGAGTAAATAAATTAAATTTTTTTTTAAGCTTTGATTAAATACTTCTTATGTATGATTTTTAGCTACGAGGGTCAGTTGAAAAGTTCGCGGAGCGACATCTGTAACTAAAATTTTTTGTGTGCTGCAAGACTTGTATTTTATGTAAACTCCTGTTAATTTCCAAACTTATCTCTCAATTTATTCATTGTTTAGAAGCTGTTTAAATTCGACGTGTCATGCGTGTTTTGAAAAAAAGGACAAAATCAAACATCGTGGTGTGATTCTTTGTTAAAAAGTGTTTAGTGCTAACGGAAATTCAAAACGAAATTGTAAATGTGTCAGGAGACGCTACGACTTCAAAACCAACGGTTTGTAAGTAGGCATTTTAATTTAAAAGTGGTCGTATAAGCATAGGAAACGTGGTCGCACTTTACGCCCAAAAAAAGCAACAACTCCAGATGCGGCAGCCATCTTGCACAACGCTTTTCACACCAAGTTCTTGAGTTAAAATATGATGCACACGTTCATATGAGATGCCTATGAATTCAGCAACGTCATCCACTCCTCAATCTGCGGTCTTCCAACACCCTATGAAAAGTTTTCAATAATGCCATTTTTTGTGGCACTTTTTGGACCCCCACTGCTGGGATTGTCTTCAGTGCTTGTACGACCACGTTTAAACACGAGTGTGCCCCACTTACCGTTGTTTCTGAAGGCGCAGCATCTCCTAACACATTTACAATTTTGTTCTGATTTTCCATTGTCGCTAAACCGTTTTTAACAGAGAATTCATCACAACACGATGTTTGATTTTATGCATTTTAAAAACACGCGTGACAGGAAAATTTCAAACTGCTGGTATAAAGTGAATAAATTGACGGATACATATGGAAATTAACAGGCGTTCACGTGAAATATACGTTTTGCAGCACACGAAAGATTTTAGTTCTACCACTGAGCTATAGATGTCGCTCCGCGAACTTTTCAACTGACCCTCGTATTAATACAATAACGTATTAAGTGTACTGATATGACTACATATACATGATAACATATTGACAGATTGACAGGTACGTCTGGAATTTAACAGGCGTTCACGCGAAATATACGTCTTGCAGCACACGAAATATTTTAGTTCTACCACCGAGCTACAGATGTCGCTCCCCGAACTATTCAACTGACCCTCGTACACTACCTGAGATATAGACCCACTCAGTGTTTTATATGAATTACATTTACTATCAGATACAGTCGAGTCAATAAATTTAATTTTTTTAAGGATTAATTAAATACTTCGCATGAATGATTCTTAGCTGTAGCCGGGCGAGGTGAAAATAAAATTTTGTATTTTTTCCCTTAGATATTTATAAACGGTCCGAAAAGGGGTGTGACGTGAAATATGTTTTCATTGAAGAGAAATGTACTAGCCTCTCCACCCCAACTCCATTCTCACCTACACGTTGGTTGGTGGGCTCCGTTACGCCGAGCAATCCACTCCAAGATTGTGGTAGCCAATTCCTTCGGCGAAGTGAATCGGGAAGCAAACGAGAAATGGTGGTATCCTGGGTCCTGGCCTGGCAGGATGGTGCACATAGGCAGCAAGGTGTGCATCAAGTGTGGAGGTGGAGGAGCCAACGGCTGCACACATGGGTTAAGTTAGTTACTCTACTGCGACCGGGCAGACAGAGCTCGTCAGCTGAGGTGAAAGCAACTCTCTAGGGGAAGAGCAGCCCAAAATCAAAGTTCCTAGTCCTCCAGGATGGGGGTTTTACAGCAGGCCAGTAACCTGTTTAAGTCAAAATATATGTTCTTACAAAACTCATACGAACCTCGGAAATCGGATGGGAAATACGGCAAAACTAGCTAAGACGGTGTGAACACTTGAATCGCATGCCTGATATGCGTCTACCTGTGGCTGCTTTGGGTTATCATCCTACTGGTAAGAGAGATGTCGTTAGACCGAGGAAGAGATGTTTTCCGGAACAGGTCTAAGGCCTAGTCCTTGGAGTGGTGATGATGATGATTTGTAGGCATATATCTAATAATTTTTACAAAAAATATATGTAACTAGTAAAAATGCAAATGCTCTTTGCTACAGTCTATTTCGTCAATTATGCTTCGTAAATATTAAATCATTAATTACGTAAATACGTATTGCGTAAATACGTAAATCATTTATTGTTTACTACTATTTTATTAATGTGAAATATTATACTAATATATTATACAAATTCTATTAATGTAACGTCTACTGCATTTGTACATACTACTACTACTCTCCAGCACTACAGCCCATGGTGAGCCCTGGCTTCCGCTACGACCCGTCTCCACTCATCTCTGTCCATTGCCCTCAGTCTCCAGTTCCTAATGCCCATCTTTCTCAGATCTTCTTCCACATCCTGCTGCCATCTTCTTCGAGGCCTGCCTCTTCTTCTTTTGCCCAATATCGTTCCACTTAATATAGTTTTGGGCATCCTCGTAACATTCATACGGGATACGTGTCCCATCCATCTAATTCTAGCTGATTTTATGTGCCTCACCAGGTCTTGTCCACCAATCAACTCATTTATCTCACTGTTATTTCGGATCCTATACATATTCCCTTCCTTCACCGGTCCAAATTTCTGTCTCAATATTCTTCTTTCAAAAATTGTTAGAGCGCTTATATCCTTATTTACGAGAGTCCATGTCTCGGATGCATAACCAACAACAGGTCTGATCAGTGTTTTGTATAACATCAGTTTGGTTCTTGGAGTTAGAAGCTTTGATTTCAGTAATGATTGGTTTGCATAGTAGGCTCTATTGCCGGTTATGATTCTATTTATTATTTCGCTGCTCACTCTGTTTTCATTATTCAGAATAACACCTAGGTACTTAAATTCTGTAACTCCTTGGAAACAGTAATGGCCTGTGTGAAGGTCTGGCAGTTCTCTATTTTCCTTCGCAGACACATTCATGTATTTTGTTTTAGCCTCATTGACTTCCAAACCAATTTTGCTTACTTCCCTCTCCATTTCAATAAAGGTATCTTTTAATACATTTTTGTTCCTGGCTACCAGCACAATATCATCCGCATATGCTCCTAGTTGCCTCGTCCTTTTGAAGATGTGTCCTCTGAAGTCTATCTTGTTTATAGCATAATGTAGTACCAAGTTGAAGAGGGTTGCAGATAGTGCATCACCCTGCTTTACTCCAGTACCAACCGTAAAATCTCGGCTTTTGTGTCTTCCCAGAACTACTTTTCCTTTGAAATCTTTCAGACTGAGCAGTACCAGTACATTTGTACATACACCAAACGAAATACCAATTGAAAAAATGTTCTTTAGAACACTTAAACCCATACAAAAACAAGCAGACATAAATCTAATTTGGCCACACTTGCAATAAATACAGGGCACGAATTCCCAAACATAACTGACATGACACTAATAAAATATATACCATACAATAGCACAGTAAGGAATTTTTTTTTTTTTTTTTTTTTTTTTTTTTTTTTTTTTTTTTTTCCGGCAGGGCAGGTGAAAATCTCTATAGACACACTGGAGCCCCGTAGCTCCAGGTAGTGTGGGACTCTAACCCACTAAAAACACCTCCCTTTGCAACAACTGAGCGAGCCCAACAAGTTGCTTTTCTTTAATATTACGTCACGGTTTATGGGGTAGAAGCCCACTGGCTGTTCCCCGGGTTGAGATTATTGTCTTTCTCTCTTTTAGAGTTTTACAGATTTAAATGCACTAATGTGTCACCAAATCTTGGGGCTTCAATCTTTTAAGCCTTCTTAGCGTGTGCGGAGTAAGGAATATATGGGAAAATTTACAAATATATAAACACAGAACACGACACAGTTTTCAAAGTACTTAATATTGGAAACACTCAAAAACCAAATACATACGTATACCACACCCACACACACATATAATACCAATTTGAACTTGAACTTGGCTCCATCCTTGGTTTAATCCGTGAAGATGATGATGATGACTAAATAACTAATAACAAGTATGTAAAGTTTGTTTGCAAACGTGGCTTAGAAACGTCTTAAAGGCGGTACAAGGTTTGACAGGTATTAAATATTGTCAGGTTAATAAAGTATTTTGAATAAGATTCCTCTTGATTTTATTCCTCACATACACACACGCGCACACACACATTGTTAAAATTCTGTCAAAACACTGACTTCCATTTTTCGCCCCTGTTGCCTCTAAATTTAAAAAAATTCATAGTAAACATTTTATTGCTGTTTGAATTAAAATTCCCTTTAGTGTGGAAGTAACTCTGCATACATTTTTATATAATTTTTACAAAAGTTTGATTCCTGTTTTTTGGCTCCGGTGTACTAAAGGTTTGAAACTTTCAAAGCTGAACACTATATTCAAATTATTATTAAAATTAAATTTTTTTGACATACGGCTTGAATTTGTATTATTTTACAAAATTGTTAGCCCAGCAGTCTCAAACGTTTTGAAATTTCCAAAAGTAAACGCTATGTCTGGATTGCATCGACAGGCCTGTTCTTTTTGTCAACGAAGAATAAGAAATATTCCGTTGTTTTTTCCTTTTAATTTCAACATACGTTAGCAAAATCAGATTTACTTTTGTTTCTAATTTATAATAAAACGCTAAAAATTAAAATTAAAATGACATTTTCTTTTAATTTATATACCTTTCCTGGGATGGAGGGGAGTATTCGTTAAGTTTGTAGGGGTGGGTCATCAAGCTCAGGGGAGGGTGGACATACCTGGGTAACACTGAGGTGTTAGTCATAAAGTGTATGGTCCTTATGATCATGTGTGTAATAATTAAAGTTAAATTAGGTAGAGTAATAAGGTTTCGAGCTAAAGTAGTTAAGTTTGAATGAAAGTTGAAGAAGTAAACGGAATCATCAATAAGTATAGAGAAACAACACATTAGCAGAATGGGCAGAGACAGATTCCCCAAAGTAGCCTTACAGTATCATCCGAAAGGGATGAGAAGCCTGGAAAGACGAAAGAAGAGATGGTACGACCAGTTTGGAAAGGGAACAGACTGAACAGTCTAAGCCGAAGTGAAGAAGAAGGAGAAGAAGTAAAAGAAGTAAAAGAAAAAGACCTTATGTTATTAACTTTTTTTTACTAACTTTGTTAACTAAGGTAATAAAATTTACGGCAACAACAAACGAACTTGTAAGAATAATAAATGCTTAATAAGTATGAAAAGTTTAATACCAAGTAAATACGTACCAGTTTTTTTCGGAGTTTCCTCGTCTGCAGGCGGGATTATTCCAGCCGTTTTCCCGGACGAGACAAACTCAATATTGATAACATCATGGCCAGCAACAATGTGATTGAAGTTTTAATAGGAAAAACGGGCCTCAACAATTTCATCGTCGCAGACGTACGACTGAGCGGAAGTCGCGTGTTCGAGCCCGCAGGCGAGTGTTTGCTATCAGGAAGTCATGTTGCTCTGGTAATTGCAGGATGTCCATATGCTGTTGAACACGATTAAAATTAAATTGAATTTGTCTACAAACTATAAAATTGATTCGCTTATGTCTGGTAATTAACCTACTGAACACTGATAGAATAATTAATCAGACAAATCGCTACGTTGTGTCGTAACAGTGACCTTCGATTCTATAAACAGACAAAGCAAAGGTTGATTCTATGAACAAGCAAATAAACAGAAAAAGCTGTTTAACTAATATAATAACTAAACTTAATTTTATACGGTACATTAACATAGCGTGTCTGACAGTAACCATCGTTCAAAGTTTGGAAACAGCGTTTCGATTACTACACAACGAGATCGTCTGCAGGGACTAAAAGTACATAAAATGTTTACAAATACAGAGTACTGTATGAGAACAAGGTTAGTAATAATCGTAGTTTCGTCTAAACAGGAGAAAAATAGGCCTGTTACATTCAGTACTATCGACAAAAGCGCTGTGAACAGAACAAAACATTCTTCTTGTTCTTCTCTACAAGGACTAGGTTATAAAAACGTGTTCCGGCGTCCACCTCATACTCGGACGGACCAAGTCTCTTTCTACGAGAGTAAATTGAAAAGTTTGCGCAGCGACATCTATAGCTCAGGTGTAGAACTAAAATTTTTCTGGTGTTATACGATTTATATTTCATGTAAACGTCTGTTAATTTCCAAATATATCTGTCAGTTTTATCATTGTTCACCAGTTATTCAAAATTAGCGTGTAATATCAGTTTTTAAAATTGAATAAAATAAAGAATTCCTTGTTAAAAAGGTGCAAAGTCCAATGCAAAGTCACGACGAAATTGGAAAAAGGTTGCACCATCAGAAACAATGGTTTGTAAGTGGACATTAGAGTTTAATCGTGGTCGTACGAGTATTTAATGATGATCCCAGTAGTTGACGCCCAAAAAGTGCAACAACTCCAAATGCGGCGCCCGAATTGCATAAAGTTTTTTCATACCGAGTTTTTGAATTAAAATCCGATATACACGCTCGCGTAAGGCCCCTGTTGATCTCAGCAGTGTCATCCACTCCCAGTCGTTGATCTTCTAATACTGTGTGTGAAATTTCTTTAATGATATCCGGAGTTGCTGCACTTTTTAGGCGCCCATTGCAGGGATTACCTTCAGTGCTCATATGACCACATTTAAACTCAAATTCCTAGTTATAAAGATTGTCTTTGAAAGCGCAGCATCTCTTGAAAGCTCAACATATTAACCATTTCGTTGTGACTTTCCACTGGCGGTAGACCTTGTTAACAAACAATTAAATCAAGCACGATGTTTGATTTTGTCCATTTTTTAAACACGCGTGGCATGCAAATTTCGAACAGCTGATAAACAGTGAACAGCCTGACAGATAGATATGGAAATTATCAGGTGTTTATACGAAAAATGAATCTCACAACATGCGAAAAATGTTAGTTCTATTGTGAGGGTATAGATGTCGCTCAACTATCCCTCGTACAAACAGGTTTATATTTCAACGCCGATTTTGGCTTTCAAATGATCGCACCATTGTCTTCTATAAGCTGAAATGATTGTATTTATATGTTTTACTTCTAGTTCGCTCTTGTATCCATATTCCTTCTTCTATCTTGCAGTGTATAATTAAATGTATTTGCATGGAGCTGCATTTCAGCATTCCTAATCAATATTTTGTCATCACGACTCACACTTTACAGGCGTATGTCAATGTGGGTGTCGCAATTGTCTTATAGAATTTAAAATAACAGTGAAGTGTCTTGTAAAGTTAAAATTTAAAATTCAGATACTTACAGTACCAAAAGCAGAACAAAACATCTGACCGTAACCAGCAGTAGAAAGTATATAATGTTGTACGGAGTAGAACCGGGGTCAAAGAACAAGCAACACTGAGTCAAGGAGAAGTGCAGAAGAGAAAATATTAAAGGAAAGTCATATAAGAAGACTGGAGGCAACGGGAGCAAACTGTAATAGTTAAGATCGAACAAAGTCAAAATAAATACGGCACGACTAGAAAATGAATGGAGGAAGTTCAGAATAGAGGAGAAGGAGACAGTTAACAACTATATGGCACCAAGTAGGGGAGTCCGTGGCGATAAGCGACATTTCTGAAGAAGCTGCTTGGGGCCATTGAGAAGCAACACCAGGATAGTTTTAATAACCGCCCAGGTGCTGTGTTTTTACGCTAGATTTACGGTTCGCAGATGACACTGCGCTGATTTTCGTATTCCTGGAGGACCTGCAGAAGGTGGTTGGCAACGTTACGGTTACAAGCGGAGGATAGTACGCATCGCGCTTAGACTTCAGCCATAAGACAACAGCCCTGTCACGTCATCCTCTGCGAAGTGCTGGTACCTCTTCCAGAACAATAAACTATTTGAATTCTCCACAGACAAATGAATGGACAGACATACTAAGTGAACACGGAACTACCATGCATACATACTGTGACATAGCGAGGCGAAGATCTGCTCTCGGCGCCAGCCGAGACGTGACACGAGAAGGCGAGGCGACCCAATCAAGGATCGGCAGCAGCTTGATTGGCCTCAACGTGACCATCTAACGTGCTCGAGGCGAGCCAACCAGGGACCAGCGGCACTCTGATAGGTTCGTGGCATACGACCTGTCAGGGCATAAAAACAGCGCCGCTAAAAATTTTTGGCGCACTCCATTGGACGTCGTCAAGCCAGCTGGAAGAAAAGGAAGAAGGAAGAATGGAGAACGCAGGAGAAGCAGTGATGGACATCGACTGGGACAGCAGCGGGCTCTACATACCGCTGCCGAAAGAAGAGAACCGCAGCACGCCCGGAACAGCGGACGCAGCCGCCGAACATCACAGCGCGGCTCGGGCAGCGTACGCAAATGATTTAGCGTACCCGACAAACGGTCCTTTTAAGGGCCTAAAAAACTATAGTGTGTACGATTGGCGCCATTTGTCCTGTGACAAGTGGCGCCCAACGTGGGGCGACGATCATCTTGCGGATGCAGGATCCAGCCACGCCAGAGAACTACCAGCCGGCACACAAAACAACATGGCGCCCAACAGCTACACCCAGCGGGACACCGGGTTCGAGGTAGAGCAAGGCTTTGCGCAAGTCGCCGCAGCTCTGAGGTGCACGTTGCCACCGGTGATCACCGCTACATACCATGGCCTCAAGTACGAGGATCCAGAACGATATCTTCAACAGCTAGAGCGACAGCTGCGGGACTACAGAGTCCCACCTGAACAGTGGGCGGATTACGCAGTGCGGCAGCTCCGAGGAGAAGCTGCCACGTGGGCAGAGAGATACACGGGATTGCAGATAAATTGGCCCGAGTTCTGCGACCGCTTCCGGCATCACTTCTGCGGGATGCAACGAGACGCAGAGCTGCTGGCCGATCTGTACGGACAAACGCAGCGGCAGGAATCGGCGGAAATCTTCATCCTGAGAAAAATCAAGCTGTTTCGCCGTCTGTACCCCGGAGGTGACGAGAGGACGAGCATAGCCATGCTTACACAACAGCTGCAGCCACGCCTTCGACCTGCGCTGAGGTTCCCGCCGCCTAGGACTTTAGAGGAACTTTTACAACGGGCAATGAGCACCGAGGCGGACTTGGATCAAGATAGTCGTGCGCGAGGTCGGGATGACTCTGCTGAAAACTCCCTGGATCGAGTAGGGGGGTCGAAGCAGTGTCGATCGGCCTCAAGCACGAAAGAGGAACAAAGATTGAACAGCCTAACGCCCAAGTGCCGCTACTGCCCGGGAAGACACTTCCATCGGGACTGCCCTGTGAAGAACCGGCAGGGAAACGACCAAGCGCCCCGGTAAATAGCCCACCGGGGCGCGTGAACCAGCTAGGTGCGGACATACCGCGCATTCCAATAGAGATCGCCGGCCGAAAACTGACCGCAGCCTTGGACTCCGCCGCAAACTACGACTTCGTACGAGCCGGTCTGCTGCCCGGAGGAAGGAAGACGGAGCCCCGAGTTGTCCAGCTAGCGCTACACGGTCAGCAATGTCACTCAACGGCCACCGTCGTCGCAGACATTATAATTGGAAGTCTCGCGACCACCACCAGTCTGCTAGAAGTGCCCGGACTGCAAGAAGAAGTTTTATTGGGCCACCACTGGCTCACGGCCAACCAAGCAGTTGTGGACTACCGACGGGGCTGCCTTCACATTGGCAGCGAGAACCGACAGACGGTCTTCTGGAATGACCGCGCGGAGCCCGAGGAAGAGGACATTGACGAAGCTAGCCTTCAAACGTCAGCAGGTGGCCAACACCATAAACGGCTTCTGGAAATGTTACACCGTCATCGCAGTTTGTTCTCCCGTGGCCCGCTCCGCACTACATCTGCGGCCAAGCACGAGATCCGGCTGATAGAAGGTAGCCAGCCATTCCGGCTCCCAATGTACCGGTACTCCGACGAGAAGAAACGCACCATCCGGGAACAGGTAGAAGAGATGCTGAGGCAGCGTATCATTGAACCGGCCACCTCGCCATACAGCTCTCCGGTGGTGATTGTGAAGAAGAAGGACAGCACACCCCGGTTCTGCGTAGACTTCCGGAGGCTGAACGATCAGACCGAGGATGTGGACTCACCACTGCCGCTGATATACGAAACAATCAAGGACCTCAGCGGGGCCCAAGTCTTCTCGACCCTAGATCTCAAGAGCGGCTACTGGCAAATCCCGCTGGAGGAAGAAGCAAAGAAGTACACAGCATTCTCGGTGCCCGACGGAGGTCGCTACCAGTTCCGGGTGATGTGCTTTGGGCTGAAGAACGCGCCCAGCACCTTCCAACGGCTGATGCAGGATGTTCTCACGGGACTATTACGGGAGTGCTGCCTCGTCTATCTGGACGACATCATTGTCTACTCCCCCGACTGGGAAACGCACCTGCGACACCTGGATCAAGTCTTGGAAAGGCTGCAGATGCACCAGCTGACCTGCTCGCTCAACAAGTGTCACTTCGGCCGGGAAGAAGTCGCCTTTCTGGGCCACGAGATTACTCCGGACGGCAACCTCCCGCAGCAGCAACATCTCAGAGCGATTGAAGACCAGCCGGCCCCCAGCAACAAGAAAGAGCTGCAACGCTTCCTGGGAACCTGCAACTGGCTGCGAGAGTACATCCCCTGCTTCGCCATGATTTCGGAACCGTTAACGGACCTGCTGCGGACAAGAAAGTGGCATTGGGACGACACAACTCAGCGAGCCTTCGAAGAGGTTAAGGCCGCTTTCCGGCAGCCGTTAAAACTCTCACGACCGGATCGAGACTTGCCGATGTTTCTGCAGACCGACGCCAGCCAAAAGGGACTTGGAGCGGTGCTTTATCAATGCACCGAAGCCGGAGAGAGGCGTATCATCTCGTACGCCAGTGCCAAGCTCCACGAGGCGGAGAAGAACTACCACTCCAACGAACTGGAGTGTTTGGCAGTCGTCTGGGCCATCAAGAAATACCGGCCATACTTGGAGGATCGCCATTTCACCCTAAGGACCGACAACAAGGCGCTAACTTGGCTGAAGCAGGCGACGGGGCAGAAGACGAAGTACGCTCGCTGGGCTCTACTGATACAGAGCTTCAAATTCACCGTCGTCCACTGCCCGGGCAAGGAGAACGAGTTGCCGGACTTCCTCTCGAGGGAACCTGGGCTTGAAGATACTGCCGGCGTCCAAGAAGAACCACGGATGCAGCCTGAAGAGAGGCCACTTCGCAGTGTTGCGGCAGCTGCACCCCGACTACAAGAAATCACAGCTGTCGGCATCCATCAGGCAGTGCAGGAGGCGCAAGAAGGCGACCAGGAGTGCCAAGCGTGGAGAAACGACCCTGCG
The DNA here is from genome assembly GCA_034769895.1 of Magicicada septendecula. NCBI lineage: Eukaryota > Metazoa > Arthropoda > Insecta > Hemiptera > Cicadidae > Magicicada > Magicicada septendecula. The sequence continues at coordinate 7,240,979 of CM068372.1, forward strand.
GCGGCTACAGCGAGAGGATACCGGGTGGACAACGGCCTGGTTTGGAAGGACAGACGCAACCAGGAGCCAGGATTGTACGTGCCGCCGAGTGTCCGCATGGAGGTCATCAGGCACTTCCACGACTTCCCTGAAGCCGGTCATCCGGGGGCCGAAGAAACGTTTCGGGCCATCGGCAAGGACTTCGTCTGGACCGGCCTAACCATTGATGTCCGCAGATACGTCCGGAGTTGCAGAATATGCGCCCTACACAAGCGCGGCGCAAATCCCGAACAGGACCAACAGCGACCTCACCGACCCAGGAGATGTTGGAATACTGTCGCCCTGGACGTCATGGGACCATATCCGCTGACTCGAGCTGGCAACCGGTACATCGTAGTGGTCACGGATATGATGTCGAGATGGGTGGAAGCAAAGGCCGTGCGCAAGGCGGACGCCGACACCATTATCCGCTACCTGGAGGAAGAAGTGTTCTCTCGTTGGGGATACCCAGAGGCGTTGCTCACCGACAACGGAAAGCCGCTCACGGGCCACAAGTGGAAGCAGATGTGCGACAAGCTGCACATACGACCGTGGACTACAGCCAACTACCATCCCAGGGCGAACCCGACCGAGCGGCGCAACGGCGAGATCAAGAAGGCGCTGCGGATCCAGCTCCATGACTGCAAGGACCATGGCGACTGGGACAAGCGTTTGCCGACGATTCTGTTCTCGCTGCGGAATCGTGCAAACGCCGCCACTGGAGTGACACCGAGCGAGCTTCTGCTGGGCAGAGACCTACGCCGACCCGGCGACTGGAGTCGGCCACACGCAGAACAGGACGTCCGGCCAATTGAGGAACGAGAAGAGGCGGCCAGGTCACACCAGACGCAGTATCAGCGGCGGCGGTATCCGGAACGGAGGACACAGGACCCTACACTGGCCGTAGGGCAGCTGGTGTACGTCAAGAGCCACGCCGGACCAGCCAAAGGACGGAGGTACCCTGGATGGGAGCCAGCCTGGGAAGGTCCCTTTAGCGTTGCCGCAACCCTCGGCGGGCAGATTTACACGGTGGAGAAGGACGGACGTCCATACAAGGTTCACCGCCAACGGCTCAAACCCGCCGGAGAACAATGGGCTGGCCACCGGAGAGCATTCAAGACCCGGGGGAGTTGTGACATAGCGAGGCGAAGATCTGCTCTCGGCGCCAGCCGAGACGTGACACGAGAAGGCGAGGCGACCCAATCAAGGATCGGCAGCAGCTTGATTGGCCTCAACGTGACCATCTAACGTGCTCGAGGCGAGCCAACCAGGGACCAGCGGCACTCTGATAGGTTCGTGGCATACGACCTGTCAGGGCATAAAAACAGCGCCGCTAAAAATTTTTGGCGCACGACTTTCAACTGTTGGTTCACTTCACTCGAAGCACTGGAACTGAACGGATCTCTTCTGGACTGCTCTCTCCAGCTGGAGTTTTCGCTGCTATCAGCCACTGCCCTGCTGCCTGCTGCTTCGCCGCTGGACAGCCAACATCTTGGCCCGTTTGCTGCCTTTGTCAACAAGAAGACAGAAGACCACAACTCAGCTGGCTGGTGAATTGAGTAGCCAGCACAAGCACAGCTGAGTGCGTCGGACCTTCTAAGGGCCACCAGCCAAGTGACCCTTTTCAGGACCACCACCTTGCCGCTGACGAGGAAGCCAATAGCCTGCCAGAGCTGTTGTAAGTTGCGCAGCGCATCCAGCCCGCTGACGCTCAGGCTCTTAGGTAGCGCTGCCTAGGACGATCCTTGCGAGCCCCCACCAGTGGTAAGCGAGCTTGGATATCGCCTAGGTAAAGAGGCCGGTGGACACCTCTCTTGGTAAGGAGAGGTATCTAACGAAGCCGGTCATTTGCCCAGCTCGTAGTAAGCCTGAGCGTTCCAGAAGTCCCGCAAGCGATCCGGCTCGGGCCGGACCCTAGGTCCCTGGTTACCGCCGGAGGCAGCCTGGCTGCCTCTGGTCGGCGAACCTCCCGCTCGATGGCGGAAATGCCCGCTCCGGGCGCGTCATCGAGCTCGCAGTCGCTCGCCACTGCCCCGCCCCACACGAGCGACTCGCCGTGTTCTCCGCTTATGGAAGCGGACCAAGTCGATCCCCGGTCGGTTCCGCTGCCCGGTGACGAGACCGACGCTTTCGTGGCGGTTGGGCCACGGGGGCGCCCGGTTAAGAAACCGAGGCGGAACCGATCGTCCTCAACCTCTTCCTCGGCGTCCGCCATGGAAGTTGTCCCCGCCGATGGCGAATCCGGCCCGGGGCCGACTGCGTCCGGCGGTGCCCAAGCACCGTCGGCCGCTGTTCGCATCCCGCCCGTTTACGTTCATGGCGTGAACAACGTCACCGGTTTTTACCGGCGATTGATAGTGGCTCCCGGACTTTCCCCGGCCAACGTTGACCTGAAGCTCCTTGGGGGCGATACAGTCAAGATCGTTGTCCGCGGAATGGACGTGTACCGCAGTGTCGTGGCGTACGTGGAATCCCAGCAATTCCAGTACCAGACCTTCTCGACCAAACACGTGAAGCCTCTGTCGCTTGTCCTCAGAGGCTTGGACGTGGAATCCCCTCTGGAGGAAATACTCGATGAGCTGCGCGAGCTGGGCTATCCTGTTCGCGCGGTCCATCGGGTGTTTACTCCTGCCGGACCAAGGCGTCCAATTCCTCTGGTCCGCATCCTGGTGGAGAATAGCGAGGCAGGCACTAGCCTACTCTCACTTACGCGGCTTTTTGGTTTCCGCGTAAAAGTGGAAAGAAGCCGCGCTCCCGGGGCTCTGCCTCAGTGTCACAGGTGCCAACGCTTCGGGCACCACTCAGACTCTTGCTCAAACGCTCCGGCGTGCGTGAGATGTTCTCTCCCTCACGCCTCCAAACTTTGCGATGCACCTGCATTCAAAAGATGCATCAACTGCGGCGGGAGTCACCCCGCCAACTACCGGGCATGTCCGGTGTTTCAGCAGGAGCTCGAGCGGCGAAAGCCAAAAGGGCGCCTGCCACCACCGAGGCATCCGGTAGCTGGTTCAAGACCTGCAACCGAGCAGCCAGGCCCTGCGCCTCCTGCTACGGCTGCCGTGTCTTCCGCCCCAGTCACTAACAGGCAACAAAAACGCTCAAAAGGCCCGAAGCAATCACCTGCAGCACAGGCAACCCCAACTCAGGCTCCTTCACAGGCCCCTGTCCCGCCTCAGGCGAAAAAGCGCCGTAACCTCGTGGCATCTAAAAGTGAGACCACCCAGCCAACAGAAAACATCTCGGTTGTGGAGCCTGAGCCTTCTCAATCCCCCCCAGCAACGGAGAATCCTGCCCCTGCTTTAGAAGCAGCCTCGCCTGACCTCCCGCCCCCGCGGTTTCCCAACGCAGGCACAAAGAAGCGGCATAAAGCCCCGTGGCGCTAGATCCCGGGCTCCTGCCAACCCGGCCGCACAGTCCAGACAGCCTGCACAGCGCGCGAAGTCCGACGCAACCGCATCTGTCCCTCTTCCTAGCACCTCCGCTCGAGGTGCTACACCTGGCCCCAAGAAACCCCTGGCTTCCACCAATCCCCCGATTGATAAGCCTCGGCGCTCTTATGCGCACGCAGTCTCCGGGCAATCTGCCTCAAGAACCGTTCCTGACGACTACCAGGTCGTCAAAGACTTCCTTGCTGAGTTCGACCTCAGCAAAGTCGCCCAGACCTTCAGGTCCATCCGCTCCCGCTTGGAGACTGCTGACATATCTGAGAGATTCATGCTCTTGGTGGAAGCCGCCACTTGTGTAGGTCTTCTATGAGTCGGGTCCTCAAACGAGATCTCTCGATTCTTTCCTGGAACGCCAACGGGTTGTCCAACAAGATCCAGGAACTCCAAGAATTACTGGCCCGACTCAAACCCGATGTAGTACTTCTCAATGAGACCCACTTGACTCCTGCGAGTCGGTTACGACTGGCCAACTATGTGTGCTATCGAAACGACAGACCGGGCACTGCTGGTGGCGGTACTGCCGTCGCGGTGAGGCTCACTCTCGAGCATCACCGAGTCGTCTTGCCTGCAATGACTCACCTCGAAGGCACCGCTGTGGAGTTGTTAAACACTCTAGGCGGTGTACAGATGGTAGCGGCGTATAAACCGCCGCAAAAAGAGCTCCTTCACCCCGATCTAGCTGTCGCGTTCGATGCACACAGGAGGGTCATCATGGCCGGCGATCTGAACTGTAAACATCGCGATTGGAACAGTCGCTTGACTGCCCCAAACGGGAAACGTTTACGCAGGTTTGCCGATTCTCGCAGGATCCAAGTGATTGGGCCTACCCAACCTACGTTCTACCCCTCACAACGCAACGCGGCTCCCGATGTCTTGGACATAGCGGTGATTCAAGGAATTGACTGTCCGGTCCATGTGTCCGCGCTAACGGAACTATCGTCCGATCATCTCCCCATCCTGATACACGTCGCTACCCAGCACGTCGTACGCAGAGATGTCCGGAAGGTGGTAGAATGGGATCGCTATGGCCCGGCGTTAAGTCGCCGATTGCCAGACGCGGGACCACTCGAAACCTTCCGCCAAGTCGACGAGGCAGTTGCCGCGTTTGACGAGGCAGTCGTATCTGCGATCGACGCGTCTTCCAGAATGAAGCCTGGCGTCACGCCCCACTGGCAGCGGATCCCGGAGGAGACGAGTGCTCTCGCTTGCGAGAGAAATCGCCTCCGGAGACGCTGGCAGCGGACCCGTGATCCGGCCGACAAGGCAGCGTACAACCGGGCGACCGGCATTTTACGTCGTGAAATGCAGGCCTACCGGAGACGCTGTTGGGAACTCGCCGTGGCCCAGGCAGGGGACGGATCGGACGAAAGTAGCCCTTACCGGATACCTTCGGCGTTGGTAGGGAAGAGGCGCCGGCCTCGCATCCCGGCCATTGCTGGACCTTTCGGTCAAATCCTGGCTCGCCCGGAGGCGAAGGCCGAGTACTTGGGCGCGTGTTTTGAGCGACAGTTCGCACCTAACCCGCCCATGGACTGGGACTTCGACGAAGAAGTCGAGAACGAAGTGGAAGACTTTCTGTCTCTTCCGATCACTACGGAGCCCGAACCCATTACTAGGGAAGAGGTCACAGATCGGCTCGTTGAACTCGTGCCAAGAAAAGCTCCTGGCCCGGACGGCGTCTCGAACGCCGCTCTTACTCGACTCCCGGAGCGAGGAGTACTTTTCTTGGTCGCGCTGTTCAACGCGTGTCTTAGACTGGCCTATTTTCCCCAGAAATGGCGTAAGGCGACGGTTATAGTGATCCCGAAGCAGGGAAAGGACGCTTCCCGTCCCGGCAACCTCCGGCCAATTAGTCTACTGTCAGCCACGTCAAAGGTCCTCGAACGTCTCGTACAACGGAGAGTACTAGATCATCTACGAAATTTCGATGTACTGGTCCCCGAACAGTTCGGCTTCCGTGTGGGGCATTCCACCACTCATCAACTGATGAGACTGGTGGAATACATCACGGACGCCGGGTGTCGGAAAGAGCAGACTGTCGCCTGTTTCCTAGATGTGGAAAAGGCCTTTGATAGTGTCTGGCACGACGGGCTCTTGTTCAAGCTCCGGGAAATCCAGCTCCCAGATTGCTACCTTCGCTTGATTGCTAGCTTTCTGACGGAGAGGACTTTCTGCGTGCGAATAGACGACCACGTCTCTTCCGAGAGACGTATCACAGCCGGGGTACCTCAAGGTAGCGTGCTAGGGCCTCTCCTGTTCTCCGTGTATGTCAACGACGCACCCAGAGAGCCTGGAGTCCAGATGGCTTTGTTTGCCGACGACACGGCGGTCTATACCGCCGATCGGAACGCAGACTTTGCTATCCCACGACTTCAGCGCGCACTCGATGCGTATTCGACGTGGACGGAAAGCTGGAAAGTTGCCGTCAACGAAACCAAGAGCTCCGCGGTGCTATTCACGAAGCGCCGGAAAGAACCACGAGGCCGAGTGAGACTCGGTAGAACGTACCTGCCCTGGTCGAGGGAAGTTAAGTACCTCGGTGTCCACCTTGATCGTCGGCTCACCTGGCGTACCCACGCTGAGACGATGCGAAAGAAAGCGTCCGCTCGTCTCGGTCAACTGTTTCCGATACTTGCCAACAAGGCTATGACCCGCAAGCTGGGTAAGTTGATTGTCAACGCGTATCTGTTGCCGATCATTACCTACGCTCTTCCCGTCTGGGGTTACCTCGCAACCGTTCATAAAAGAAGGTTGCAAAGCGTTCTCGATAGAGGGCTTCGGCTAGCGGCCAAAGTCCCCTATCGGTTTTCTTCTCGTCTCCTGAGAAGAGGACTCGGTGTCCGCTCCTTGGATGACACCGCAAGGCGACTTGCACGTAAATTTTACGTCCGAGCTGCGAGGACCCAGACAAACCCACTCATAGCTGGCCTTGGCAGGTACCGAATACGTCCAGGTGAATCTTGGAAACGGCCTCGACAAATACTGTCCTAGTCGACCTAGTACGAGCATGTCGTTGTAACGACCAATAAAAATTTAATTAATCAATATTCCGTCTGGACAGGACCACTAGGCAGGAGCCCCACATAGGAGGCTCGGTACTAGGATACCATTGGGTCGTCTCACGACGCACAACCCAACAGCTCTGACCACTTTTTGGCGCACTCCATTGGACGTCGTCAAGCCAGCTGGAAGAAAAGGAAGAAGGAAGAATGGAGAACGCAGGAGAAGCAGTGATGGACATCGACTGGGACAGCAGCGGGCTCTACATACCGCTGCCGAAAGAAGAGAACCGCAGCACGCCCGGAACAGCGGACGCAGCCGCCGAACATCACAGCGCGGCTCGGGCAGCGTACGCAAATGATTTAGCGTACCCGACAAACGGTCCTTTTAAGGGCCTAAAAAACTATAGTGTGTACGATTGGCGCCATTTGTCCTGTGACAATACATACATACATCCTTGGCTCTACAGCCCAGATCGAGCCTTGGCCTCCAAAAGAAATTACCTCCACTTATTCCTGTCCTCAGCCATCCGCCACCAATTCACTGCGCCTAGCTTCCTGGCATCACTCACGACCTGCTCCAATCATCTGTTCTTCGGTCTTCCAATCTTCATTTTTCCTATTGACTTCTGTTTCATAATTCGTTTTGCCGTACGTTCGTCATCCATTCCCTGAACGTGTCCTGCCCATCTTATCTATTAATTTTGACAAATCGGTCAACTGTAATGTCATTGTACTTAGCATATAATTCCTTATTATTTCCCTTTCTCCAGACTCCGTGCTGTTGAATTGGCCCATAAAGCCTTCTCAGTATCTTCCTTTCAAACACAACCAGCCTCTCTTCATCAACTTTTTTTTTGAGTACCCAGCACTCAGAGCCACATGTCAATACAGGCCTTACCAATGTGTTGTAAAGTTCTTACCAATGCGTGGCTTTAGTTCCTGTAGTTGATAGTATTGATTTAAAATGTTTGTTCAGTCCGTAATAGCTTCTATTAGCAGCCAGAATTCTTCTTTCAATTTCTTTTCTGCAGTTATTCTCAGCATCGACATATGTCCACAGATATACGAAGCCTTTTACTGTTTCAAAATTATAGTCATCTATTAGTATATTTGAAATATTATCATTATTGCTTCCCACAGCCATAAACTTTGTTTTATTTTCATTTATAACAACCCCCATACTCTTAGGCTATTATCCAAGTGCTCTAAAGCCATTCTTCAGATCATTTTAATTTCTACTGATAATATCTATATCATCTGCATTCATCTGCATATGCTGTTGAGCTGGACTCTTTTATTAAAAATGTGTCCTCCTGTTTGTATTGCAGAGTTTCGTATTCCTTTTTTAGTGCAATCTTAAACAGTAGGCAGGCAAGGGCATCTCCCTGTTTATGTCCATTCGTGGTCTCAAGAGAGAGTGAGAGATTGATTGAACTAGCAATTTAGACGGAACTAGCAATATACCTATTACTTGAAGCGAAGAAGAAGAAGAAGACAATAGACTGGTGTTTAGATAAAAATATACTCAGGTGTTTTATTTACACTTAATCCGCAACAGACCTACGACCTAATCCTTGATATGAAGAGGAAGAAGAAAATTTTAAAAGACAAGATTAAGAAAGCGGTATGACAGAATAAGGCAGATTAATGACGACTGGTTGTAAGCAGTCAAGGAAATGTTTTTCTGTATTTTTCCCCCAAAAAAAAGAATAATTCTACAAAATACGTTGCAAGCTGCCAAAAGTTCAAAATCAAATAGATAAATTCAAGCAAAATACTAATGAAGGCAGCGACTAAAGCGGCAGTAACTCGGGATTGTTTGATTTCAACTCTCGACACTGTCACACGCGAGTTCGATACAGCTGGCCAGCGACCTCGAAACAAGTATTTTAAAAGAATCCACTGTTTTCGTATGAAATTCTTTCTTCCGCCTTGACTTGAATTTTTTATATTTTTATACCTATAAACTGGTTCACCATTCTATTTACAGATTTATTTTCATCAAGCTTCATTTCTTTTGCTTTGTGTTGTCTTTCTGTTCTATTTGTTTAATTCTGTAATATCATTTTCGGTCGCAAGTAACGTTCGCAGACAGTGATGAAAGCACTGCTCTTCAACGGACGGAATCGATTACGATTTGCAAAAAAAATATTTATGACTAACAACTATGAAACAGATTGACCAAATATTATGTGTGGTGCGTTGCTTTATATGGTGCAGAGACATGGAGATCGAGAAAGGAGGATGAGAAAAGATTAGGAGCATTTGAAATGTGGGTTTGGCGGGCACTGGAAACAGTGAGGTGGATTGATAAAGTAAGGAATGATGAAGTTTTAAGAAGAAGAGGGGAAGAGAAAAGAGTCCTGAAGGTAATAGAAAATAGAAAAAGGAATTGGTTAGGTCATTGTTTTAGAAGAGACTGCTTGCTTACAACTGCCATGGAGGGTGTCATAGAAGGAGAAAAAAGAAGAGGGCGTAGAAGAATGAAATTAATAGATGGCACTAAGATCATAGGGTGTTACGAAGAAACGAAAAGACTGGCATGCAATATGACAGCTTGGAGAGGTTTTACCATTTTAAGACCTGCCTTAGGGCAGAACACCAAATAATAAGTAATAATAACTATAAGGTAATATGTTTGGTTGGCACAGTCTATAAAATCGAATATGCAAGAATCATAAACCACGTCTGCAGACTATTTTCGAGCATTTTATTTTTGAAGAACAAAACGGTTTCAAGAAGCACAGATCTTGTGCTTATATTATTACACAAATAATTGAGAAGCATCGCGAGTTCAACAAAGAAACGTATGTAGCTTTCATTGCCTTCGAGAAAGTTTTTGATAGAGTTAATAGAAATATGCTGTTGCAAGTATTAGAAGGACGGTGATACCCAGAACAACTTATAAGAACTAAACAAGGCCTATAACGCAGGACAAAAATAGCTATTATAAATAATTGTAGCATCTGTCCACAAATATCTGTAAATCAAGTTGTTAGTCAGTGGTGTAGTATATCAGCTACTCTTTTTATGATTTAAATCACAGTCTAGTAAGGAAATGGAAACATCCAGTAAATCCTGGTATTATGATACCACGAGACAGATATTTGAACGTGCTGTTTTTACTGACGACTTCCTTTTAATTCAAAATAAAGGATCTAGTAAATTATTATAAATAAATCACCTTATATCCGTCGTGTGACTTCGTTACGTCGATTAAAATGACGCGTTTCGGAACATCTGCTCCATCATCAGATAAAATCGCTCTATTGAAGTCGTTAAACGTTAAAAACACATGTTACACATAATTGTCCACTATGTAATTCACTTGCTTCCTAAATGGTGCGCACCACGACGAAGCCGATCGCACCATTTAGGAAGCAAGTGAATTACATAGTGGACAATTATGTGTAACATGTGTTTTTAACGTTTAACGACCTCAATAGAGCGATTTTATCTGATGATGGAGCAGATGTTCCGAAACGCGTCATTTTAATCGACGTAACGAAGTCACACGACGGATATAAGGTGATTTATTTATAAATTTGCTGTTCATACGTGACTTGGATACAAAGCACTAATATGCATTTTAAATAAAGAATCTGCTATCTAAAAAACAGTTTTTAACTTCGTCAGATTTAAAAGCAATGCAATATAAAAATCTCCGCTACAAAAAATATGACATTTTGAGACAAGGATAAGAACAAAAATACTAATTAATAATCAAACTGCAGAACAGATGAGCTATTTTAACAAATTTTTTTTTTTTTTTTTTGAAACTGGTCTAAAAGACCAACCATCAATTTACATCTAATGTTATAATTTAAGTTACTTATACAGTCACCCACTGGTGTACTATATATTACTTTCTAGATTTCTGCACACACTGCACTACACTAATTCAAAAGTTTTAGTTCTCTTCAGCCTTCTCACTCTATTGGTGTTGTCAAGCAGTTGAATAGCTTCTACATTGATATGCTGGTGTAGTCTAGATTCGTGCTTTGCAGCAAACCTTTTAATTTCACTGGCGACAACAGGGATCCTAAGGTCTCGATGTATATCACTATTTCTGATGTACCATGGAGCACTTACCATGTTCCGTAGCACTCTATTCTGGAAGGTTTGAATACATCTAATGTTTGTTTCTTTCGCACAACCCCACAGCTAAATTCCATAAAGCCAAATTGGTTTCAGAATTTGGTTATATATCAAAATTTTGTTGTGTATTGACAACTGAGAATTTCGTCCCAAGAGCCAATACAGTTGTCTATATTTGAGACCAAGCTCCGCCCTTTTTTTTCTGATGTGCTCCTTCCATCGTAGCTTTGTATCTAGGGTCATCCCAAATATTTGGCAGTGTTTGCGCATGGTACTACAACACCATTTAAGGTAACTGGAAGACTGTTCTCTATCCTTTTGTTTGTAAAATTGATATGGACAGATTTCAGTTCATTAAGCTTAATTTTCCATTTCCCAGTCCACTGCTCTATCTGATCACTAGCATCTTGAAGCATGTTGGTAGCTTCACCTAAGGTCGAACCAATCGCCATTATAGCTGTGTCATCAGCGAAAGTAGCAACAGTCACATTCTCTGGCTGTGGCAGATCACATGTAAACAACAAGTAGAGGATGGGCCCCAAAACACTCGCTTGGGGCACACCTGCCCTCACTTCTCTTAGCTCAGAATAGTCATCTTCCTGTTTGACTCTAAATAATCTTTCCGATATATATGATTTTAACACGTCAGCATATTGTTTTGGTAGCATTTTATTAAGTTTATGTATTAAACCTTTATGCCAAACTTTATCAAAGGCCTGAGCCACATCGAGGAAGATTGTCGAGCAGATTAGTTTTTTTTTCTAGTGCTTTTTCTATTGCGTCTGTTATTCTATGTACTTGGTCTATTGTGGAATGTTTTTGTCTGAACCCGAATTGATGATTTGGTATCAGCTTTTCTCTCTCTATTACTCGATTTAGCCTTTGCAACAGAAGTTTTTCAAAAAGCTTTGATATAGTTGGCAACAGTGATATGGGCCGATATGATTTGGCCTCATTTGGCGGTTTGCCTGGTTTACGTAGCATAATAACTTCTGCCACCTTCCAGACACTAGGAACATGCTTTAGCCTAAGTGCCGCATTGAATAAATATGTAAGCATAACAATCCCTTTCTTAGGTAACTGCTTTAAGATCTCACCTGTAATGAGGTCAAAGCCAGGTGATTTTCGGGGGTTCAAGTTTATCTTGATCTCCTTAGCTACCTCTTTTGGAGTGACCAGTTGAATGTCCTCCTCTTCATGATTTGTGTCTTCATCTAACTCTGTATCAGGCTGGGTATTGTTTGGCTTAAAAATGTCAGCTAGATGTTCAGCAAACGCTTCAGCTTTTTCTTTATTATCTCTAGCCCATGTACCGTCGCTTTTTCTAATAGGTGGTACTTGAGTGATCGACCTTTTAAGCTTCTTCGTTGCTTTCCACAACGAGTACTCTGTATCTGCATCTGCTGTTAGATTTTCCAAATAGGAAGCTATTGATGCTTCTTTTAATTTCTGTATTACACGCTTTAGTTGTTGCGATTTGTTGTTAAGCACAGTTTTATCATTTGGGTCATGAGTCTGTTGCCATTTTCTTCTAGCTCGCCTCTTTTCTTTGACAAGTTCTCTGATCTCTCTAGGATAGTTGTTACCAACAATTCCATGGGTGATTTCTCTCGTATTGTTCCAGGCTGTAGTTTGAATATTATAATTAAACTTCTCGGCTTCTATATCTAATTGCTGTTTAGTTCTCAACTGAACATTTAGTTGTATCTTGCCTTCAAGTTCTAATTTGAAGCTTTCCCAATCAGTAGTTTTGTTAACTAGGCTTGGTTTGTTTACTTTTTTTATTATCCTTTCACTCAGCGTCAGGGTTACTGCTGAATGATCAGAGTCAAGATCAAAATTCTCCTCGATATCAATAAAGTTCTGCGAGACCCTCCTTGATATGAAGAAATCTAATAGATCTGGAATTTTATTAGGATCTGTAGGCCAGTAAGTAGGCTTGCCTGTACTGTGGAAGCAACAAACTGTTTCTTGTATTGCTTTATTAAGCTCGCTACCTTTAGTTTGTTGTTAATCTGGATCCCCAATCTACATGTTTGGCATTGTAGTCTCCGCCTACAATGAATCTCTCACCTAGGTGTAATATAAATTTCTTGTAATCTAACTCCTTTAGGTTGTGTCTTGGAGGACAGTATATCGCACCAACGATTAGTTTTTGCTTGGTGGATTTGATTCCAGCTACAGTGAGTTGGATTTCTGCAGTCTGAAGGTGACACTCCTCATAGTGGTTAATCTTATTCTTAATAATAATAGCACTACCTCCTTTGGCTTTATTATCCGGATGAATTGTTTGATATACCTGGTATCCATTTATTTTTAAGCATGACTGATTTGTTAAGTGTGTCTCTGATACTAGACATATATCAATGTCTTGTGCCTTGAGGAATAATTCTATTTCTTGCTTTCTGTTCTGGATACCGTTGGCATTCCAGGTAGCTATCCTTAGGTCTTTCTGGTCCATTGATTAGTTTTCTGTGGGTTTGTGCCCGGATTTCTGGCTTCTAATCTATCTAGTCTATCCGTGACTATTTTCATCATGTCCATCATATTCTGCATCATTTGCACCATTGATGAATCATCATTTTGAACTAAAGTCTTGTTAGCTTTAACTGCTTGAGCAAAGGACATTTCACTATTGATTTTATTAGCTGTGAAAGTTCTTGGTTGAGGTTTCTTAGGTCGTCTCTCACTTATTAAATTATTGCGTCTTATTTGAAGTTCACGTGCAACCAAACAACCTCTGTAGCTAGCAAGATGTGCTTCTGCACAATTTGAAAACTTTGCTGGCACATCTCGTTCTTGCTGGCAATCGATAGTCCTGTGATTGCCTGCACATTTTACACAGATAGGTCCATGTTGGCAATACTTATGAGTGTGACCATATCTTTGACACCTTTTACACTGTGGTATCAGTTTGTTACTCCTGAGAGCTTCAATTTTTATTTTCATATGACATAAATATTGAATATCAAATTTTTTTTTATATCCTCTGATCTATCAAACGTTAGCATAAATAATGGCAAATGTATGATTTTTTCCTTGCCGTCAACTTTAGTCTTTCTAATTTTATTAACTACTTCAAGGACTTTATATCCTCTATTCAATAACTCCTCTTTAATCTCTTCTGATTTGCATGTTGGATGCAAGTTACGTGCCATGAGTCTTATTGGTCTGGTCTGTTTATTTTCATAAGTATGCCATTGCAACTTACTTTCTTTTAGGAGTTTTGTCAGTTCTCTATATTCCATTTCTGTGTCTACATTAATTTTCAGCTGATTGTTGTTCATCATGCTGGTGTTAAATTTCAAATCTTTTGATTTCAGTTTCTGACTTATTTCTATATAATTTTCCACATTGCTCAGTATCACTGGCGGTGGCTTAGCCGATTTTTTTACATTTTCTTTAGTCCTCTTACTTTTGTTTATTGGACTGGTTTTCGGTGTTTCTGGTGATTCCATAGTTTTCCTTTTACGTTTTTTATTCTTTTCCAGTATCCAAGCAGTCTCTTTGGCCACGATTTCTTCCTCTTCTTCCGAGTTGGCTGGACTATAGGATACCCTAGGCTGTAACTTCTTGATTTCTTCCTGTAGTCGTCTGATTTCGTAATAAGCAGAATTAAGCTGAGCCTGCAGTCTGCTTATTGTGTCCTCTGGGACTTGGTGTTGGTATCTGTGAGTTTTGATTTTCCAAACTACAGTTTATATTAGTTGGCGGAGACCTTGCCACCAACGAACCTCTTCTAAACGGATCCTCACCAAGCAATAGCTGCCCCCCCCCCAGAATCCATGGGGCCGACCTCCGAAGAGGGTGGATTTACCAGGTGTTTACCTGGTCTGCCACCTGGTGTAGTCGTTCCTTTTTTGTGTTCCCCATTGCTTTAATGTTTATCCAATAAGTACAGAGTAATAGAAATATGAAACTGAAAGACCCCTAGCCCTCGGTAACCTAATAGCGTCAGGGTCGGAAAGAACAAGAGTTGACCAAGAGAGGCCAGACAGAAAAGATAAAAGAGAAGGGGTCTTACTCAAAGTAAGTATAGTGTGTGGATGATAGACATTTGCATTATATGGCGTATTTTAAGGTAGAGGCAGCGAAAAATACCTTGGGTGCTGTGGTATCGGATGCTTCATGTACTGTGTAAGATGGGGACTATGTTGATAGGCATACGAGTTAGGATCAATTGCAAGTGGGTCAAATACACGCGTATTCAAGTTGAACACAACTGTTTCAAGTTGATAACGTATACGTACACTCACGGTTTACGAGAATGGACCAGTTTTCCACGTGCCCACTCACTCAAGCACACTCACACACACACACACAGCGCACGCACGCACTGAAGGCCTAGAAAGACACAGTATATGTTGACAAGTTGGACACACACTAACACACAATCACACACACACACACACACACACACAGCGCACGCACGCACTGGAAGTCTAAACAGACACAGTATATACAGATTAGATAAATGTTAAACTAAGATGATAAACTATATTCATAAACATAACAAAACAATAACACAAGAGATAACGCAAGAGATAACGGAGCACAAACTTATAACCGCACTCCACGAATGCAAGACCGATACTAATTTGATAAATAATTAATGCTTGATGCCTTTACTTGGTGAAAATCCATTGTAAATTATAGTAAAAAATAAAACCATAAAATAGTTTTTGTGATTTCCACTCGTCAATCACACTTTGACGAGTGGAAATCACAAAAACTATTTTATGGTTTTATTTTTTACTATAATTTGATAAATGATATTGTTTATGATAAGAATTATCATATTGATGTTAAGTTAGGTAAGTTACAGACGATCTGTTGGACAGTCAATTGTATTTTTGAAACAAGGTACGTCGAGATACAATATTAAAGTTCTACATAGTTGTGGCAGTGGCTGTACTGTCCCATATATGGCCGGCAACTAGGAAACAAGACAGTAAAATACAGGCCTCGGGAATGGCGTTCTCAACAGATAATGTTGTGTAGTGATGATGACTGTAAAATATCGTGGGAGGTTTTATAAAATGTTGGCACTCCCCTCTTTGTTCCAAGGATCAGGATCATGGGCTCCTAGGAAAAGAAGACACTTTGGATTACTTGCAACTAACAGTTGAAAACAAACTGCTGTTGTACAAACAACAAGTTCTGAAGCCTGTGTGGACTTACGGAATTCAGCTGTGGGGCTGCACAAAGAAAACAAACTTAGAAAACACACAAACCTTTCAGAACAAAGTACTCAGAAGCATAGTGAATCCCCCTTTGTATATAAGGAACGACAACCTTCATAGAGACCCCAATGTAGAATAATATGTCAGCGAAATAATAACAAAATATGCAGACAAACATGATCAAGGGATTCAGATCTACGATAACCCGATAATGCGACACGTGCTGGAAGAAGCTCCGCACGTCCTGAGGCGACTCAAAAGGCAGGAGCCACATGATCTGGTAAACCAAATAATATGTAATTATCTTGTTGGTACATCCTCTTCGTTCACTTTTATAAATATTATATACAATATAATACAACCGTTTACAGAGTAACGGTTATGGAGACATAATTGTCCATAACC
Organism: Magicicada septendecula; assembly: GCA_034769895.1. NCBI lineage: Eukaryota > Metazoa > Arthropoda > Insecta > Hemiptera > Cicadidae > Magicicada > Magicicada septendecula. Next base: position 7,257,131 of record CM068372.1, read on the forward strand.
GTCCATAAATTATGAGTCCATAACCGTTACTCTGTAAAGACATTCAGTATTTACTCCCACTGAAGAAGACGTATACCACGTTGAAACGTTTGGGGAAATAAAATCAAAGTAAGTTCATAGTGAAAGTTTATATATATATATATATATAAAATAAATAATATGTATAAACCCATTAAACTTTACGTGAGACAGAATAATCTTAGGATTAGCCACTGGGCTTCACCCCATCATCCGTGAGGGGCATGAAGGAAAACTGCTGGGTGACCTTGCTCAGTTGTAGCATTAAGGGAGGTGTTTTTAGTGGGTTGGATTCCCACACTACTAGGAACTGCGGGGTTCCTTGTGTCTACATCCTAGAACGTACCCTCGTTAAAAAAAAAACAACAACAACTTTGGATTAACTGAATCTTCAGAACTGAAATTTCTTTGATCAGTCGAAGGCTGGACAAGATTCTAGCATATAAGAATTAATTATATAAGACAAGAATTATGTGTACAACCGATAACAGAAATAACATCAAGGTATACAGAAAGATATAAGGTCCATGTTATGAGTACGTACCTGGATAGAATATCAAGGCAGGCTGTGAGCTATATGTGTTTGGCAAGCAGTGGCGCAGAGTGGATACATAACACCTGTTTGCCGGTTGTAATAGGCCTAAAACGTAACCTAAAAATTAATTAGAATTTTTTCTTGTTTCAAGTGTTCTTTTTAGAGCATTTTCTATCATTCGCTGAGAGAAGAAGAGGGTCCCGGTTCAACGGGATCTGACTCCATTATACTTACACGGAATAAATGAGCACACAAATAATCGAATTAAAAATAATAAAGACAAACAGATAAACACATGACTAAACGAACAATACACAAATAGATACGTATTATCTGCTGCACGTCAGTTCCGAAAAAGAACATAGCTGTTAACTGAGCGTTTTGCCGGTTTATATAGCGGCAACACATTGTGTTCCCCCCTCCACACTCTACAGTTTGTACAGTACAAGTACTACGAGGTCAATGACCGTACGTAGTAAAACATTGCCGATGTCTGAACCGGCAGCAACACAAGATGGTGCAAGAGCCCACGAGTTCGAAAGCAATGCTACGCTTTTCTTCATGTTTCCCTACTAATATTGTTCGTATTTCAAAGTATTCTACAACTAATGTATTTATTCTGTGATAAAATTAATATTATTTTTTCTTATTTCCAGTACTGTTGCCGCCGGCAACAGCGGTTACATGGACGCCATGCTATTGGTGGTAAAGCAAAGTGTTGGGAGGTGAGGACCGGTACAATCAGAAGCGACTAATGCTGACAGCCAATGAGAAGAAGGAGATAATTTAAATATACGGACAGAATTTAACGTGAAATTTTAACTCGCTTTAAATTCTTACCATTTCAGCAAAAACAAAAACATATCGGTATGGAGAATCATACATGACTTCCATGTTCTAAGATTTATATTTAAAATCATTTACGAGATGAAACATTTGCATAGAAACTACTTCTTTCTTCAGCTTTAACCACAGCACTGTGGTCACTAACGTATACCACCTCACGTTAGCGCACTCGATTTTCACTAATGATGGCAGTCGATGGCACTGCCGAAACGTCTGGTTTTGCAGAAAACATTGGACCACGCCCAAACAGCCCGGGAAGGAATTTTAACAACAAACTACTACTTTGTTGCCGATAACATATTACACGTTTAAAAAATTATCCCCTCCCCCTTCAACTATCATTTTTATTTACAAAAAGTACCCCCTCCCACTTCAACTATCCCACTTTTATTTATAGATATTTCGTCAAACTTTTACAATGGATTATTATGACCTTCTTTTCAGGATATTTTATTTATCAAAATTAAGTGCTTTCCTCTTGTAAAGCATAAAACGTTGCACGTAAACTACCCCTCTTCCCCTTAACCGATCTTCACCAAAATCAAAAGGCGTTGAGTGCTTTACAACTCAGGCACATATGGAAAAAGTCATATGATTCGTGTGCATTTGTGGCAGTTGTCGTTCGCCATAGAAAAAATTCTACACACATAGACAGACACTTTTCGGAAAATGACTTTTCTTCATGTTTTGAGGGTAGTACAATAAGAATCAGCCCTTATATCGAACACAATTTTTTTTCGCGATCACCTTACTTCCATTTCGTTACGCAAAATGGAAGTAAAAAAGATTAAATAATTCAACAAATGAACACAAAGGTTACCGTCTTCTTTATATGATAAACGTGGCAAGAGGCAAGTGAGAACAAACTGATGAGTGTGTCAACCAAATTATCCCACGCTGCCTACGCACAGTAGTCATTTGCCGTACAGGTGACAGCGCTCGCTCGCGCGCACACACACAGGCCTGCAAGTCTCACGTTACGTAGTGGTCTCTTAATATTGGAGTCTCCCTACGAGTGTTGAAAAATGTGTTCATATTTCGCTCACCGGCATTAACGAAACACAACTGTCGCCATGTGCTGGTTGCCATAACAACGGTGCCTAATAACAGTGGGGTACCCTCTTAGCATTACTTAATACGGAAATATAACTCGTAAACTAAGTAAACTATTTAAAGATACAAATTTTAAAATATCTTTACAGATAATATTCTTCTCCTATTTTATGTAATATGTATACTCGTATTGCTCGCTGGAGATCGTCTTCTGAAGTGGCGAATATATCTTGGTCATCCACAAAGAGAATGGTTTTCAAGCTTTTAAATATAAATATAGAAAAGAAACCAAATAAAATTTTATAAAACAATGGCAATACCTACACTACTGTATGGTTCTGAAACTTGGGTCATAAAGAAAAAAGATGAACAGAAGATACAAGCAGCAGACATACAGTTTCTGAGATCAGTTAAAAGTGTAATAGACGAGACCATATAAGAAACTACGAGATAAGAATTGTTTTAGATATTTTTGCAGTTAACGAAAAGATTAAATAATACAGAAGAAAATGAACTCAACACATAGATAGAACGAAAGAAAGTAGAATACCGAAAATAGCGAAAGATTACAACCCTAGAGGCAGAAGAAAAGTTGGTAGGCCTAAGCAAAGGTGGACTGTGGAATTGGAACAGGTCGCTAAAGCCTAAAACCATTAAGAAGATGATGATGATGAACTTTGATAATATTGTTTTTAATCACATAAAACTAAATCCAACGTTGGAAAAAAATAGAATTTACAAAATAGAATGTGCGGATTACAATACATTTTACGCAAGCCAGACGAAGAAAAAACTATTTAATAGATTCCTTCAACATCACAATGCATTTTTAATACCGAATATTTACATATCTAATTTAGCCACCAACTGTTTAAATAATAATGATTATGAGTATACTCGACAGGATTACCCAGTATCGGCCGAATTGGTGGGAACATTTTGCCGAATGGACGACTGCCGCATCCCCAAACAACTACGGAACTATAGGCCGAGAGGACGGAGAGGTGTGGGACGTCCGAGGAAGCGCTGGAGTGACCAACTCTAATCTTTGCCTATTTGAGACCGGAAGAAATCATCCTTGGTTTAATCCTCGAAGATGATGATGATGACTGTTTAAATAAGAACCACCAATTTCCAGACAGAAAGAAAAAATCGGGTTTCTGACACTCTACATCCAAAGCTCTTGGCTAAAGAATGAGCTCCTAGAGAAGTGTTCCTAATCTTTCAGTTTTTTTTTGGATCTTTTACATCAGCTTAAGAATATGATTTAGTAAAAAAATACTCACATTTATACAACACATGCAATCTCGGAGATTGTTACGAGAAGTACGATCTAAGCTAGAAAACAGTATCAACCAATCAGAATCAAGTGCTATACGCTTCTTTGGGAGTACAGTATGCCAAATCCTGTTTAATAGGTGGCATGCTTTGCTCCGAAACCAAACCAAGCTTGATGCTGATTGGTTGATACCGTTTTCCATCTTAGATCGTACTGGTATGAAAGTCTATATAAGTAACAAAGCACACACTCCTTACCTCATCACTGTTGTGAATTGTCGGACACCGTGCCAATTGTTACCGACTCTGATGATGGCGTCCGATGCTCAGGCCGAAACGTCTGTCAGCGTAGACTTTCGACCAACATCCAACAGATCGGCTAATAATATTTCCGGTCGTGAAAGTCTTAGGGGTTTCTGTGGTGTTCGAAAAATTTGATTGATTTTTGTAAGGCCACGATTATATGATCCTCACAACAGTCTGACTCTTCTCAATTAGATTTTTTTTTTCTGAAATCCAGTAGACGGTGGGCGGGTAACCAGCGTTGTTACCGGAGATAATCGGGGTCACTTCACGGCTCGTGGTGATCATTATCAGCTGTGTGCGCCTACTTGTTGTGTAGCCATTAACGAAAGTGGTGTAGGCCTATACATGTATGTGTATCATTATAATGACCGCTCCTAATCTGTGCTCTGATCTCCTCTGCTTCTATCCAAGTATTAATATAGACTTTACCTCGATCGTCACACGTAGGCCTGCCCTTTAGGCCTATTAGACGTAGAAATGAGTATGGATAAAAATTAGACTTGTGGAAAGGCCCCTGTATCAAAAAATGTATTTCACTTAGTGTGACTATCTACAATTAGCCTTAACATTAACCTTCAACATACGTTAACAATACAAGATTTACTTTAGTTGCTAATTTTAAAGTGTATTGCCCTTATGATTATTTTTGCAATAATTAAAGACAAATTAGGTAGAGTGATACGGTTTTGACCTAATGTTGTTAAGTTTGACTGAAAGTTGAAGAACTTAAGGGAATCATCAATAAGTCTAGAGAAACAACACATTAACAGAATGGGCAGTGACAGATTCCCTAAGGTAGCCTTACCGTATCACCCGAAAGGGAAAAGAAGCCTGGAAAACCTAAGAAGAGATGGTGCAACCAGTTTGGAGCCGAAAGAGAATAAACTGTCTAAGTCGTGAAGAAGAAGTAAAAGAAGAAGACCTTAAGTTGTTAACTTGTGTGTTACTATCAAAATAATTGTGAAATAACAATTAGTGGGACTATCTACAATTAAGCAACTAAGTACTGGTTCTGACGTTTTGAGAAGCATGAACTGGAAGAAATGAGAGATAGATAGAGAGAGAGAGAGAGAGAGAGAGAGAGAGAGAGAGAGAGAGAGAGAGAGAGAGAGAGAGAGAGAGAGAGAGAGAGAGAGAGAGAGATTCCAAGAAGCCATGGAACAATGCACTCAGTAAAACTTACAGGAAAATAAAGATAAATTAGTTGGAAGCAAAAAAGCTTGTGCAAAATAGAAAAGATTAAAACAACTGTATTAAAAATTAAGCACATTAATTTAACTGCACCTAAGCGGCTGATATGAGATTTCTCAGGCACGTGGCAGGGTATACTCTCCACGACTATAGAAGAAACACAAATATACGGCAAGAACTGAATATTATGTGTATACTCAACAGGATTGCCCAGTATCGGCTGAATTGGTGGGAACGTCTTTGTCGAATGGATGACTGCCGCATCCCCAACAAACAACTATGGAACTATAAGCCGAAGAGACGGAGAGGTGTGGGATGTCCGAGGAATCGCTAGAGCGACCAGCTCTAATCTTTGCCTGTTTGAGACCGGAAAAATTCATCCTTGGTTTACTATTTGAAGAAGATTATGATGATGAATTTAACTGCACCTTACACCAATAGGAAGAAAGGAAACGCACTTCATATGTATGCGTTTTTGGACTGTTACAGTATATATTAAAGAATATAATTGTTTTTATGTTATTATTATTATTATATATTTGTGTGTAAACAATGTATTAGATTATTGACACGATGTAATTGTTAGACGCACACGTGCCAGTCGACATAGTATGTATAGTGCGGCTTTGGACCAATGCGAAACGAGAGTGATAATTTTATATCTTCTCCTTCTTCTGTAGTCCGTTGCGCGCTCATCACCTTTCAGACGTTGCGGTTTCCCTGTCCTGATCCACCCTATGCACATAGGCTGTACAAATTGATTCTGTCATTGAGGTTATAAATTTTCAGGGCGTTCTTTACAGACAGACAGACAGACAGAAGATAGACAGAGCCAGGTTATAAACAGTGCAGCTCGGTCGTTTGCTCGCCACAATTAGTTATGGTGCGGTCCACGAATACACGTTGGGCGCCTATATCATGGGTGCATCTCTTATCGATTTGTTCCAGCCAGTTGCCAGGCCTAAGCCTAAGGAATTGCCCGTAGGAGCTTAGAGACCTGCTGCTGTGTTCGATAGGCTCGACTGCCCGGAGGTGAGTCGTCCGTAACGATTGGTTCCCACTACAGGGTCCCAATTAGGCGTGGGGGGGGGTTTGTGTCATCATACTTTACCCTGTTCCTTAGGGATACTTTCTTCAGCCGGTGTTGTATTAGGAATGTGGAGATTCACGCCAGCGCGGGCCGGAGGCGGAGAAAGTGGAAGCACCCAGAAGTATAAAAAGAAAGTCTGTGGGTGTATGTGACTAGTGTGCGGACTGTCAAATGAAGACATGATGGGATTAATATGGGAGTTAATATGGGATGGGATGAGTTAATATGGGATTAATATGGGAGTGCCAAACTAGAAAACACATACGGCAGGGTCGAGTAGCGCAGTACGCTTAAGATGGAGGGAAGCGTCGTTGCGGCGTCAAGAGAAATGCGGGGGGGGGGACTCAATTAAAAAGGCATAGTGTTTGGTGTGGAGTGAGAGAGAGTTATAGACTGAGGGTATCGGTGTTGGTTGGTGTTGGAGTAGGTGTTGCAATGTGTTAATTAGTTATTTCTGTTTCTGCGTACATTTCTTAAGCTCTGTTTTGCTCGGAGCGGCTGTTGCGATCGTCGCTCAGCGATCATCACTGAGAGATAGTCGCTCAGCGATCATCGCCACCCTGGGCTGTTTTCCTCGAAGTGACTGAACGCTAGCGTCTTTTTGTCAGCTGGGTGTGTTCTGGGGTTTTGTCAGTTGGGTGAGGTTGGTTGGTGTCAAGTGTTGCGATGAGTTGTAGGAAAAGAAAATGCACACTGAAGTGGCTAATAGTGGAAGAAATGGAAGACGACGGTATTATTGAAACTTTAATAAAACCAAGACAAGTGATACATCCCGTATTTAGTAACAGAACTGTTGAAGGATACTTTAAAAACTTGATCATGAACCATTTACGGAACGACGAAAATAAGTTCTCAAGAGTTTTTTAGACTGTCTATTGCCCACAGCATGTGGCCAACATCTACAGCACGTGCCACACAACGCAAAAAGCTTTAAGCGAGGCTTAGTGGCGACAGCCAGCATGCGGTTAATGGAGCACCTCGGTCAGTTGCGATGAAACAACGTTTTTACCTGTTCTTACGCGGTCAATTGCGGCCCGCGCTTTTACTGACTGATCGAACCTGTCATTTAGAAACCTTTCTATTCTGAATTTTGATAAAATTTAAATTCTGCAACTTTGAATTTCTACGAGTAACCTCTTTCTTCCAATATTTTTGTGAGTTTAGGTTCGGTTAGGTTAGATTAGATCAGGTCAGGTTATGATAGGTTATGTTAGGTTAAGTTAGGTTAGGTTAGGTTAGCCTGAGAATGAATAAAATTATAATGGTAATTTCTGTATTATTATAATTACATGAAAGTGCAATTGATGGCAACTGACCGGGTTTTATACGACTGGATCCCAATTGACCACTGTCCGTTAATGAGGAAGGAGGGTCCGTGGGTGTTCCTGGTTGTCCTGTTGACGGAGGCTGCGTTGGCTTGGAGGGAGGCACGATGTTTGGTAGTCTCAACACATCTTAGGAATACTTGGACTACAGATCTTGAAGACCTCATCTCACTAGCATGTATTCGGCTGCAGGTCCTTGCGTACAGTGTCCATGTCTTACTACCATAATGTCCGCATAGCGTTGATATCACTATAAAATTTTAACAAAATCTCTCGTCTGTTTCCACACACATTCGGTTAAACTTCTCTATTTATGGTATATCGTCATCTACTTCTGCCGCGTAAGACAAGTCACATCCAACGGACCTACATGAACGGACCTGCACGGTGAGTCGATTATTCGCAACTAGCTCACGTCTGACAGTAAAGCAAACTCAAAAAGCCACGAAATTGGTTTCGCTAGCAGCGATTTACAAACCATACGCTTTAATTATCTGCTGCAGTTTGTAGACAGACCTTTGCTGACTGTGCAAAAATTGTATGCTATAATGATCTGATCGTCTGTAAAGAGGAGTACACATACCCTAGTTATTTACAAAGGTATCTAAGGTATGAAATATCATATGAGAACAAAACAGACATATGTAATAAACTACACAATTTTCAAGTGGTGTGCGGTACCATAAGAAGAACACTAAAAAAAACCAAGATGCGGAAAGATGCTCACCTCAAGTTTTATATGGTAGTGGCTGTCGCTATGCTTCTTTATAGAAATGAGTCGGGGATATTTAGAAAGAGAGATAAAAGCCGCACACAGCAGCCGAAATGAAATTCCTAAGATCGGTCAAAGGTTATTCTAAACAAGATCGATTTAGAAATAAAGAGTGTAGAGAAGAGTTGGAAATATACAACTTAAATGTGAAAACAGAGTTGCACAGAAGAAATTGGAAGGACCATCTGGAGCGTATGGATGATCGAAGACTACCATAAGCGGTAGGTAGATACAAACCAGCTGGAAGAAGAAACGCTGTGAGACTAAAGATAAGATGGGAATGTAAATCCTATGAAGCCGGAACAGGTCACCAAGGCGTAATCCTTGTTGGAGAAGAAGAAGAATATTATTACATTGGATGGGAGGCTAAATTGATGTAGATAATTAAATGACACATTTTAATAAAATTTCATGTATTTAAACTTTCATTATGTACACATGCATTTTATATGAATCAATGTTAATCAGCTGTTAATTTATTTGGTTATATTAATTTACATTCTACTAAGTACATTTCTTGAAAGTGTAAGTGTCCTTATTTAATCTTTAATCACTATCCACTTGCTAGTCAATTTTCTCTTACTGCTACGTTTTATTAGGCTGAAGTCTCTCTCTCTCTCTCTCTCTCTCTCTCTCTCTCTCTCTCTCTCTCTCTCTCTCTCTCTCTCTCTCTCTCTCTCTCTCTCTACACGCTTGTATGAATTAAGAAATACACACAATGTAGTTTAGCTGACGTTCCTTTTCCTTTAACAAATTGTAGTTTGAATGACGTTTGTTATTCAAGTAGCCATATTTTTCGCTGATCTAAAATACAATAAGCAGTGCGTTCCTATAATAATATAAAGTACAATAAAGTATTAACAAACGTGTGTGTGTATGTGTGTTTCTATTCATGTTACCAAGAACGACATATATTTATTTCCTCAGTATTCTGTTCATATCCTTTTAAACAATACAAGTCAATTTTTTTTTTAATGCATGAGCCCTTTTATGGATCATAATGTTGGAGGAGGTGCTGTGGAATAACGAGAGCAGACCGAATAACAAACGAGGAGATCAGAAGAAGAATGGAAACGGAAAGAAGTGTAATTGGCTACATCGAAGAAACAAGATTGGTGTGGTACGGTCGAGCCCAAAATAGGTGGATAAACATAGTGATGGAATGGAGTCCATTAGGAAGGAGACAAAGCGGAAGACCGAGAAGATCTTGGAGGGACGAAGTGGATGAATCTCTGCAACGTATAGGACTTGAGGAAGGACAATGGGAACATCGGGAGAATTGGAAAGCCAGGTTGAAGGAAGGGAGACGACACTAGCTGTAGCAACCCTATTATATATATATATATATATATATATATATATATATATATATATATAATATATAATATGCGAATCAGTCGTTAAATGTTAAAGACAACAGTCCAAAATGGGAGAGATAATTTTCAAACTTGCAAGAAATGTATACAAACGGGTGACGACACACACGCACACACACACACAATGCTCGTAATATTTGACTTTAGGTTTTTACGGCCGGCGCGAACTGTGTTAGAATACTCGGACTATTAGGCCGCGGTCTACTCCTGTCGGTATGAGCAGACATTACGGCCTCTCCTCTGTATGCCGTATTCAGTGTAAGAATGACTTGGTAACTGACAAGAGTCTTCGGCATTTAACCACAATAATGACACAACCTGCGGACAATCTTTTGCAACGGTATTGTGGTTCACTGGCGAAGACGACCCTTGACAGTTACCGAAGCTTTCTTCACACTGAAGATGGTCTCCAGAGGAGAGGCCTAAATGTCTGGTCATAGCGGCAGGAGTGAACAACGGACTGCTTAATAGGCCGGATAAAAGTCAATTACGTTCTAACACATTCATGACATTCATCATGTCAATAATATTCAAAAGCGTGTGACAACTCTTTAAATAAAAATTTTATGTGTAGGTAATCTTTGACACCTCTACCTCTGATGATAACATCTAGCAGCAGTTTTATTATAGCAGACCACGGCCTTCCAGCACAGAGAACTTAACTTGAATAAATAAACGGGAGTTAGTTGTCAAAGACTGTCGCTAGCAGCACTCAATTGTGCATTTGGCTCTGTGCGTAGATTGACGTTCTACACAAATAGTTCGATCATTTATCTGAACACGGCTCGTATAGTGTAACATCAGAGAAAAAGATGGCTAAAGAACAAGAATCAATTGAATTTAAACTATCCGCCGGGCGGTTTGGCCGTGGTCCAAGATTTTAATTAAAACCAAACGTTTCAGCAGCACCTCTGGCTGCCATCTTCAGCGGATGTATCGAGTCAAACCTAACGCGTTGCGTCGTACGTTAGGACCCCGCTTTAGGTTTGACTCGATACTTCCACTGATGATGGCAGCCAGTGGTGCTGCTGAAACGTTTGCTTTTTAATGAAACCCTTGGACCACGGCCAAACAGCCCGGCAGATAGTTTAAATTCAAGTGACACCGGTCGTGAAAGCGTTCGAACAAAAAAACAAGAATCAACTGTTATTTAAAAAATGTAAAACAAAAGTGGTGAGTCAAGTGATCAGTGATGGACTTGTCTCAAGGGGTGTCGCTTGCCGTGGTGGAACGGTTTCTTTTTGGGCGGGACGGCGTAGTGGAGCTGCTTCTCCGCGCCGCTGCAGCCGCGCTGGATCATCGGGAACATGAACTCCAAATCGATGTCGTACGTGGGCAGTTTCTCCATCAGGTACAGTATGGCGTTGGGCGACAGGTCGGACTTCCTGCTCATGATGAAGCTGGACAGGTAGCGGGGACTCTTGGACTTCTCGGCGCAGTGCAACAGCAGGCTCCACGCGTTGCCCTCGATGTCCATTATGTACGTGTTGTACACGCCTTCGTCTGCAAACATAACCAAAACCTTACTTACTTACCAACAAAGATATTATTTAACAACTTATAATAACAAACAATATTACGTAGGCTTACACGCCTGGAGTCAAAGTTGTTAAAATTACTTCCCGCGCTGTTTGGCTGTGGTCTAAAGTTTCCGACAAAACTAGACGTTTCGGCAGTGCCATCGAGTGCCATCTTCAGTGAAAATCTAGTACGCTGACGTGAGGTGGTATACGTTAGTGACTACAGTGCAACGTATACCACCTCACGTTAGCGTAATCAATTTTCACTGAAGATGGCAGTCGATGACATTGCCGAAACGTCCGCTTTTGTCGAAAACTTTGGACCACGGCCAAACAACGCGGGAAGTAATTTAACAACAATAACAAACAACATTGTTACGACGGTCTCATGGAACGTCGTATGGTACAGTGGAAACAAAATGCAGACACCAATGACGTCACTAATAACCAGCTTTAATTAGTCACAAATGACAAAGTGAAATCAACAATGCTCTCACATACAATAATTCAAGTCAAATTTGTCCGCACGCAATGATAATGTCAACTATTAAGAGTTCCGCACTAATTATTACACAGTAATCAATTTCCACACTCACTTGTTCCTCACTCTTACATCTTACTAAGCCGGCCGCTGTTGCTTACATAGGGTTCCTGCAGGTGTTCCAGAATATGTGTGTTTTCTCTTCATTCAAATGTGGTTGCGCCAAGTCAGGTTTTTGTCTAGGTGGATGCCCCCTAGTATTTTACAGAGTCGGCTACCGGGATAGGCTTGTTATTTAATTTCACAATTGATGCTGTCCCGTAGCATTTTGTGAAGGTGATGTGTGCTATTTAGTTTCATTTAATTGTATTCTCCACTTCTTTGGCCATTTTTTCAATCGCATGTAGCGAACCTGTAGTAAAATGGTTGCTTCCACCGGACTTTTGTTTACATAAAGGATTGCAGTATCATCAGCGTACGTAGCAGTAATCACATCATTGCTAGTTGCCCCGATCTGCTATATAGATTAGTTACCGAATGGGACCCAATAGCCTGGTTTGTTGGTAACATTGTGTATCATACCCATACTGGATGCAAGTGCGATGTAACCAGATGCTCTAATTACTATTTACTCACTGCATACGTAAACAACATTAAAATTACATCAACCCGATAACATTTGCTTATCAAATTTCTTATCGCTCAGACAAATTATAATCTGGTTAAATGGCATCTGACTATGTACGAGTTAAATCAGTTGTATGGTATCTCTGTTACATGCAAGCGACCTCTTTGTAAATGTTTGCTAATGATTTTTTATTTGTTCAGTTAAATAGCTACATAGCTACATTGAATCACAATGGCTGTCTTGTTTTGTTGTAATTCTGTGGCAGCCGGTTGCATGCAACACGATTTATCTCTTACAGTCTTACGGAATAAGTCGATAACCCACTTGAATACCACATTAATGATAATCATCTACAAGGATTAAACCAAGGATGGTTTGTTCCGTCTCAAATAGGCAATGATTACAGCTGGTCACTCCAGGGCTTCCTCGGACGTCCCGCACCTCTCTGTCCCCTCGGCTTACAGTTCCATAGTTATTTGGGGATGCGGCAGTCATCCATTCGGCAAAGATGCTCCAACCAATTCAGCCGATACTGGGCGATCCCGTCGAGTATACTCATAATATTCAGTTCCTGCTGTATATCTGTGTTTCTTCTATGATCATGGAGAGTATACCCTACTACGTGTCTGAGAAATCTAATTTCAGCCGCTTTTATGCGACTGGCCTTTCGTTAAATCCCAATTCTCAGACCCATAAAGAAGTATGGGAAGAGTCATCACCTTGTAGAATTTTAGGCGTGTTCCTTTACTTGCTGATTTAAGGGTTCGCCTAATGGTACCGCACATACGTTTTATTCACAACGTCTTTGCATGCATAAAAGGCACACTGTAGCCCAGGTATTCCAGGTCAAATTAATCGTTTATAAATCTTTTTTATAGCCGGAAAGGGCTTACGGGCTGATCTTAGGAAAACAGTTTTTTATTCAAACATAGAAATCGTACAGAGGTTTCAATAAAAGATTTTAAGTTTTGTGACAGAGTCAGGAAAGAGAACTACTTTTTCTTCTTCAGTTCTTCAATGGTTTAGCAATTCTGTCTGTTCTGATTCCATTCGGTCTTCCCACGCTTCTTCTACCTATCGGGTCATAATCCAATGCCTGGTTTGGAATACTTTTTTTCTGCATTCTGGATACAAGGGTTCTTTTCATCTATCCTACATTTCAACCGATTGAATGTTTAATTTCTGTCTAACTGTTCCATTTCGTATTCTGTCTCCTCTATCACAGACGTCTCGTTGACCTAGAAACGTCGTATCTGATAGCGCCATCTGCCTAAAATTATATTTTCTAGGTGCTCAACATTCTGAACCATACAACAGCGTGGGAAATTCCATCACCTTATAAAGTGCGTGTCTTTTCATGTCTTGTTATTAATAGTTCTTTTATTTGTACCATGTACGAGGGTCAGTTGAAAAGTTCGCGGAGCGATATCTATAGCTTAGCGATAGAACTAACATTTTTCGTGTGTTGTAAGATTCATCTTTCGTGTAAACAGCTGTTAATTTCGTAAATGTCTCCTGTCAGTGTGTTCATTGTTTACCAGGTGTTCGAAATTCATGTCACGCGTGTTTTGAAAATGAACAAAATCAAACGTCGCGCTGTGTTCGAAGTGTTTGTTGGAAAAGGTGTGTAGCGCCAATTGAAATTAACAACGGAACGGTAATTGTGTCATCAGATGTTACGCCTTCAAAAACAATAATTTGTAAGCGGCCACTCGAGTTTAAACGTGGTTGTGCGGGCATCGAAGATGATGGTTCCCTCAGTGGACGCCAAAAAAGTGCAACAATTCCAGATTTCTATAAAAAATTTCATACACGGTGTTGGAAGACCAGTGATGGTGAGTGGATAACATTTGTGAGATCATAGGCATCTCACGTCAGCGTGTGTATCATATTTTGGCTGAAACTTTGTGCAAGTGGGTGCCGCATTTGGAGCTGTTGCACTTTTGAGCGTCCGCTGCGGGGATCGCCTTGAGTGCTCGTACGGTCACGTTTAAAATCGAGTGCCCATTAACAAGCCACTGGTTCTGAAGGCGCAGAATTTAACGCATTTATCATTTTGTTTCGTATTTCCATTGACTCTAGACGTTTTTAAAAAGAACTCTTTATTTTGTCCACTGTTTAAAACTCGTGTGACACGTAAATTTCGAACAGCTGGTAAGTAATTTCGAACAGCTGGTGAGTAGTTAATAAATTGACTCACAGAGTTGTAAATTGACAGCTGTTTATACAAAATAAGAATCTTAGAACACACGAAAAATTTTAATACTACCGCTGATCTCTAGATGTTGCTCCGCGAATTTTCCAACTGACCCTCGTATATCGTTTGGAATTTATATATTTTGTTCCCATTGTTTCTGCCTTCTTCGTAAGAACTGTCGCAACCTAAGTACTGAAAGTGTGAGACCTGTCCTAAAATAATATTGATGACGACAATTTTAGGAACAAGAACGTTCGTCGTTAATTGAGTGAAACTACGGTCACGAAACAAATTGAGGCGTGTGCTGAACGATACGACAGTAGGCAACGATTTGAAATGCTACATCTGAACATTTGAATTTGACGTATCACAGAAATTAAGAGGAAATTACAGCAGAATCTAAAACCAAAATATTTAAAACAATTGTCAGAAGTATCATACGAGACTTACGGTTCAGAAGTTTGAACTACTAATAGACACACAAGAACGAAATTAATAACAGCAGAGTTGGACTTTTGGAGACGTTCGGCAAGAGTATCCAGACGTGAGAAAATCAGAAATGAAGTCATTAAGGACAGACTGAATGTAAAATATTTAATTGTTGATTTTATCAAAAACAAAAAATTACAATCGTATGGACACATGAAAAAAATATCACAACAAAGATTTCCAAGGAGAATTTTGAAATGGACCCCACCAGGAATAAGGAAAATACGAAGACCTCCCATCACCTGGATAAAAGAAATTCATACTATATTGAGGGAACGAAAAATTGAAGAAGGTCTTTGCATGGGCAAGCAGCAGTGGAAGATGAGAATTCAACCATTTCTGTATCTTTGGTTCCGGAAAATGTGTAAACATTGTGCAACCGGAATAATAAATAAACAGAGATTAAGATTCTTTTTCTCCTTCTTTTTCTTCTTTTGCTTCGTCTTCTTCTTCTCCTCCTCCTCCTTCTTCTTCATCTTTCTCTTCTTCTTTCTTTCAGCATGAGGTTATACGGATTCGGTCAGCAAGTATAAGCCATCTCTCTAGTAACAGCAGGTCGCTTTCCTTTTTGCTTACAAATTTGTCCTCGTTCGGTCGTCTGTCAGCTGTAACTGTTTCTATATTATACACTACCTATTTCGATATTCGTCTGCCTTGTACGGTTCTCTCACATACTTATACTACCGTCTGTCGATACTATTATTAATAAAACTTTTTATTAATTACAATTGTAACGACAAATTATTTATATGGATTGAATGGTCGCTGGGCACTGGGTAGAATATTTGTTTCTATTTGTATTGGCCATGTGAGGACCACATGCAAATTTCAATTCTTCATTCCTTGTTCTTTTCTTTTTTCCAATATTCTTTCATCCTTTCATTATGTTTCTTCTTCCTGTCTTCAGTCCACTTTGAAGCTGCGTTTTTCTCTCTCCTATCCTGAACTCCTTCCATTTTTAAAAATTTTGCCCCAAAAAAACTTCTCCTTCAATTGCAATTTTGCGTTTATATTATTTTTTTCTAAATCCTTTTTGACATTTTGAATTCAACTTGATGTTGACTTCTTTCCACACAGATATTAGAAGATCTGTTTTGTTAACCTATTGTCGTCCATTCTATATAAATGTCCAAAAACTATTAGTCTTATGTTTCTCTCCGTTTCTGTTATATTTTCTATACTTTGATATATTTAATCATTACTTCTTAATTTCCAACCTTTTGAAGTTCCTCGTGGGCTTCCCTAATATTTTATTAATAATATTTCCTAATATGGGCTTTTCTGAATATTTTCCTAATAACTTGTCTTTCTAATATTTCTAGTTTGTCTAAATTATAATTCAATGCTAGACATACACTTGCACACAGGCATTCAGGCCTTACTAGGTAGATATTTTTTTAATATTTGAATTTAATAAATAAATATTTGTTATAGTTTTGTAGATAGTTTTTATTTTCCTGACAATTGTTTCATCGGTAATGGCAGCTTCGGAGGTTGGATTTGAACTGAGAGATTTGAAGTCAACGTTTGGCGGGAGAGAGGCGGAGGTAGTGTATGACGAAGGGAGAAAATTGGGAAAACCCATGTAAACTGTTGAAGAAAGGTGAGTATTCTACCGTTTGGAACAAAATAAAGCACCAGTTCTGGATAATTATAAATCAAACGCAATAATCTTTTGTGTGAAGAACATTTAAAAGCCAAACTACTTAACACTTAAACTAATGTAAATATGTATGAAATATGTATATTACAATTATGCTACATATATAATTGTGAGTTTTCTGTAATACTAAACAAATTACTGCCGGAAGAAAGAATTTCGACGAAACCGAAACATCGAAGCATGATAATGTTTTTAGACTTTTAAAAGTATAATGTGCATAAACTGTAGACTCTCCTGTTCAGCGAAGTTCGTACGGATTTCTTAAAAACGACAGAGACCGAAGATTTCTAGACTGTGGGGAATCGTAAGTGTGGAAAAAATATAGTGTTAACATCACCTGGAGCGTTACATTTTTCGATGACGTTACACATTTTGCATCACGCATTTTGTGGAATGACCCCTAGCCTAAAAACATTATCATGTTAAAATATAGTGTTAACATCACCTGGAGCGTTACATTTTTCGATAACGTCACACATTTTGTGGAACGACCCCCAGCCTAAAAACATTATCATGTTAAAATATAGTGTTAACATCACCTGGAGCGTTACATTTTTCGATGACGTTACACATTTTGTGGAATGACCCCCAGCCTAAAAACATTATCATGTTAAAATATAGTGTTAACATCACCTGGAGCGTTACATTTTTCGATGACGTCACGCATTTTGTGGAATGACCCCCAGCCTAAAAACATTATCATACAGTTGTACGAAGGTTTACGCGGCCGGTGTCATTTGAATTAAAACTAACTGCCGGGATGTTTAGCCGTGGTCCAAGGTTTCCGATTAATCCAGACGTTTCTGCACGTTAGTGTTGACTCGTTTCTTCCACTGAAGATGGCAAGCAGTGGTGCTGCTGAAACGTCTGGATTAATCGAAAACCTTGGACAACGGCCAAACAGCCCGGGAGTTAGTTTTAATTGAAAAAAAAGGGGGGTTTTCCAAATGTCCACTTTGTCATACACCACCCCCACCCCTTTCCCGCCACACATACAGTACATTTCAAATCTCTTAGTTCAAATGTAATCTTTGAAGAAGCTCCCGTAACTGGTGAAACAATCGTCAGTAAAATAGACAGTATCTGTAGAACTATACCACGTGTTTATTCAAAGACCACTTATTTGACACAATATTACCAAAGTCGATCAAAGCGATTTTTTCTTAAATTTTATTTATTACCATTTCGGTTGTACAGTGTTTACACATCTTCCGGAAACACTTATTTGACACAATATTACCAAAGTCGATCAAAGCGATTTTTTCTTAAATTTTATTTATTATCGTTTCGGTTGTACAATGTTTACACATCTTCCGGAACCACATATTTGACACAATATTACCAAAGTCGATCAACGCGATTTTTTCTTAAATTTTATTTATTATTATTTCGGTTGTACAATGTTCACACATCTTCCGGAACCACTTATTTGACACAGTATTACCAAAGTCGATCAAAGCGATTTTTTCTTAAATTTTATTTATTATTATTTCGGATGTACAAT
This sequence comes from Magicicada septendecula, assembly GCA_034769895.1. Taxonomy (NCBI): domain Eukaryota; kingdom Metazoa; phylum Arthropoda; class Insecta; order Hemiptera; family Cicadidae; genus Magicicada; species Magicicada septendecula. Next base: position 7,275,403 of record CM068372.1, read on the forward strand.
ATTTACACATCTTCCGGAACCACTTATTTGACACAATATTACCAAAGTCGATCAAAGCAATTTTTTCTTAAATTTTATTTATTATTATTTCGGTTGTACAATGTTTACACATCTTCCGGAACCGAAAATTAAACTCTCCTCTTCCACTGCTGCTTGTCCATCCAAAGATGTTCTTCAATTTCTCGTTCCCTTAACATAATCCGAATTTCTTCTCTCCAGGTGAATGGTGGTCTTCCCCTTTTCCTTCTTCGTGGTGGGGTCCATTCCATGACTCTTCTTGAAAATCTTTCCTGTGCCACTCTTTTCGTATGTCCATATCACGAAATAACTTTTTTGTTTGCATAAATTCAACAATTGAATATTCACATTTATTCTGTCCTTAATTACTTCATTTTTAAGTATATAAATATACTTAATTCATATGAATATTTCTCATTACTTCATTTATATAAATACAGTATAAAATTAAATACAATTTTAGAATCTAAATACAGTATAATTAATTTTTCCGTCGAAAGTGTATCCTTTCTGTTAGTTACATAGAGTATCGTTTGAAGTGACATTTGCGCGCTCTCTAGTAGCAAAAGCAGTAAACACCAGTAATAGACGGTAGATGGCGCTTGTGCAATAAGCAGTTCGTAAACTACGACTCTTAGTAGCTTTGAGTTTTTTCCCCAATCTAGGAAAAAATATGTGTACAAATATAACTTTTCTATGTAGGTCATTACGAATGTGTTGTAATTTAAATAAAATCAAAATTACAATATAACTGAAGAAGAATTACAATACAATTAATAGTACGCGGCGTTTCGACAAATGTCCAAGGGCACATATTACTGGAGGGGGGGGTATTTTACATCTGTCAGTTTATTTATTACTGTATATAAAAGAGTTAATTTTCTCAGCTTAAAAGAGTTAATTATCTGATAAGAACACGGGGCCAGATTTAGCGGTTCTATCCATCGAGCAGCCGGCAGCAAGGAAGCTGAACTTTAAAGAAGTTAGTTTTGTCGAAGTCGAAGTCGGAAGAAAATGATTTTAAGGCACCGTTGTAAACAATTATACTGACAACAGCCGATTGGAAACCAATAATACTATGATTCTTTGTTTAGCATGACAATGTAGTTTACAATTAATTGTTATATATTCATAATACACCTGGTACAGATACTGCCTTTGAGAAGTATTTCTGTGGGCGAAACACTATATCTGCCAGGATGAGACTTGATTAGCAAAATGTTCATTCTGAGTATTTTAAATTATTTGATTTTTTTTATTCCGGCTGTACAATGTTTACACATTTTCCGGAACCAAAGATTACAGAAGTGATTGAGTTCTCATCTCCCACTAGAATACGTGGAAGCATATCACTTACGCAATTAAACTACACGCCACGAGTAGTACTTACAGGATTCCTCTTTGTGCACCCAGTGCGCCGGTTGCTCAGCGTTGGGTATGACCCAGGTGATGTTGCCCAACAGCTGTTCCTCGTCAGGGTCGTACGTGAACGAGTAGGTGAAGTTCATCATGACCACCATGTTGGTGGGCGACATGGAGAACACTGCTCTCATGCACTTGTAGGTGAGTTCCTCCTCCGAGCTGGCATAGTACATTACCACGAACCACGAGCCCATTATCTGACAACACAAACAAACACACGTGAGTTTATGAAAAGTAATATACACACTCAGAATATACACAGAGAATAGGAAATGGGGAAATATGAAATGAATTGGACTAATCGGGACGAGCGTATGGCCAAGTCGCGTATATCTTTACTGAGACATGCGTCCTGGTGAGTCGTTTTGAGTCAAGAGGATCACTGACGATGACCACCACGAGGGTTCGGTCCTCAGACTTGTCACAAACATCTGATATTACTGGATTTTTTTTTCACGAATAACTGAATATCAAGATATAATTGCCTAGACCCAAATTATTAGTCTGTTGATTAAATATAGTGAAAATTGCTAGTTTATGTTTTGTTTTATACTGCGTTTAGAATTTTGTAGCAGTTAGATTAATGGTTTCCAACTTGAAACCCTGAGAACCACACTTAAACTAAGGAACCTACCGGCGAGCCACATCATAAGCGACCAACTGTTGACAAGTAACGTAAAAATAAATATCGGTATGGAGAACCATACATGACTTCAATATTCTAAGATTTATATTTAAAATCATTTTCGAAATGAAATATTGCCATATAAACTACTTCTTTCTTCAGCCTTAACCACAGTACTGTGCTCACCAATGTATACCACCTCACGTTAGCGCACTCCATTTTCACTGACGATAGCAGTCGATGGCACTGCCGAAACGTGTGCTTTTGCAGAAAACATTAGACTACGAAAAACAGCCCGGGAAGGAATTTTAACAACAAATTACTTCTTTGTTGCCGATAACGTAGTACACATATAAAAAATTATCCCATCCCCCTTCAACTATCATTTTCGTTTATAGAAAATCACCCCCTCCCCTTTCAACTACAATTTTTATTTATAGATTTCATCAACCGTTCTACAGTGAATTATGATGATCTTCTTTTCAGGATACTTTATTTATCAAAATTAGGTACTTTACTCTTGTTAAAACATAAAACGTTGCCGGCTAACTACCCCTTCCCCTTAACCGATCTTCTTCACCAATATCAACAGGCTTTGAGTCCACTACAACATATGCAAAAAATTATTTGATCCTGTTTGAATTTGGGGCAGTTATTGTTCGCCATATAAAAAATTCCACACACGCGCGCGCGCGCGCGTACACAGAGCCACTTATCGGACAATGACTTTTCTTCATGGTTTGAGGGTAGTAAATCAACACGATTCTTGTTTTGCCATCACCATACTTCTATTTCCTTATGGAACATGGAAGTAAAAAGGACAGTATCTGAGGTCGATCCGCTGAAGCAACTAAAGCAGGAATGTTCACACTCAGCTGAGTTGTTGGTAACCTCAGGCGGAGAAGCCAAGAAGAATCTGTGAGGCGGTGGTTCTTGATTAACTTCGTTGTGGAGAACAGATGTAAGTACTTCCAAACATCAACCTGGTCTGCAGGAAGGGATCGCCTTATAAATCATACAATTCTAGTGGAATGTCAGTTATTTGTTTTCAGTCACAGTACCAAGAGAATTATTACGTAGCGACACACTATTTTCCAGCCGTCCAAATTCTTTGAATCTTATGTTTTTAACGCATCTGTGATTTCTTCGATATTTGCACGAAATTCCAGAAAACAAACTACTTCATTATTTTTAAACTTCTGTTACTTGCCGAAAACTTGCAAAACAAACGAAATCATCTTTTCCAAATAAGATTTGAAAATTTTTACACTAATTTTGAAGTAATTATAATTGTGCTGAAATCAAATTTTACCCTAATTATAATTATACCTACTTAAGGTAATTTAAAAATAAATTTGAAACAATATTTTTTATTGTTTAATGAAAAATATTTAAAATATAAACATTTTTCAGGTAAATGTATAATCAGTACAGAGAAAAAGAAGAAGAAGAAGAAGAAGAAGAAGAAGAAGAAGAAGAAGAAGAAGAAGAAGAAGAAGAAGAAGAAGAAGAAGAAGAAGAAGAAGAAACATTATCCTGTCAGGGTTCCAGTGCTAGAAATAAAATATGACCGACGGGGAAGAGACATGTAAGACGATCGAAAGCGAAGTGGGTCCCAGGACAGGTTCAGGATGAGCCTAATCCTTGAGGTTGATAATGATGGTGAAGAACAAGAAAGGAACAAGAACATGAACAAGAATGAGAGGGAAAAGGAAGAAGAAGAGGAGAAGGAGGAGGGATTAAGAAGAGGACGTGGAGGAAGAAGACAAACAAAGAAGAAGGAGAAGAAGAAGAAGAAGAAGAAGAAGAAGAAGAAGAAGAAGAAGAAGAAGAAGAAGAAGAAGAAGAAGAAGAAGAAGAAGAAGAATATGAAGAGGAGGAGAACGGAAGAGGGCGTCGAAGGATACATTGACGAAGTGGCGTAAGGATCTGTAGACACACACAGCAATCCAGTGTTAACTAAACGGTTCTACATTTCCGGTAGTGATAAGCGGGCGAGATTCCAGAACACACACAACGTAAATGGACAGACAGCAGAATAAAAATTGTCATCAGTTTATGTCTGTAGCAGCGTGAAGCTGTAAATAAATAACCTGTTCAAACAAAGCGTACCAAGGTGTGACAGGAATATTAAACAAAGAACATGTGGCGCCAATGTTTCGCAGCCAGCGTTACTAATGGCTCCATAATGTTGGCAAGCGTGTCGTATTTTATGCTAAACAGAGAAATTTTATGCTTATGGTCGAATCCAGTTGCTAACTACGGGGGGGATCAGGGGATCAATTCCCCCCTCCACAACTATTGCAAATTTCAAGGAACATCCATTGCCCCGTAACCTACGGCTATTTCTAAGCCAGTTGAGTGTGTTGAAACAAGGCTTTTCAATAATTGTATACGCAAAAGGTATTACAATATTTATAAATGAATAAAATAAAATTATATTTCCCTTAGTAATGACAACCAATTAACTTTTGGTAAATAACGTATGTATTGTCAGCATAAAAAACAGGCATGTACCAGGAAACGAAGCAGATACTATTAATCTACGTTATTATCTTTTCCGTCCCAACACACTTCCCTTTGCAGGTTTGTCTGTGTTATGATTCCTCTGATCTAATATCTCTGTAGTTTAAACCGCCATTTTGTACAGATAAACTAGCAGTTTCTAGGAAAAATTAATAAATTTCATTTCTCGATTTTACATTAAAAAAAAAAGAAGAATTTCGACGAAACCGAAATATCGAACCATGATAATGTTTTTAGGCTTTTAAAACGTATAATGTACATAAATTAAATGTAATGTTTGAAACGCGCGAATTTTCTCATCTTCAGTTGTATTTGATGAGAACGGAGTATTCATCAAGAATTCATTTAATTCTTCACGATCCCTGTCTTCGCGTTGTCGTTGACGCAGGCGTCGTACACGTTCAGTGGAAGACATCACGACTAACATCTTATTTCACTGTGATCAAATTTATTTATTATTAACATCAGCTGGAGCGTTACATTTTGACATGATAATGTCTTATGGCTGGGGGTCATTTGAAAATTTCTGTAACGCATCACGCTGCATGACGTCATCATTTACCAGCCGGGAATCGTTAACTAAAACCGCGACCGCTAACGTGCTAACGTCCGTCGCAGATTAAAGACCTAACAAGCAAACAACACTGCATAGCTGTAGATAGGTATGTAACCAATCAGTCAGTCAGTAACCATAATAATGTTGCGTTTAGCTGGCGGCTGAAAGACATTATCATGCTCTTAAGCTTTTACCATTTGGTAAACGGTACTTTACATTTTTCGATGACGTTACACATTTTGCATCACGCATTTTGTGGAATGACCCCCAGCCTAAAAACATTATCATGTTAATAACATAGCGACAGGTGTGGACCACGGACTAACCCGAAGCTCGGAGACAAGACAGCTACATTCTAACACATTCGTAACATTTATCATGTTAGTTTTATACAAAGGAATGTGACAACTCTTAGAATATGAACTTTTTGTGTAGGTTATATTTGTCATAAAATACTTCAGTATTCTTTAACTACTGACGATGTTTTGTAAACAGTGACGATGAGCTGTGAAGCTTGAAAGCGCTAATCGGAATAATTTTTCTATATTGGTGTGCAATAGTGGTAATTCTGTTTGTGATTGTAACCACTGTCCACCCCTTTCTCGTCTTCTTCTCACCGCAAGGAACTCAAGATTTTGAATTTTGTTTCTGTATGTGTTTCTATCCACACAGTCGTTCAAAGAGATACCCAGTTTCATCATTTCCCCCTTGAGTTGTTTGGTGTATTCGTTCAGACTAGAAAGTAGCCAAATATAGGTGAAAACTTGTTTGTGTAATCTGGACCGATCCATCCGAACCGTATGTCCAAGGAATCTCAGTCTTTTCCTTCGGAAAGCCATTTCCAGATCCCTGTACAGCTCTTCTCTAGGTCTATACCTGTACCCATCTTCGGTTTTCTTGGGGCCAAAAACTTTCCGAAGAATTCTTTGTTCAATTTTAAGAAGAGGTTCTAAATTTTGAAAGCACATTGTTTCCACTCCATACATGATCACCGGCCTGATCCACCGTGTTATAATGGCGGACTTTCGCACTTCTGGAAAGGTTTTTCTTCCCGTACAGTTCCCGGGTTAGAGTAAAGGCCTTTGCTAATTTGAGTTTCCTTATCTTAAAGGATTCTTTGTCTGAGGCGTTTCGATATATGTTTTCCCCAAGATACGTATTTAAAATTGTTAGTATATATTATTTCTCCATACGTACGCCTGTCTATTTTTAATATTTAAAGAATAATTAATGTATGTTAATGAAAACGATTACTTTGTCCACAGTGTTATGATTTATTGGATGGTCGGTTTGAATGAAATATTCAGTCTTATTTAACTATATCACAATTTATATACACCTTGTTAATGTCGACTGCATATACTTTAGTTTTCACTTGTTTCAAAATGTTATTGTTTCTAAATAACATTAAATTCCCAACAGAAATATGACCAGTACCAAACTTTGTGACTGTTTTAGGAGAAACAACAAATACATGTCACTGTCTCGTGGAATTTAAATATCGGCATGGAAAGCAAACATGACTTCCATGTTCTAAGACTTATATTTAAAATAATTTTCGAAATGAAATATTTCCATACAAACTACTTTCTACTTCTGTCTTCAGCCTTAACCACAGTACTATGGTCACTAACGTATACCACCTCACGTTAGCGCACTCGATTTTCACTGATGATGGCAGTCGATGTCACTGCCAAAACGTCTGGTTCTGCAGAAAACATTGGACCAAGGCCAAACAGACCGGTAAGGAATTTTAACAACAAACTACTTCTTTGTTGCCAATAAAGTAGTACACATATAAAACATTATCACCTCCCCATTCAACTATCATTTTCATTTATAGAAAATAACCTCCTCCTCCTTCCCTTTTCATTTATAGATATTTCAGCGACCTTTCTACAGTGGCTTATTATGACCTTCTTTTTAGGTACTGTATTGATTAAAATTAAGTACTTTACTCTTGTTAAAACATAAAACGTTGCAGTTAAACTACCCCTTTTCCTTAACCGATCATCACCAAAATCAATAAACCATGAGTCCTCAACAATTTGAGCTCATATGCAAAAATATATTTGATTCAGTTTGAATTTGTGGTTTCTAAATAACATTAAATTATCAACAGAAATATGACTAAGACCAAACTTTGTGACTGTTTTAGGAGAAAAAAGAAATGTATGCCATTTTCTCGTAGAATTTTAAAAATAAAACTTATTCGTTATTACAGGTTTGTGGTTTCCTGTGGCGTTCCATTACAATGAATGTTTCGAATCACGAGTGTATCATTGTCATACGCTTTACGCGGATTAGATCATCGATTGTTGCGGTCAACTGGTTCAACTTGTTTCTCTCTCGTGTAAGCAAGCAGCGTGTTACAACATATATATGCTTTTCATCTTCTGATAGTTCCCATCCGTTTCGGATGTTGGATATCATACAGACTATTTTAACTTTCTGTACTGCTGCACGGAATAAGTCAGTTGTATTCATGCCAAACCAGATCCTTACATTTCTCAGCCATGATATAAGTAAAATCTCTGTTCATTTCTCATACCTTGAACATAGCCATGATGATATTAGAGGTATCTAAACGATCTTTAATGTAGTGGTTTCTCGTTGCATTCTACATCCCAATGTCGTTGACTAGTAACTAGTTCATCCGATTTCTCAACCCCAGGACAATGAGGTGCCTTCCACTTGCCAGTTCATCCACCCGAAGCTGTTGACTAGCAAGTGGGAGACTGCTTATTCCGGTATTCACTCGGGCGCCATTTCCTCGTCAGTTAAAACAGGGTGTACCATACAACCGAGGCTGTACTTCGAGGAGGTGAGGTTGGCATTTGTACATGAGAGTATATATATATATTGGACATCATATACCCAACACCCTTAATATACTTTCCTAAGGCCATACTTTGCTCGGTAACTACAGGGTTATCCTTAACGAAACTGACGTTGAAGTACATATCAGTGGCGTATCTAGAATTTGGCGTGGAGAGTGCGGGGTCGGGTCGGCTCCATACAAAAGAAAAAACAATTAAGACTAATCAAAATTACTATCTGCAAACTGGTTGACATCAGTCCCATTAAAGTAAACGGTAATAACACGAATAAAATACGCGTTGCATATTGGAACATTGTTTATAAGATTCATACTGACTGAATTGACTTTCCTATTTTCCGTATTTCAAACGTATAAGTTAATTATGTGTGTAATAAATTTGTTTGTGTACTTAAAAAAGAGTTACTTGTATATTAGTGAGCACAGCTGAAAAAATAGTAAAACAGTATAAAAAATTAAGAGATTAACAATTAACAATATTTTGAGAATACTTCTCCTCATAAAGGAGATTCACTTGATACCACAAATATAGGTACAGAATATTAAATTTATACTTCGTTCAATATATATATATATATATATATATATATATATATATATATATACGGTATATATATAAATTTATAAGAACATTAAAATTTGTGTAATTTCTAGGACGTTTAAGGTAATGGATTGATATGTGGTCGAGATTGTGATTACTGTTTTATTTATTATATAATTTATACTATTTATTGGTACATTTATTGTCATATATGGTTTATCGTTGCATAGGTTATTACATGTTATATTTATTATTACGTATACGCTTAATATGTTATTAATCTATATCTATATAAGCCAAATACCACTGACTGACTCACTGATCACGATATCTCTGAAACCACTGAATGTATATCAATGGAACTTTGAACATAGCTTCATCATAGGTCTTAGGTGCTCACTAAGAAACGGTTTTAAAAACTTTCACTCCTAAGGAGCAAACACCCCCCCCCCATTTTATGTATTTATCTATGTATGTATGTTCCACATCTCCTCCTAAACCACTGGACCAATTTCAACCAAACTTGGCACAAATATTTTACGCAACGGGAGAACCAACATACGATAGGTGTTTTCTTCGATGGGGTTCTTTGGGGTCTTCCACATCTCCTCCTAAACCACTGGACCGATTTCAACCAAACTTGGCACAAATATTTTACGTAACGGGAGAACCAACATAGGGTAGGTGTTTTTTCGATACGATCCTTCGGGGGGTCCTTTTGGGGGTCCTTTGTGGTCTTCCACATCTCCTCCTAAACCACTGGACCAATTTCAACCAAACTTAGCACAAGTGTTTTACGCAACGGGAGAACCAACACAGGACAAGTGTTTTTTCGATACGGTCCTTTGGGGGGTCCTTTGGGGTCTTCCACATCTCCTCCTAAACCACTGGACCGATTTCAACCAAACTTGGCACAAATATTTTACCCAACGGGAGAACCAACATAGGAGAGGTGTTTTTTTCGATACGATCCTCTGGGGGGTCCTTTGGGTCTTAAAAATCTATTAGATCTGGTTACTATGGCAACCCAATAGAATAGATTCTGGTTACCATAGCATCGGTGGAAGTCTCCCGCGTACGAAGTAGCGCGGGAGTCGTCCGACGGGCCTTCCACGGAACCCGGGGAGTCTTAGGTCGAATCCCACGAAAGACGTCGGGGCCAGAGTCCACGGTTCTTATAAATAAAGATATAGGCTATGATATCAAAGGTGTTGTATGCAAAGCGGTGAGAAAATACAATGAAAAGAGGTCACTTATTCCCTGGAAGATAAAATCTTTGTCGGGCTTTAAATATGACTGTAATACTGACTACAACAATTACAAGATTTTATCTATTGGTGATTTTATACAGTGTAAATGGTGTAATGCTAAAAAGTAGAAAGAGGAAAGTCCTGGGTTATGTTGTAGCAACGGAAAAGTCCACCTTCCTCTCATTAAAGAACTACCAGAACCTCTCCACAGCCTTCTGAGGGAAGACTGTTTCTCTCATGGCCAGTTGTACGTTGCCTGTTCAAGAGTTAGCACTCCTGACAGTCTGGTTATTCTTCAGCCAGAAGGAAAAACTAAAAACTTTGTGTACAAAGAAGTTCTTTAATGATCCGATGATTAGTTCTTCATTAGAAGTTCATAAATTGAAGAAAAATCTGAAATGTTTTCATACTCAACACAAGTTCATATAACAAAAATGTGTAATGTTTATTTTAAATAAAATACATAAGAGGTTTTAATTATTTATTTATAAGAATTCTACTTTAATTGAACTTTATTAATTAAATAAGATTTTCATTACGTACAACGTGAAACTCCGTAGCGAAGCACGGTTATTTTGCTAGTTAATAATTATATATCTGCATGCTAAGTATTTATAATGTTTGTGTTGTGTGGGGCTATATTTATCGTTTATTTTGCATTATTGCTGGTATTTATTCAAATATCTAATGTAGTTTTTAAATCGTACCAGTTCCTGTGTATTTTGTTGCAATGTTTGTCTTCACTAAGCACCTTCTAGTTTAGTAATGTTACTGCATCTGTATGAGAATGTCTGTATGATTTACAAATTCATTTATATAATTTTTGTGGTCGCTAATGACCGATGCTGTTGCAGCGACCTTATAAATAAATAATAAAAAAAAAATTCATCAACTTCTTCTATCCTCCGCGGGGGGGTCCGGTCCCGTTCGCCCCCCGTAAATACGCCCTTAGTACACACTGACTATTGATTTCGATCACCGGAAATACCGTCACGGATTTTCGTATGCTGAAAAAAATCCGTGGCGCCGTCAAAATAAAAACAGAAAAGTTAAAAGAAGCGAAGATGTACAGGAAAGGTGATGTACAAATGCGTCTGCGCAAACTGTTGCACAACCCGAGCACACAAGTAGTAATAAAACTATACATAATGTTAGTTTGAATCTGTGTATTTTATTATAATCTCTATGCTTGGGTTATTTGTGAACTAGCACTTATTGAAAGATTCTGTATAACTGTATCATAATTATAGTTAATATTACCTGAAGGTAATAGAAAAAAGGAAAAGGAATTAGTTAGGTCATTGTTTAAGAAGAGATTGCTTGCTGACAAGTGCCATAGAGGGTGTCATAGGATGAGAAAAAGAAGAGGGGGTAGAAGAATGAAGTTAAAAGACAGCAGTAAAGTCAGAGGGTGTCACGAATAAACGAAAAGACTGGCATGCGATAGGACAGCTTGGAGAGCTCTTACTATATGAAGACCTGCCTTAGGGCAGAACTCCAAATAAAATAAAATATAATTACATCAGGTTGTAAATGCCAGATTCTGTCGCTACAATTATAGGTTCCCGCTATCGCCCTCTTGGGAATTACTGCAGTGGCTTCCCATTTCCTCTCCTTCCTTATTTTGGGCTTAAGACCGGACAATGGCGGGGGTAGTAGAAATATGGGAAGGAAATTCTGAGGATTTTTAACGGTACCTCCGAGATACTGAATTCACCCATCGGTTTCCGTTCGGGAGACATTCGCTGTTAGGCAGCAGCCGACTGCTCCAGTTAGTCGCCTCTTTCGACAGGGCCAGGGACGTGGTATTATTCTATTAAAACTTTCGACATCGCACAAGGCAAACTCATATTACCACGTCATATTTAAAATGATATTTTTTAATAATATTTTGTTTATTTTAATATAGCCCTACCTCTATCATAATCATCATCTTCAGCAAGGAATACACCAAAAATAGTTTATTAAGTTCCAAGCAGATAGATTAGAGCTGGTGACTCTAATACTTCTTTGGAAGCCCCACACTTTTCCAAATATTTCAATATTTCTTTAGGGATGCGGCAGTCATCCATTCTGTTAAGGTGTACCTAACATTTTAGCTGATATTGGGCAACCCTGTAGACTATACCCTTAATAGTCGGTTCATACCGTACGTATGAATTTCTTCTATGGCCTTAGAGAGTATAGCTTGCCACGAGCCCGATAAATCTCATTTCGGTCGCTTGAATACGGCCCAAGTTAAAGTCCAGAAAAGAGTGGACTGGCCGTTACCTTGCACAACTTCATACAAAGTGGTGTTTGTTTACTCGTTCATTTAGCGTTGTCCTGAAAGTCCCACACATATGGTTGAACTTAGGTATCGTATTCACCACGTGTTTTTTTTTTTTTTTTTTTTTTTTTTTTGTAATATAAAGACGCATCATAGCCAAGGTATTTCAAATTACTGACCTGGTCCAGAACAGTACCACCTACAACCATTTTTGTTCGTATGGAATAAGTTCAATTAACAGTCGACACCTTATTCTTCAACGTGGATATCTGTAATCCAGAATCCTTGCAGATTGTATGCAGTGGGTGTACACAGCCGTCTGCGATCTGCTTTCCAAGGTCGACAGGGTGGTTTGGTCATCAGCGGAAAACAACATGTCAACTACATTGTTACCAATCAAAAAATACTGCCGTAGATTCATCTGCCAGTTGTGTATGACATAGTCTGTATACATGTATAAATTAAAAAGAGAAGGTGATAATGGGCGTCCTTATCGTACTTCACAATTGATCAGGGCCACACTAGGAGTTGTGCTCCATCTTCCTGTCTCAATTAAGATTTTTTCCCTCATAAAGACTTTGTATGGCTGCAATGACGTGTTGGAGGGTCCCTTTATTTGTCATTATTGTCCACATTGTGCCCCAATTCACTCCATCAAAGCCTACTTTTAAATTACATTAAATGTAGTAGTTGGATATTTAATATACATCCTATTACAGGTGTACAGCACGCAAAACAATTTTGTAGCAAAAATAATCTTGTTTTTTTTTTATTACCGTGTGCCACCAAATATACCGTGCCATGTACCACGGTGTGATTGGTAGGCGTGTGGCTGGTCGACCACCACTAGTGTCGTTTCTTTTACACAGAAAGATAAAAGTTTGCTCAATTATTAAGTTTAGGCTTATAAGAAATGCTGACGTCGATTCTATTGAGGTATGACTCAGAGTTTGGTGACTTTGTGTTGGCTCACACATAGTAAATAGGAAACATCTTGGCAGTAACTAAGGCAGAGAGATTATTTTATATTTCACGGTGACAGCAGAGGAGTGGCTGGTGTAATACACGGCTTTTGAATATTTCATAGACCAGTATTGGGCGATATCCAATTGTCTTCCCACTTCTTCTGGTTCCAATCGTTCCATACAGAGGCAACTGTACGTGTAAACACCTAATGCGTTTGTTTCAGTCTTTCATAAGCAAACAATTTGACAACCACACTGATGTAATGAACGCCATAGACCGCATTCGCGTAAATTAAAATAAGTTTGTACCATCAGGTTACAGTACTGTTATTGTGTTAATGGAAAACAGAAACCAAGGTGTAGCAACGACTAATTTCAGTGTTTTATGCCGATTTAATAAATGAACCCTTATATATATATATATATATATATATATATATATATATATAATTTTCTATATATAAAAATGAAATATATATACACCTGAAACGTGCGTCAGGTGTTAAAAAGAATATACAATATTATCTACTTGCAGAAGAAACAAATTGAAAACATCACAAATTAAAAAAAAATATATATATATAATGTATATTTATATTGCAATTAAACATAGCTTCACGACTTCCAGTTAACAAAAGCCCAATATTTGACGTATACACAAACAGCCTCGCCTTTTCTTGTCTGCTTCTTCGCCTCCTCAACGTAGACGTCAGTGGACATTAAATTTTTCCCTTCCTAAGACAGCCATTTAATCACCGCATACCTTTTTCCTCCTTTTCACTCACCCATACACTCATTTCTTGGTATTTTCCTTCCACTAGGTCAATCAAAGCGGTGAACGGCGTAACAAATGACCAATCACACTGTTTCTTCTTTCCTCAGTGATTTTAATCAGAATTATTCTTTCATCCACTCTCTTCACAACCTCATCACTACAGATTCTTTCCGTCCATAGGATTCTTCAGTCTAAAAGCTTCAACGTAGAACTTCTCCTGATAGTACTGGAGTGTTCAGGAAATGCCATTACGTTCCTGGACTTGATGAAAGGAAACCCTGATATTCACCTTCCCGTAGTAGACATGAGCCAACGTTTCCATATATGTATTGTATAAACAAGTGGCTAGCAAATGCAGGACCGACCATCTACTGAGATATGGAGATCCCTTTTTTACCAAGCGCCGAAGGCCTCCAAGGACGGCGGATGAGCAGGTAAAAGGATAGGTGATCCTTTTACCCTTGAAATGAGAAACCATCCCTAAAGGCGGATGGACTGTGAACTCAGCGGCATGGAATGGAAAAGGCAACGGGAAACCATTGAAGAACTATTGCAGTTTCTAGTCTCTGATCGCGCAGTCTCTAGTTTAGTCTATTTCCACGGAATGATTAAGTCAACTAGTTGGGAATATACATTTTGACAACAGGATATGACATGAAAACTGCGAGAAGTCATTAAATTAACAAGTAGACGGAATCATTAAACAACTAATATAGTGAATAGAAAAGGAATGATGTAAGGATAGATTTATTAGTAAGGTAACAAAATCATAAGACTCCTATAGAACGCTTTAATAATGCCTATATGTACCTCTACCTACTGTACTGGATTGTGGCGATGCGCCAACAATGAGGGCAGCCGTCTACATGTTAATTATAAACTAGTACATGAACATTAATAATGGTAGAGTCAACAAAATAGTAATAACAAAAGTTCACATAAATTATGATATATATATATATACACCCTATATAAATTATTATATATATATATAATAGGGTTGCTACAGCTAGTGCCATCTCCCTTCCTTCAACCTGGCTTTCCAATTCTCCCGATGTTCCCATTGTCCTTCCTCAAGTCCTATACGTTGCATAGATTCATCCACTTCGTCCCTCCAAGATCTTCTCGGTCTTCCCCTTTTTCTCCTTCCTAATGGACTCCATTCCGTCACTTTGTTGATCCACCAATTTTGGGCTCTCCGGACATGACCGTACCACACCAAAAGTTTTTCTTCGATGTAGTCAATTACACTTCTTTCCGTTTCCATTCTTCTTCTGGTATCCGCGTTTGTTATTCGGTCTGCTCTCGTTATTCCACAGCACCTCCTCCAATATTCCTTCTCCGTTGGAATTTTCTTTCTTTCATTCTTTTTGTTAATAACCCATACTTCCGCTGCATAATAAATTATGATCAAAAGACTAAATAATATAAATAAATACTTACTAGAAACACTACCTTGTTATGTGCAAGTGTTCGTGTCCTTTGTGCTTGATCAGAATGCAAATATTTGTGTGCTACAATGTTGTACGAAAGCTTAAACGGCCGGTGTCGTTTTGATTAAAATCAACTCCCGGGCTGTTTGGCCGTGGTTCGTAGTTTGTGACAAAACCAGACGTTTCGGTAGTGCCACTGACTGCCATCTTCAGTGGAAACGAGTCAAACGCTTACGTGTCATAAACGTTTAGGACCCCAGTATTGTGGTTAAGGCCTTAAGTACTGTGGATAAGCCGTTTGACTCGTTTCCACTGAAGATGGCCGTCAGTGTCACTGCCGAAACGTCTGGTTTTGTCACAAACTATAGGCCACGCCCAAACAGCCCGGGAGTTGACTTTAATCACTCGTGTGCTACGTTTATCAGCATGGTTGAATACGATGTGTAATAACTGTGATTGCTAATTCGATAAAGAGACAAAAAATTATCCCACTTTTAAATTTGTAAGCTAATATTATGTTACAATTTTCTGATATGATATTATTCAAAATAGTTTCTTCTGCAAGTAGTGTATATGTTTTTATCGTTTCAATACCTTTGAGGTTTTTAGAGTAGCTATTTCGTCTTCAGTGAATTTATTAGCACATAACTTTACGAATTTAGGGTAAAAAGTGTGGTTATTATTTAATGTGTGTAAATGTTGCTTATATTCTTTGGGTTTATTATTTATTAGTAGATTATTAAGTTTTTATTGATTGTGCTGTGTTGTTTATTTAGGATTTTAAGCCTATTAACATATTTACTATTTCATGTATTATAATCAAGTGTTTTGGCTAAGATAAGATGTAAATTAATTAATTGTTTATTATTGTAGTTGATTTATCTATGTTACATTAACAATTACAAGTCATTATTTCTTATTCCGTCTTTAATCCATTTATATTGAGCCTGAGCAATATATTTTTTTAATTTACTGTTATTGTTGTTTTTAACTATTATTTTCATGTACTCTTGTACTGATATTTGTACATGTCCTACAGATCACTTTGTATGATGTTTTCATTCATCCGTCATTTTCTATATACGTCACTCAGAATTTCTTGCTGTAATTATACAGGGTTTCTACAAAGTTAGTTAGAAATTTTTATTCTTATTAACATATTTACGAAGTTATTTCATCCCAAATCTAACAAAGTGTGTTTTTCGACTTCAATGTTTTGTGTTTTACTCAGTTTTTCTTAGAAACTAATTGAGATAGAGCTCTGGGACCTCTTTTGTTCAAGTTTTCAGATCAAAATCCATAAGAAACTACCAAATGTACCCTTCACTTTATAGGCTTCTCTAAGAATTTCAGTATGGCGTCATTTTACAGTGGTAGTAGAAATCAGGGCAAACTGGTTCGCGAGCCGTAACTGGCTAAGGAACCGTTTTCAGATCTATGTTTATAGAACTTTTTTCTTATTTCTAGCTACAGAATCAGCTTCCGAGAGATTGGCGTTCAATTTTGAATCACTCTGTATAATTATGATATTATTCAATATAATTTCTACTGCAAGTAGTGTATTACGTTTTTGTCGTTTCAATACCTACATTTTTTTTTGGTATAATCTCTCTCCCCCCTCCCCTCTCTCACCCCCTCTAACTCTGTCTGTCTGTCTGTCTCTCTCTCTCTCTCTCTCTCTCTCTCTCTCTCTCTCTCTCTCTCTCTCTCTCTCTCTCTCTCTCCACACACAGGCGCGCGCGCGCGAATAAGGCAGTTCTGCAGGAGCACATGGAGTATACTTGTGTATACTGAATGTAGTCTAGGTATAATTGTACAATTCACCCAACACATTTGTTTCACTGAAACTTTCCAACCACACTCGGGGTGCAGACAATATGAAAGCGTCTTACGAGGCCAAACTACCAACATTATGCAGCCAGTCTGTGGACCTTTAACTTTGCGCCATTGGCCATGTTTGTTCAGCTCTTATCTACAGCAAACACTTGAGTTACACATTTTGCAACCAACGTATACGATCGGTCATGTTTACTGTGCATATAGGCCTACAGGGTAAAATTACTCTCTAAAGTTGAGTTACAATAAACACGTGGACGTTGTTATAAATAGTGGAAAACGCATTTACTACAGCAAGTAGCTTTTTTTCTTAAAACATATAAGCGATTAATGTCTTTTAAAAAACAAGTAGAGAAACCGCTACAAAGCTTGAAGCGACGCACACTGTATCTCGTCTACCCTTCCCCTTCTGACAATCACGCACATGTCCTTCAACCTCACTAGCCTTATTTTTCTTTTCCTCTTCAAGGATTAGGTTATATAAACCTGTTCCGGCAACCATCTCACCCTCGGACGACCCACGTCTTTCTAAAAATGTCTTTATACTTCAGTGCCACTTTTGGCAATCGATACTCTGTAATCCTTTGCAGATGATCCCACAATTATCTTCTATAAATTTCAATAATTTTATTTACGTCCTTTACTTCGGGTTCTGCTCTTATATCTTCATTCCTCGCCCTATCTTGCAACGTATAATTTAAAGTATTTCCAAGAAACTGCATTTCAGCACTCTGAATCTTGCCGCTTTCCTTTTATTTTTGTCATGAGCCACGCCTCACTTGCATAAATCAACTTGGTTATTGCAATTGTCTTATAAAGCGTAATCCTTGTGCAGTGTCTTGTTTTATTTCTAAGATTTCTATGAATTGTACTACAAATACTCCTAAATTTATTTATCTTCTCTACCACTCTAGTTTTCTATCAATATCTACTTCCCAACGTAAGACAAGTCACATCCAATGATTCTAAATGAGTGTACCTGCTAAGGAAATGGAATCGCGAAAAAAACGTGTTCGAGATAAGGGCTGATTCTGATTGTACGACCCTCAAAACATGAAGAAAAGTCATTCTCCGAAAAGTGTCTCTGTGTGTGTCTGTGTTTGTCTATTGTTATATTGGAGTGTTAGTGATCTCAAATATTTCTACCCGTAATTTTATACAAACCACTATGTTTTCTTTGGTATTGACGAGCGCTTTCTGTGTCTGTGTGTAGAACTTTTTCTATGTTGAACGATAACTGCCGCAAATTTAAACAGAATCAAATAATGTTTGGCATATTTACCAGAGTTGTAGAGGATTCAGGGCCTATTGATTCAGGGTTAGTTTACCGGCAACGTTTTATGTTTTAACAAGAGTAAAGTACTTAATTTTGATAAATAAAGTATCCTGAAAAGAAGGTCATAATAATCCACTGTAGAAAGTTAGATGAAATAGTTTTAAATGAAAAGGGTAGTTGAAGGAAGAGGGGGTAATTTTCTATAAACGAAAATGGTAGTTGAAGGGGGAGGGGATAATTTTTTTATATGCGTACCACGTTATCGGCGACAAAGATGTAGTTTATTATTAAAAGTCCTTCCCGGACTGTTTGGCCGTGGTCCAATGTTTTCTGCAAAACCAGACGTTTCGGTAGTGCCAACGACTGTCACCATCAGTGAAAATCGAGTTAGCTAACGTAAGGTGGTATACGTTAGTTACCACTGTACTGCGGTTAAGGCTGAAGAAAGCAGTAGTTTCTATGGAAATATTTCATTTCAGAAATAATATTAAATATAAGTCTTAGAACATGAAATTCATGTATGGTCCTCTATACCGATATTTTAATTAAATTTATTGTTATATAAAAAGACAAATGACAAATCATTTAGTTCCCAGATTTTAAGCTCATCTGTGTTTCTATAGATCTCTATAGACCGGAACTTTGTAATTTATTTTACAAATATACATAATTATTAACAGTTATAAACTAGTTTTGCTAAATATATCTTTGAGACTTTTTGAAGGCCGTTCAAAATTTGCAAGGAGCGTTGAGAGCTATTAATTTTATCGAATCATTAAGCATACCGAGTTTGTGTTTTTAATAAAATTCCTCGTAAGGAAGTTTTTACAATTTTCTTAAAATTTTTACTTTGATTTTTTGACCCCTGGAGACTCAAGCCTAAAGTTAAAAGAAATTCAGAATATACACTACGTTTGAGCTTGTGTTAAACCTTTCATACACACACCTGGCATGGAGTTATACATGTTAAAACATTTTCGTACATTCGGACACTCATGCATTTGTATAATTTTTCAAATTCTTCTTAACTTCTTTAGCCCTGGTGCCGTAAAATCTTGAAATTTCCAAAAATGAACACTATATTTAAATATTTTGAATAAAATTCCCTGTAACCTGTTACGCCACAGGGATTTATTCAATTTTTTAATAAAATTTGGACCCCTCGTATTTTTGACTCCTACGTTCCTCTACGTATTTTTGGCATACAGTACATGCCGAGTTTTACAATAATCGGGTAAAGCATTCAAGATGTACCCCAAACTGACAGACAGATAGATACACATATACAGAACGGTCGAATTAAAACTGAGAATTCGCTTGGCTCTTCAGTAAAAGGAAGTGATTAATACATGATTCATAACAAATAAAAAACTGACCTAGACCGATGGATAGCTGAAGTCCCAGATGAAGTTATACTTATTTATAAATAATATATACTTTTATATTTACTGTTGAACTATTTAATCTGTTTATCAACCTGTAAATTATAAAATTCTTGATCCCCAGCCGATAAGATTGAAACGTCCCTTATCACTGTGTTAGTTGGTTATCATTTCATTTGTCACTTATCTAATTACAGTGATTAACTGACGTCACTGTCTCAGTGACATAATGATTCTGTAAAATGTCTCTGTTAGTTTTGGATCAACGTGAATAATCCAAAAGGGAAAACAAATTGAATTCTCGGCTGACTAATTCAAAAAAAGTAAATATAACTCCAAAGTAAAACTGTGATCAGAACGACTGTAGTTTGTAACTCACCAAATGCCAAGAAAAATTTAAATTGGTCCATTTGAAATGTCAGGACGATAAAAAAAACGAATTTAAACAATAATGAACCAGCAGAATCTGGTCCCCGACAGGGAACCGTGTGGGACTCTTATTGTTGACTTACCCACAACAAGCGACACTACAATAGCCACAAATTGTGGATGCCAGAAACAGCTGTAACATTATCTGGGACTCGCCAAAGGCAGTCATCTAGTAAATGGGCATCGAAATAATTGAAACGACATGAACACAAGTTACGAGTACTTTAAATGCTAAACGCATGATTTGCACGAAATTTAGAATTAACGATATGGAAATTTCAGTTCTTCTTCTTCTTCTTCTTCTTCTTCTTCTTCTTCTTCTTCTTCTTCTTCTTCTTCTTCTTCTTCTTCTTCTTCTTCTTCTTTTAATGGTATCACAAGCCAGCGTGGGTCTTAGCCTTTTCAATGATCTTCTTCGATTCCGTAGTCTCACCACAGAACATGTTCCACCCTCTCGCATTCATACTTCTCAAACCATCCTCTACGTCATCTAGCCATCTTTTCCTAAGTCTTCCTCTAACTCTTCTGCCTGTTCGTTTCCCGTCTGCAAGTATTTTAGTTGTTTGCCATCATGAATTCGTCTTGCATGACCCTGCCATTCTAATCTTGTACTCTTCATGAACCGCACTATCTCAGCTCCTTGTTTTAATTGATCCAGTTCAAAATTAACTATTATCTTCCAAGGTCCGTTTTCAGTTTTCTCAAATTCAACGAATCATAAGATTTTACGCACAAATATTCTAATCTGTGTTTCTTCTGGATTATTTAATGTACAAGCCTAGCAAGCATCCATATGTAACTATGGGACGATTAAGACTTCTTTCTATATTTGTTAGCTTTAATAAAATTAGTCCATTTCAAAGTAAAGTGAAATATTTAGGTGTATACTTAAACCGAAAATTAAAATATCAGAAACGTGTTTTTTTAGAAGCGTCAGCAGCTAAACTTAAAGCTACGAGAAATGTCGGGTGATTGCTCTCAGTCGAAAATCCCGATAAAACCAAGTTCTTTTATATAATGAATATTTAAAGCTGTTCGGACTTTAATACGTTTGTAGACGCCTTGGTGAGTTTGCGAGCAAATTTGTCACAGTGACGTCTGCCTCTAACCACTGGTAATAAACATAAAGGCTGGTCCAATGTTTTCTGCAAAATCAGACGTTTTAGGCAGTGCCATCGACTGCCATCATCAGTGAAAATCAAGTGCGCTAACGTCAGATGGTATACGTTAGTGACCACAGTACTGTGGTTAAGGCTGAAGAAAGAAGTAGTTTCTACGGAAATATTTCATTTCGAGAATTATTTTAAATATAAATCTTGGAACATGGAAGTAATGTATGGTTCTCCATACCGATTTTTTAAACTTGGTTTAAAAGTGTGACGACTTAAAATGTCAATAGATATTATTTTACTAGTCTAGGAAATCACGCACACAACATCTGCGTTTTAATCAACAAACTTTTTTATTGGATTTTAGAATACCGTTTGTTGCACTCCACTAGGCCCTGTATTCAACGACGTTCGGTGGAGAGTTTCAGTTTACCTTTAGATTGAAAACACGATCGCCTGCTGAAACGCTGAGAAACGTTTAGCGGAAGTCCCCGTAATCGTTGGTGAGCATCAGGTGGTCTACATTCAACAGTTTTTAACATATTCTTTACTGATATTAACTCACAGCTTACCCATGTGTTTAATGAGTATCACAAAAACGCTAACATTGACCGATGCAAGTATATCATGTGACTCCCGTAATGAACACGTCTACGATCGCTAGGGTAGATGGACGGAGATTATTAATATTAATACTAATATATACAGGGCTTGATTTCAGGGGGGAACGGCGTTCCGAAACCTCTTGGATCCAAAAATAAATTACCAAAAAATTACATGAAAAGAAAACCCTAATTATTACAAAACTTTACTACTACTTTTTAAATTTTGCCGTTCATCTGCCCTACTACAAAACTAAACATTTGTCAAAATCAAACACCAGCACTAATCTTTATCTTAACTACTATCGTTCATTTTTTTGCACAATCGTAATGTTGGTCTGAAAATTACTGAAAATTTTCAGATTGCACAAAAATCTGAAAATTACTGCTTCATTATTTCAAACCAGAAAATCAATACCAGTCCCTCATTATTCTATGGCCCTGAAACCAGTACAAAACGTAACTGTTTTCGGAGTTACGCATCAAAAAAAGGAAGGTAGGAAAAACAATAATCCCATAGACGCTGAAAAATTTTATGAGGCACTAAAAAATCTATTAAAAACACTGCTTAGTGAACAGTCTAATATAAAATATAAGTATATTTGTGTCTGTACAACCTTTGAATTGACGCGTTCCGAGACCTATAATTTCAGATGTCAACCACTGCTAATAAATAACCATTATAATGTATCACTAATAGTGGGGAAAGCATAATAAATAAAGTTATATTTAATATAAAATAAACTGAAGAAATTTATAACTTTTTAATGATTAAATTTTCCTCACAATTTTGGCTAATTGAGTTAACGCATCACCTCCAGCCCTTTCCGCTGTGTGTTCAAACGATTTATTTGAACCAGCATAAAATAATATTTAAACTTTTAATTATAGCAACAATTGAAATGATACTGTTGTGGTTTAGAAACAGTGGGAATTAAACCCTAACGTTTCTTTTAGTAGTCAAATATCAATGTTTGTTAAGCTTTTTTCTTTATATTTTCATTTAAGTTTACAAGCTTCCGATACATTTATGAACCTTACTAAAAACAAATTACATTATCTATTTTTATCATATGTATAAAATATATTCTCGTATACGTGAAAATACTGTTTCACATAAATTTGTAAACATTTTTATAATTAATCACTATATTTTACCTTTCTTACCATTACTAACGTTAAGACGTGTGAGTACTTACATCTTCTATGTTAAAGTTTCTGATCGCCTTGACTTGGGGACATTTCGTTTTGTCCTCTCGGCGCGGTTTCTGTGCACCACCTGCACCAAACAGACACAAACACGACACCAACAACACCACCAACCACCAACCGCACATCTTTGTCACCGACACAATACAACGCAGACTGAAGACAGACGGGTACTGAATCCGTGACGGCCACCGCGAGATTATCGCTCACCGCATCTAATCGTCGACAAAATATTCGAAAGAAATAAAAATAACACAAACACTTGGAAGCGCTCGGCAATTCTGCGCTCAGTGTTCTAACGGTTATTCATGTTTTATTTAGTGTTGAGTGAGACACTTCCAGTTTATCAGCTTCCGTTTCCTAAGATAAACAGCCACGGTATGTGTGTAGGACGATGAGATCAAATATGCTGATGCACGCAACGCAATGCCAGTCGCACAATAATTGACTTTGTTAATCTTTGACCGGGCAGAACAAACCGCTGGGAATCGTGGCCACGGTCCTCAATTAACGTAAATAATTCTATTGTTTACTTAATGATTCTCTTTTTTTAATAAACCTCTTTTAATTATACAATCAGTCAAATAGATGATTATAGGTTGAATAATTCTTAGCTCAAATATGTCTTCTACTGTAACATGCCAGTGAATGTTATCCAGTCTTTACAACACTATTTATTGTTTAAGGCAGTCTAGTTGTCAGGTCCATTGTTGGTTTGAAATTTTTTTGTTTGGTCTTATGTACTGTCTTTCTTCAGATAACGTGAATGTCATACTGCACGATATTTATTTTAGTGATTTTTTTCTTAACTTGTTGCTGCATTTCCGTTTGTATATAGGCTGTTACTGCAAAATGTGTATACTCTAAATGTTTATAACGATGAGTGATCCATGAGCTGCTTCAGCTCAGACTTTATTTTAATTTAGAAGCAAATGTGAATTAAGAAAAATCATAGGCTTAAAGGATTATTAAGTTTCAGCCGTGAACTAACGACGATTTTGAAATGTTTTATTGAACGTTTCGGACAGAATTTACTCTCATAATCAGGAGAGTACACAAATAATTAATAGACACATATTGAGTGTTTTCTGTACGAGTATATGTATTTGTGTGTACAATTCATAAAAATAATGATGATGATGATTACAGATATTATATATAGGTATTCTTTATTAATAAGATGTGATTATAATATTCCATATATATTAATATTGATTGATATTGTGGTATTAATTATTTCTATGTTTCACCTAAACAAAACGTGCTGATAGCAATACATTCTGGTAAAACGTAAACAGAAATATTTTAATAATGTGGAGTCAAATGTACAGTTAAATAATTGGGTACAGGCATAGACCCAAAGAAGGGCTGTATAGGGATCTAGAAAATCTGAAAACGGTTGAAAAACGTTAAATAAACAAATTTTCAATTATATTTGGCAACTTTCCAGTCTGAACGGATACACCAAACAACTCAAAGAGGAGATGATGAAACTGGGTATCTCTTTGAACGACTGTGTGGGTAGAAATACATACAGGAAAAAAATTCAAAATCTTGAGGTTCTCTGCGGTGAGAAGAAGACGAGAAAGGGGTGGACAGTGGAAAGGAAGACGACGCATAGTGTCCAAATGAGGGCCTTCTGGCAGGAGAACAAAAGGAAATGATATTCGCGTGGTCCACGGCTGGCCAGTTCGTGTAAAAAAAATAAATAAATGTAAATATTAATAAAAAGCAATTGCTTATAAACACAAAGAGCAAGTAAAAATACAGGTATAAATAACATAAAATAAATGCAAACCTAATAAAAATATAGATGTAAACGAATGTCTCAAAAATGTTAACGAAATATAATTAGGCTATTAAAACGTAAATATAATCGTGTAACAGGCAACGTTTCGGTAAATAGTAAAGTCGTCGGATGTTTGTATTATTGTTTGTTGCATATGGAAAAGTGAGTATCATTAAATTCTATAATCACTTTAAGTATAGGTTAAAATTGATAATAATTTTATAATTCGCCAAACAGAACATTATTGTGTAGACACTGGCGCTATCTGTTGGAAGAAATATCATTTACCGTATGAACTAACCGCCCGTTTCTAATGGCGCAGCTAGCGCCATCTCCTAGCGATGTTTTGTACTGTGATACGTAATAGGTAACTGTGTGCAATTTGATTATTACTTATATATGTAGAATTTAAAGTTAAATGTATGACGTATAATAAGTTATTTTTGTATTTTAAAATATTAATGGACAAAATGTACAAATAAATGATTTAAGAAAAACTACACAAAGAATTAAATGTAATATATACTACCTATGTAAATGTAATATTATATATACCTATTTTACTGTAACATTATTTGATAGTAAAATAATACAATAAGCCAGTAATATATAAAATCTGTGTATTATAACATATAAAACATTTAAAATAACAAATAATATGAAAAATATTATATATTATTATAACAAATCTTTTTACAAGAATCTATTTTTTTATTTTTTTTGTGAATTATAATGTTCTGATAGTATTCAACTATCATCACCTAAACATATAATAATATAATTATATAATACCTATAATCACCATATAATAATATTCAACTATCAAAACACTGAAATTCACAAAATAATACAAAAATATATTCTAGTAAAAAGTTTTGTTTCTATTAATAATAATGTTAAACATATATACAAGAAAAATATGAGTACTTATTAATATAATATAAAATAAAATGTTATTATTATAACATAACATACCAGGGTCAGTTGAAAAGTTCGCTGAGCGACAATTGTAGCTTAGCGGTAAAACTAAAATTTTTCGTGTGCTGCAAGATTTGTATTTTATGAGTGAACTCCTGATAATTTCCAACTATCAATTTATTTATTGTTTAGAAGGTGTTCAAAATTGAGGTGTCATTCGTGTTTTGAAAAACGGACAAAATCAAACATCGTGGTGTGATTCTTTGTGAAAAATTGTTTAGCGCCAACGGAAATTCAGAACGAAATTGTAAATGTGTCAGGAGATGATGCGACTTCAAAACCAACGGTTTGTAAGTAGGCACTTGAGTTTAAACGTGGTCGTACGAGCATTGAAAACGCGGTCGCACTGGACGCCCAAAAAATGCAACAACTCCAGATGCGGCAGCCATCTTGCACAACGCTTTTTCACACCAAGTTCTTGAGTTAAAGTATGGCACACACGCTCATATGAGATGCCTACGATTTCAGAAACGTCATCCACTCCTCAATCTCCAGTCCTTCCAACACCGTATGAAATATACATGATAACATATACATGATAACATATGTAGTGACATGACTACTATACATGATAACATATGTAGTGACATGACTACATATACATGATAACATATGTAGTGACGTGACTACATATACATGATAACATATCTAGTGACATGACTACATATACATGATAACACATGTAGTGACGTGACTACATATGCATGATAACATATGTAGTGACATGACTACATATACATGATAACATATGTAGTGACATGACTACATATGATAACATATGTAGTGTTATGACTACATATACATGATAACATATGTAGTGACATGACTACATTAATACTGTGCACACGTACTAGACTATGTTTATTGTCAAAAGGATCGGAATCGCTGGTTTCGTGAAACTACAGTTTCAAGTTGATTAAATCATATTTTTGGACATAAATGTTATATCCTAGGTACGCCAGATTTTCAGTTCAACTTAATTAAAAAAAATATATATATATCAACACAATATATTGTATTTATATTAAAGTAAAATAGTCTATAAAAAGTTTAATAAAACGGATAGGTAACGCTGGGGGCGTCTTGTCGCTAAAGTTGGGACGAGTTTGTAGAGTTTTACGACGTAGTTTAAAAGTTTGATCAACGCATTTTACGACACCGATAAAGTACTACGCAATGTCAAACGGCGATACCAGGTGCTTTATTAGACCCCCCCCCCACACAAACATTCTTCAGTTTACCAAGCGGACGATTATTAAATCTCTTGCTTTATTACCGACGTCGTTGTACCGAGCATCGTGACTAGGTGAATCTTCATCAAGATTTGTCAGTGATGTGGCCCGTTTCCCTATTCTGGCGTCCTCGGGCGCTGCGTCACTGCCGTCTGTGCTTATTATTTTTGTTACTAGCGACCCGTGTCACAAGGGTGACGGGATGGTTGCGGCCTATCGCCTATTTTATTTAATGTTTACACAGACAATAGTAGAATGGGCAGTGACAGATTCCCCAAGGTAGCGGATATTTGACGCTACACCGTATAAGTTACGTAGGCCTATGTAAAAGCATAGTTGGGGGATTTGGAGGCTAGGAAAGCTTCTTCTTCTCCACTAATAGGATTAGGTTACATAAACCTGTTGCGGCAGCCATCTCATCCTCAGACGACCCACGTCTCTTCTACCAATGGCTTTATAGTTTAGTGCCGCTTTCGGCAATCGATCCTCTTTCATCATTTGCAAATGATCCCACCATTGTCTTCTGTAAATTGAAGTAATTTCATTTATGTCCTTTACTTTGAGTTCTGCTCTATCTTCTTTCCTTATTTTATCTGGCAATGTATAATTTAAAGTATTTCGAAGAAACTGCATTTCAGCACTGTGAAACTTGCCGCTTTCCTTTTTTGTCATGATCCACCCCTCACTTGCAAAAATCAACGTGGGTATTGCAATTTGTCAATATAAAATTGACAAATTATCAAATAAGAGAAAACGTGATGTCGTCATTAAAATATAAAATTTAATCCTTGTGCTGTGTCTTGTTTTATTTCTAAGATTTCTATGAATTGTACCACAAATATTCCTAAATTTGTTTATCTTCTCTCTTATATCATATTCATATTCATAGCTTACTACACAGCTGATCTTCCTGGTAGGGGGCTGTGCAACAGGCCAGTAACCTGTTTATGTAAAACTTTGTGAAATACTTGTAGCATCCAAAGAAGCCTCGGAGTAATGTCTGGGAACTGTGGCAGTAGAAGCCTAGCAAAGAATAAGGATACAAAATACTTGAATAATCAGTCTGAATCTTGCCGCTTTCCTTTCTTGTCGTGACCCGCGCCTCACTCGCATAAATCAACGTAGGTGTTGCAATTATCTTCTAAAATTTAATCCTTACGCTGTGTCTTGTTTTATTTCTAAGATTTATATGAACCGTGCCATAAATGGAAAGCTATACTATACTCCTGAAGTACGGTGCAAAGTATGCGAAAGAATTCAATTAAGTAAATTAGTGCACGTGACAGTGCCCAGATCTTGGCTTCAAAAATAAAAACCATAAAACCTTATACGTCGCATTTCCCCTACTGCATTGTTGTTGCCATCATGACTAGCAATAATCACAGGGCGGTTGTGGCGGGGGGGGGGTTGCATACCGCTGTTTGTCTACTTGTGTTTGCGTGAGTGTGCCTTCAGACCCACAGATTTCCCCGGAGACTTCTATCGTTTTATCCAAATTAACTCCACACGTAAACGTTCCCACATTCTCCTGCTTCTGTTCAGTTTCCTTGTGGTTTCGACGCAAACCAACTGTAATTTTCTTGTAATGGAAAACGAACTGACGTTATTGTTCACCATATCTATTAAAAAAAAAAAACAAGACCAATTTTGGGGTTTTCATAATATTATAAGTGGTTGTATAAAAACATGAGAATAAAACGCTACTTATTGAAGACACAGTTTAATGATTTTATTGCTCTGAATTTCTTACGAGTAGAAGTAAGTGTGACAAGATGACATTACGTTTTTTCTGCTTTGATAATTTGGCAAATTATTGAGGATCACTAAACTAAAAACATAGTTAACGGCTATAGCCCCAGTGATTTCAGTCGTTCTGAGGACCAAATTGCCCAAAAAATCCTACTGATCTCGATTTTTGTATACAGCTTTATTTCGACGTCCTGAATAACGTGTGAAAAGTCACAATGCCATCGTGTACGCGTCTTGAGTTATTAAAGGTCAAAGGTCACAAGAAATGGTTTTTAGCAAATATTTCGCTTCCTATTGGTCGGACGACAATAAAGGTGGATGTCAAAGTTGTAGATCTCACTAGTCTCTATAAAAAAGGAACTATACAGGTTTTACGTAAAACCAGCGGTTTATCGAATAACGCACATCTTAATTTTGGAGCAAAGCATATGGTCATGCGGGCACTGTCATGGTCAGTCTTGTTTTAATGCCACATCACGTGAAACATTTGATACTGATGCATCTGTTTTGGACACGGACAATGATGTTAATCCAGTAGATATTTTATCCGCAAACTTGACAGAATTAGAAGAAAACGACGACGAGCTTGAGCCGAACATTGAAGACGAAAGCACATGCACAATGAAGACGAAAGCGAAAATTAATTAATAATATTAATTAATCATTATTATTAATTAATTATTTATTTTATTAATCCACTAAAATGTGTTTTTAATTATTAATGTCATAACCCTGCTTAACATGGATTAGGCCTACTGGGGAAACCATTAAAAAAAACACGCCTTGCATTCTACCTCGAAGATGGTTCGAAAATGAATGCATTGAGCAGCTTTGATATTTTCCCTGCGTCATTTCAAGGAAACGGCTAGTTTTACGTAAAACGTGCATACGACCTTTTGTATAGAGATTATTAAGATCTACAATTTTGATATCCACACCTATTGTCTTCCAACCAATAGCAAGCGAGATATTTGTAAAAATCAATTTTTTGTGACCTTCGGCCTTTAATAACTCATGACGCGTACACGCTTGGCATTGTGACTTTTCACATGTTATTTAGGACGTCGAAATAAAGCTGTATACAAAAATAGAGAATAGTAGGATTTTTTGGGCGGTTTTTTCCTTAAA
Source organism: Magicicada septendecula (assembly GCA_034769895.1). Classification (NCBI taxonomy): domain Eukaryota; kingdom Metazoa; phylum Arthropoda; class Insecta; order Hemiptera; family Cicadidae; genus Magicicada; species Magicicada septendecula. The sequence goes on from CM068372.1 coordinate 7,305,341, forward strand.
TCACTGGTCTATTGAGATATGCAAGGAGCTTAATTAAAAATCTACTGGAATGTGATTCAATGTAAACGTCAGCAGAACTAAATTACATGCTGATTTCTGCACCAGAAAGGAGGAAAAATTTATATAATTTATACATAGAGCATAATTTGATGCAGTTAATAAGTTCAGACACGTGGGTAACATGATAAACAACGAAAGGTGTATAAACACGACAATACATGACTGGACAAATTATGCCAACAGCAGACTATTGAGAAGCAAACTCATTAGTCGTAACACAATAATAAACATATATGAGACACTTATCAGACCAGTTGTTACTTATGGAGGTGAGACATGGACATTAAGCAAGAAGAACACTAAGAAGGTTTGAAATAAAGATCGTAAGACGTGTTTATGGCCCGGTTAAAGAAGATGACGAATGGAGGATAAGAATTAACCAGAGGAGATAGATCAGCTATTGAATAACGAGGACATTGTAAGATTCGTAAAGGCTCAACGAATACAATGACTAGGTTACGTAAAGCGGATGGATGATCAGTGTATGCGAAAGGAAATGCTGAGGGCGCAAGTCTATAAAAGCAGAAATAGGGGCCGCCCTATAATAAGACGGTAGGATGATGTGCTAGAAGATGTCAGGAGAGTGGATGTGAGAGGTTACACTGAGACGGCAATGGATAGCAGGCTTTGTAGAAGAAATGGGAGTCGTTAACGCGTGCTTAGGCAGGACACTGAAACAAGAAGGTATGTTGTTGAATTAAATTAATGAAAAAAAAAAACTGTGGATTGACGAAGTGGAAAATATTTAATCTAGATCTAGCACCACAATAAAACCTGTTTGTAACACTTTCGCTCCACAGTGTACAATTATATTGTGACGTCATTACAGAACATGCTGCATGTTTCTCCACTACACCCGGCTATAATGTGTGTGTGCGTACATGTTGCTGCTACTTTGAGATGGAAGACAATTACGTGACACTTCTTACGCGTCAACAATCGAGGTGGTTCTAGTGGTTTCTAGTAGTATTGTCGCGTATTACGGATTATTCTGGAATCTCAACGTGGTATAAATATAAGCATTCAGCGACGCTTAATTTCAATAAAGGGCGTTATATGAACGCCCTCGAAGAATTCGAAATATATAAAGCTTACAATAATGCCGATACCAAGTCACATGTTTTGAATGATCAGCTGCATTGTAAATCAAACATCCTGTACGATAGTGCTTTGCGGCATCTGCTATGATACGAGGTAGATATGAACCAGTGCGTGGTCTGTCGCCGTACGGTGTACACCCGAAACCGTTGTGCTATTTGTATATGTGTATTCTCATTTTGTTTTATTTAAATGTGTTTTAAATTTTTTTGGAAATATACGACAATTATGCCATCGCACGATGGGATAAGATAACGATTTTAAAATTCTGATGATGGGACAAGGTCCCGAAACTTGTAAATTTTAAGTGAAAATACATCTTGCTGTAAGTCACACACGATAAGTTATACATTACTAATTTGCTTAATTTCAGATTAAGTGACGATTTATTCAAGTGAGTTTCAAGTTTACTCTGTGCGTTTAAGTGGTTATTAGTGAAAAGTGATTATTGTGCGGGACTCTTTTAGTTGACATTATTATTGGTGCGGGCAAATTAACTTGAATATTTGTACCAGTATAATCTTGTTGAACAACGTGTTGAGTACCAACTGTTAATTGTGATAAATAAACCTGTTTTTTAGTGACGTCATTGGTGTCCTGTTTTATGTTTTCCACTGTACCATACGACGATCAGTGAGACCGTCGCGACAATATTACCAGTTATATCCTGATTATTTATCTGTACTATGACAAATTGTTTCAACATAAATCTTAAACGACTAGTGTCTAAATGAAGTTTTAATTACTCTCAGTTAATGGACATTTTCTGACACGGCGACCGGAAGTGCAGCTGAAAGTCTTTGTCGCGACAAGGCCGGTAACGAGGGAGAGAAAGTACAAATAAGAAACACAATATCAGAGGGAGTCTAGAGGTTCAATTTCCTGTGTCTCGACGCTGACACCCTCCAGCCGCTGTCTGCTAATTGTACTGACGACGGTTGTCAGCGCCTCGCTGCTACTTCATATTGTACGCTTAATGACAAACACCACTCCCTTCCACTGCTGCTTTACGGCCATTGCTTAGTTCATTGCTTTGCATCAAACATTAAACGTCCTTCGAATGTGTCAATGTAGTGTGTGTCACTTTATTCATATTTTTGAATGTTAACTCAAATTTCCAGTGATTTTTAACAAGGACTCAAGGATTATCAGTGCTGCTACGCTGACGGAGCAAGCGGAACATGTGCCCTTGAGCGGCGATTTGAGGGAGCCAAAATAACAGACTTAAACTCGCTGGAAAAAGAAAAACGAGTAAGTACAATGAATACAGAAGAAAGAAGAAGTATGCTATGTTGAAAGGGGAAGAAAGAAGATTGGTAAAAGAGAGCCTAACATATGGACCAGGTGAATTTTATTGACAATGTAAAAAAGTGAAATGTGGATTACAGAGACATGATCGTAAGAAGGTTGATAAGGACAGCTGTAGAAGATATTTTTTCCTATAAATGATTAAAAATGTAAAACAAAATATTTTATTGTTTATTGTATTATAATTTATTATTTTAATATCCATAGAGTAATAAAAAAATCATATTAAACCTTTGTACTTCATAAATATTTAATTTTCCAACAGAAAGTGTAAATTTTTCATGTTTTTGTACCTACTTTTTGTACTTTTTGATATATCTAAAAAACTATCTTACGTACTTCTCTGAAATTTTCACAGGTTTTTGGGGTATAATTATATAAAAAAATCAAGTATTTTAATTTAATTTGGGCTTATAGTTCCTTTGTAATAAATATTTATTTTTAAATGTAAAAATAAAAAAATATTTTTACTATTTTCCTTACAAAAATGTTTTTAGTTACATCTTAATAAAAATATGTTTTTTCAAATGATAATTTTATCTCCTTCAAAATGGCACCTTTCAAAATGTCGTCGGACTTCTAGTTTTTGTGGAATATTAATTTGAATAATGTTCCAAAAACGTTGCCAAGAAACGTTAAAAATTCAATTTTTAGTACTAAAAACATTTTTCCAATTACAAAATTTTACCCTGTATTTAGTGCGACAATAAATATTTAAAAAATCTGAATAAATTAAAAAGTTACAAAATAAACATTTTTGCCATTTTCAGGAGGGACTCCCCTTAACCTCTACAGTCTTTCATCACCATGCTCTTTACGTGAATTTTAATTCTAAAGACCTCACTAGTTTTGCTAAAGTCCCATTTAATTTTCTTTTAATTAAGAAAGTTGTGTTAGTGGTTATAATCACAAACAGAATTATCACTAAATAAATAATTACCTTATTTTATCCACTAAGTGATCTTCTTTTTCTTTTTAATTACTACATGTTTCAGGGCTTATATCCCCATCTTCAGGTAAAAGCAAATCTACCCTATAATTAGGGTTTCGTTAAAAATTCACAACGACACAAACACATAACACACTTAAATAAATTAACATTGAACATTAAATCTGTATCGGAACACGCTACAAACGAACCAGTGCACTGGCCGAAGTCCGACTTTCAACTGATCCGTACACGCTATTCACGGTTTGTTTTCATAGCTGTGTCATATAGTTTATTTGATTTGAATGATAACTGTTCATTAAGTACCTGATTTTTATTTCTTCTTAAGGCCTTGTATATTTCAAATTCCTCTAAAGCATCCAGTAGTTTACCCTTTTTACCTATATGTAAAGGTTCCAAATTCTCTTTAAATCCAGTGTATGTATGATTTTCGTTTATTAGATGTTGTGCGTAATGCGATACATTATTATTGGGGAACTTCTTAGGTAAATGTTCTTTAAATCTCTCGGAAAATTTTCTCCCCGTCTGGCCTATATAGATTTTATCGCATTCATTACACCGGATTCTATAAACGCCGGAACAATCCTCTAGTAATGCTTTGGTATTAGGCTTAAGTATATTTGTTAATTTGTTCGTGGTCCTGAATGAGACAATAATCCCTAGCTTTTTTAATTCATTATGTAGTGTATTAGGTAGTATGTTTGTATATCTAGCAGAAACATATTGGGTTTTATCTTTAACTTTGTCCAATCGTTTTAATTTATTAGCGTGTTTATATATTATTTTATCAATGATTTTACTATTGTAACCATTCACTATCGCTATATGTTTTATTATATTAATTTCATCGTTATAGTCTTCTATGTCCATCGGTATATTTGTCAATCTATGTGCCAGTGCGTTAAAAGTTGCCATTTTATGTGTATAAGGATGATTGGAACTAGCATGTATGGCTATATCAGTTGTTGTTGGCTTTCTATATATTTTAAAGTTAAGGAGGTTATTACGTTTATATGTGGTTACGTCCAGGAAATTCAACATATTGTTATGTTCTACTTCCATAGTGAATTTAATATTACTGATTATGCCGTTCAAAAAAGTAAGCAATCCGTCTATCTGTCTAAGAGTACCACCAAAAATTAAAAATGTGTCGTCTACGTACCGTGTGTATGAGATGATTTTATTGTATAACTTGTTTTGGTCAGATAGTATATACTTGTTCTCATAATGATTCATGTAAATCTCCGCTAAAATTCCACTCACCGGTGAACCCATGGCCAGCCCATTTTCCTGGATAAAAAACTTATTGTCGTGTGTAAAGTAATTCTGTTGCACAACAATTTTCAATAAAAATATAAGTTCATCAATTTGTATCTGTTTTAAGACATTTGTCTTGATTAAAAGTCTCTCGAGAATATTTATCGTCTCTAGCACGGGTATGTTCGTATACAAATTCACTATGTCCATAGATATCAGTTTATGGTTAGGCAGTACTTTAATGTTTTTAACTTTGTTTATAAATCCTATTGTATTTTTTACGCTATGTATGTTGTCCATTACTAAGCTGTTTTTGATGATTATTTGTAGCTTTTTGGCTACATTATAGCTTGGGGCAGTTGTATGATTTATTAAAGGACGTATTGGTATATTAGGTTTGTGTAACTTTGGTAGTCCTCTGAAAGTAGGCGCTTTCGGATTTATATTTTTGATACGTCGTCTAGTTTGAGCATCGAATAAATTAACACATTTATTCACCGCTGAGTTTATGGCTTTTGTATATTTAATGGTGGGGTCATTATTTAGGGTCTTAATATTATTTTCATTTATAAAATCATAGCATTTTTGTGTGTATTCAGTTTTATTGATGATAACTACTGTACTACCTACATATAAAACACCTACTGTAATAAGAAACTTCAAATCAAATAAACTATATGACACAGCTATGAAAACAAACCGTGAATAGCGTGTACGGATCAGTTGAAAGTCGGACTTCGGCCAGTGCACTGGTTCGTTTGTAGCGTGTTCCGATACAGATTTAATGTTCAATGTTAATTTATTTAAGTGTGTTATGTGTTTGTGTCGTTGTGAATTTTTAACGAAACCCTAATAATAGGGTAGATTTGCTTTTACCTGAAGATTGGGATATAAGCCCTGAAACATGTAGTAATTAAAAAGAAAAAGAAGATCACTTAGTGGATAAAATAAGGTAATTATTTATTTAATCATATACAGTGATCTGGAGACCAACGGTAACTAAGAATTATCACTGTTGCACACCACTACAGAAAAATTATTCCGATTAGCGCTTTCAAGCTTCACAACTGATCATCAAATCGTTATTTCCGATCTGGCGATGAGCTGTAAAGCTTGAAAGCGCTAATCGGAATAATGTTTCTATAGTGGTGTGCAACAGTGATAATTTTGTTTGTCACTTAATTTTCTTTCATCCTCAGGAAGCAGCACCGTACCTGATGCACTCTCTCCTCCTCCCACCAATTGCAACTCCCATCAAGACAACTATTTACTTAATAATTATTACAATTTCAATTAAATATGTCTTTGCTTTAAGCGAAGAGCACAGTATGAGATAAAATCCATCGTACTGGTGGAACAAGAACATTAATTTACGAGGCCACACTCGTCCCCGATTCACTGTATTGACAGTGCTCTCTGACAAAACGTTCCACTCAACAGTTCCCCTTTCGTTCTTGTAGTATCTCTTTGGTTCATTTTTATTATTTTTATTTCAACAAATGGACTCTTCCCCCTCCCCTCCAGAGACGGCAGACTTACTCAACGGATATCGTCGTTAAAGTAAATACTACGATCCAACTCAAGGCCCACTCGCAGCGCCGGTTACTGCCATACTTTATCTCTCTATCCCTCTTACTCACTCTCTTTCCCCCTATCCCTTTCTTTTTGTCTTTTTTCCATTTCTTTTCCAATATCGACATCATGGACAACATAAATATTACATACAGCAATTCCAAGAATGAAATAAAGCATTTATAACGAAAGTAAATATTATAAAGTCAAACAAACACACACAGACATATGCCCATTATTCCTTTATAAGTAACTCGTTGAGTTTCCTGGAGGTCTTCCATGTAATATCTTCAAATAGTACACTGCAAGTAGGTTTGTTTTCACCTGACGTACTTTTCACAAAAATTATTCTGTATCTTCAGAGGTTTGTTTGAATTGTAATTAAATGTTTCGCTTACAATATAATTAACGGATAATCGATTCCACTTCGATTCTATTTTCAATTGTTGTAATATTTATGTAGTCAGCTGTTTATTATCTATTTAATGTTTTATTTTGTTATTCTAATAAATGTATGATTTTAAATAAATCGTCTTGTTTTGTTTTTATCTAAATTTGTTCTTTAATTAGTAGATGATTATTAGTATTGTGTTTGTAAATATTAAGATTTTACCCAAATATTCATTTTGTTAACTTTTTGTACGTTTTTAATTAATTTGACACTTTGAATGTCTGGAAATTTATGTTTATTGTACAACTAAACTGTTTAGTGTGTGGCTCAATTAGATTTGTAAATGTTAGGCTTACTAAACTTAATTTATTACGCAAACTGTTAAAAGAGAAAAGCGAGTTCTGTTATGAAAAGGATGATGATATGTATAGTAACCTGCCTTACTTCGAGTTGCTTTTTTTCTTGTTATTGTAGTGGGACAATTTACGCAAAAAGGAGAGTTATTTAAAAGGTGTATCGGTTTTCGTGAGACATTTCAATTTGCCTGTTGTTCACCTAATAACACCAACTTTTGTTGCTACACGTTGAGCCTATTGCTACAAAAAGGCTTCGCAACGACATATAAATTATTAAATTAACAAGCTTTTTATTACTTTACAAAAATTGTATACGATATTCACTACATGCATGATGTATGCGATACATACTATCCCATAATCGAAACATCGAAAATTAGGTACGGTTATAGGGGTATTTTTCTGTTCTATTATTGTGCCACTAAACATACGAATGCGTGCCACGGTCGGCTAGCCACCACTGATACGGTGTATACATAATAGATTGTTTTTTAGATGCCCAGGGCTAATTGGCATTGAATGATCCTATGGGGTTAAACACGATAGGCAGCGTAACGACGACATAATGTATGATCATTATCAGTCATTAGGGCGTCGCGACGCAGCGTCGTCATTTATGGCGATAAATGTTGCGTAACGCCAGATACAGTACCTGCTCTGCAAAACAAGAAGACCAGTACTCTCTGGTGGGTTACTCACTTTAATCATCTCCGCTTCACGTATTTGGCACCTCGTCTGTCACAGTTAATATCTTCTGTCCTTTGTTTGGAACAGACTTACTAGCTACGGCGTTGGATGACAGTTCTTCCCGTGAAGACACGGAAATAATTTCCCGACAGTCGTCAAAACGTTGCTAACTTTTTACATTAATGCAAAATTAGTTTCACACAAAGGTTCTTCGTATTTGTACTTTACTGAAAACGATTTGAATAAGTGCGTTAACTTCCTGTTACATTTATTTTCGATCTCCGCTCACGTTTACAAAGCTTTTCGCTAAAGTCAGAGAGAATCACAGCCGATCTCTCTGTCTCTCTCTCACCCCCTCTCTTTTTAGCTATCTCTAGCTCTTTCTGTATTCCCCTCCCCGTTCTTTTGTTTCGCGCTAATTTCCCGTTGCTTTTTAGACTTATCTCTCTTTAAAGCGTTCTCCCATTTCTTCTTATGCAATATTTGTAGTTTTTACAGTGATCTTATACATTCATTAGAGAGGACTAATTATTCACACTTGTATACTTGTGAGCACGTATACTTGTGTGACGAGCGCACGTGCGCACGCAATAGGGAAGAGAGAGAGAGAGAGAGAGAGAGAGAGAGAGAGAGAGAGAGAGAGAGATTAAAATAATGTATCTCTAAAACAGTCCAGGGATGAGGAAGGGTAGGGTTGGTGTTACCTGAGCCATTCGGTTACAAGGAACATACTATGACCACCACTGTCCTTCAGCCACTCATTTTTTGTCCCAGAATGTCCATATCCCAGGTGGTCTTTACCACACGCTGAGTCGACCTGGTAGCTTAGAAACGTACGCGGTGTTTGATACTGGGTATGTCACATGCATGAAACATATTAGATAGCGCTTCAAAAAATAATATAAATTATTTTAGGAAAAAATAATCACTAGTTTATTTTTTTACTTCCATGTTCCTTAAGGAAATCGAAGTATGGTGATGGCAAAAAAAATCGTGTTCGAGATTATTGCAGATTCTGATTGTACTACACTCAAAACATGAAAAAAAGTCGTTTTTCGAAAAGTGTGTGTGTGTGTCTGTGTCTATAGATTTTTTTTCTATGGCAAAGGATAACAGCCGCAAATTCAAACAGAATCAAATAATGTTTTGCATACTTTCCTGAATTGTAGAGTACTCAAGGTATGTTGTTTTCGGTGAAGATCGGTTAAGGTAAAAGGGTAGTTTACCAGCAACGTTTTATATGATAACAAGGTTAATTTTTTTTTTGACGAACGATAACTGCCGTAAATTCAAACATAAAGAAATAAGGTTTTGCATACATCCCTAAGTTGTAGAGGACTCAAGGCCTGTTGATTTTGGTGAAGATCAGTTACGGGGAAAGGGCGGTTTACCTGCAGCGTTTTATGTTTTAACGTGGGTAAAGTACCTAATTTTGATAAATAAAGTATCCTGAAAAGCAGATCATAATAATCCACTGTAGAAACGTAAATGAAATATCTATAAGTGAAGAGGTGGAGGTAATTTTCTATAAATGAAATTGATTGTTGAAGGGGAGGGGATAATTTTTATTTATATGTCATGTGTACTACGTTATCAGCAACAAAGGAGTAATTTGTTGTTAAAATTCCTTCCCGGGCTGTTTGGCGTGGTCCAATGTTTTCTACAAAACCAAACGTTTCGCCAGTACTATCGACTGTCATCATCAGTGAAAATCGAGTGCGCTAACGTGAGGTGGTATACGATAGTGACCACAGTACTGTGGTTAAGGGTGAAGAAAGAAGTAGTTTCTATGAAAATATTTCATTTCGAAAATGATTTTGAATATAAATCTTAGAACATGGAAGTAATGTATGATTCTTCATACCGATATTTTTGTAAAATCTTGTTTGACAAACGATTATTTTCTTTGTTAATATGTAATGAAAATTAGATTATTATTAGCTCCTTCAAGTTGTAAGGTGTTATGAAGTTTGCACTTTGACTAAGTACAGTTTTAAAACTAATATATTGTCAGGTTCTGTATGCGGACGATACAGGAATAATACACATATGATGTGTGTTAAATAAAAAAAATAGTAAAATAACAATTTAATTATTGTTCTTATCTTAACAGTAATATTTACATTTTTATGTATTAAATAATAATAGTTTACTTTTTCTGTGTGTGTGTGTGTGTGTGTGTGTGTGTGTGTGTGTACACTCAGGATTATTCTTGTTTTATACTTATAATTATTATATACGAAGTAATAATTAATGAAATTTGAAATCGATTGTTATAATCCATCGTGTTTTACATGTATATAAATTATGTTATATAAATGAATAGAAAATTTTAATATATTTATTATTTTATTTAATTAATAATTTTGAAAATAGTATCTTTTTGTGTTAATTTGGATTTGTTTAGATCTTAATTTATTATTTATATTTCAGTAGTTCGACTGTTTTACAAAGGTTTATTTTTTGCATTTGGATGCATGTTTTGACGAAGTAACATTATTTGGGGAGTGTGTAATTATTTTTAAGTGAAGAGGGACAATTTGAATAACCATAATAACTTAATCAACACTAGTTCTAATTAAATAATACAAGCCACTAATTACAGATGTCTACACACGATAATTCACCATAATTACTTTACACTAAATCTAAAGCAAAATAACAACTCGAATAACGCAAATTAATTAGCAGATTCAACAAAACTGACTGACCGGACGCTTCTCAATCTTGTGTTTGTTTGTATCCCGCCGAGGTACGAGATGATTCTACCGCTTTCTGGGTTATGCGTTGAGAATAATCGCAATCTTGAAGGCGCTTACGAAATGCTGGAAGTTCTGTTCTACGTCATTGCCGACTTTGTGTACAGTCGAACTACGGGCATGCAACACAGATTGTCTATCTAGTAGGCGTGACAATGCTTTTAAATTGTTTTTAGTTTCCGACTGACCCTTAACATTTTATCTTACTAGCAGTTGTGGATGAAGATTATTGCCATTAGTGACACTTATGGCAAACTCTGTACTTTTAGTATGTGTAGCAGATAATATTATGGTAGATATACGTAATATATATCATAGCAATATACGTAAATATGTGGGCTCACTTCTTCTTCTTCAGCACTACGATCTGAAGAGTATACTTTGCTACGTGACCGAGAAATTGGTGAGCCCTGGCCTTCAACACCAATCTCCTCAAATGTCTCCTATCCATTTCCATTTCAGTGTAATCTCTCACAACCATTTTTTTAAGATTTTCTAGCACATCATGCAACTAAATTATCCTAGGTCGGTTCCTCTTTTTGTTTCTATATAGACTCGCGCCTTCAAGATTTTCTTTGGCATACGCTGGTCATCAATCTGCTCTAGGTGACCCAGCCATTGTATTCGTTGAACTTTTGTAAATCTTACAATGTCCTCATGACTCAATGGCTCATCTATCTTCTGGTTATTTCTTATTATCCATTCGTAATCTTCTTTAACCGCGCCATAAACACGTCTTACAATCTTTCTTTCAAGCCTTCTTAGTGTTACTTGTTCCTTTTTTGTCAATATCCATGTCTCGCCTCCATAAGTAACAACCGGTCTGATAAGTGTCATATATATTTTTATTTTTGTCTTATGACTAATGAGTTTGGTTCACAATAAATAGTCTTCTGTTGGCATAATATGCCCTATTTCCTATTTGTATCCTGGCATGTATAGTCGTGTTTATGGACCTTTCATTATCTATCATGTTACCCAGTGTGACGATTTAAAACAAATTTTAAATAGCACAAACAAAAAAATTTTTTTGTTCAAAATAACCCATGATAAAATAATCCACCCTCCCCTTTGTAGCAAATAACCGGTACAAACATGTGAAAAACTAGCACTGACACGCAAATTATCCAGTTGTTACGCTAATTAAAATAATCATTGTAATTATCTCTAAAAGACGTGATAATCACAAATAAAATACAGACGAAAATAAAGAAGCTGCAGTATAATTAATAGTAGCTAATAAAAGGTAAAATAATAATAATCAGAAAGAACTACTTTTCTGTCGATGTGTAAACTAAACTAAATCACTACTCACGGCCCCTAAACCTACCCCATTCGTCTCTGAATCGCGGCCGAGGCAACTGCTTAGCCATGTGTTGCGAGAAGAAATAAGTGTTATATTACCAAACTATGTAGAACTAAATAGGTGCTTTTGTAAAAAAGAGAAATAGGTTGAGGAGAGCGTAAATATGTAGTGAAAGGAAGTAAATATATAAACAGTGTAGCCATGACATCTCTTTAAGAAAGTGTATAACAATTACAGTATGTACAATACTCAACCATAATGTAACTGTAGTGCAGTCAAACATAAATGTGAATAGTGAAAATGACCTTCTGAAATAAATCAACAACAACTCACTACGAGCACCATGTATCCAGAGACCGAGCATCATGAATAAACAACACACTTAGAGTCAACAGATTTAATGGAGGACCACTACAACCGCAACTAAGATCATCCAGAAAACCCCGCCGTAGAGGATCTAGAAGAGGACCAGCTATGGATATACCCAATACCCAGGTGACACGGAAGGATAACTTCTGTGGTTGTACTTCTTTTAAAAACCCAGAGTAAAGACAGTAAATTTATCGTGAAGACTCATATCAATCCTGTAAATTGTAACGTAGTAATATGGATAGTTAATATTCCTAAATAATAGTAGCCTGAAACTGCAAACAGGTATAACTAAGAAAAAAGTAAATGAACCTATTCTTCAAATGGTTTACACAATGTTCTAAATAATCTGTAATATCATAAAAATTAAAGCCCGGATCCGTGGTATTTTATTAAATATGCAGCTGTATGATTTTGAGCTCATCAGAATAATGTTTTAAACAGAATGAAAGCGTTTAGTTCAGAATTTAATCACTAAGTAAGAATGATAAATGTTGTAGCTAACATCTTAGTAACATCCTAATATATCAGAAACCTTGCATTTAAATTGGTAATGAAGAGATGTCTTTGCTAAACCCAAGAGAGCGAGTAAATTTACGAAACCTTAATCTAACTCCTAAACTTTACAGGTTCCTCATTTGTTTGTAAGTAATCAGTACATACAATGGCAGCCAGTTTAATTGACAAGGGCCAATTAAACTGGTTTCCAGTGTTATAATGTCGAAAAGACGAGACGTTATACCAGGTATCTGAACTTACTAACTGCATCAAATGAATTATCCTTTATCCATAAATTATATAGATTTCTTCTCCTTTCTAATTCAGAAATCACTATGTATTTAGTTTTGCTGATATTTACATTCAGTCCCATTCCATCGGATTTTTGATTCAGCTCCTTGTGTACCTCAACTAGCTGTTGTCTTTATCTGGCTTTTATCACAATATCGTCAGTAGTATACATATATATGTAGGCGTAGTAGAATGCCCGTATAGTGATAACGTTATATATTAGGGACAAGGAGGAAGCGTACCCATTCTGACTGAAATGAAAACAATCACTTTCCGTCCTAATAGTGAATTCACCACAGGATAGAGCTGTGGCTATTTCATCTGATAACGTATGTTGACTTATATAGTTTGAAGGGAGGGGACGGTTATTTGTATTGTATATTGTGAGTATATATGTTTTTCAATAAATTAGGGTGTGTCACATAAGTTTTCCAGTGAAATGTCTAAATCCGACTGACAAATCTCTTAGTCATGTGCGGTTCAGTATGTATCGTACTTCGTAGAACAGAAAATAATTACCTCTGCTAGTCAGCAGTTTTCAAACTTGTTCTTCTCCGCCCTGTTAACATTATCTTTTCTCATCGTGCTTCTTCTTCTTCTGTTTCTCCTTCTTTTTATTTTATTGGCGTTATAATAACTTACAGAATTTAGTATTTTCATTACTATTAATTGATGACTCGTTGGGCACTTGGTGAAACATATTAATACAAAGGTTTTGTAAAATATATAAAAACACTTGGTAAGTTTCACAAATTTTTTTTTAATTAACTCTGACAGCTGTTTCGACTAACTTAAGCCATTGTCAAAGAGCGAGTGCACAATGGCTTAAGTTAGTCGAAACAGCTATCAGAGTGAATTAAAAAATTTGTGAAACTTACCGAGTGTTTTTATATATTTTACAAAACCTTTGTATTTTCATTAATGTCCTGTCTGGAAATATTCTCTATTGTTTTTTCTTCCGTTTTCTTTTCCGACTTTCTCTAAGGGAACGTTGCAATTTGTTTCTTTTCATTGTTGTTGTTGTTGTTGTTGTTGTCGTTGTCGTCGTCGTCGTCGTCGTCGTCGTCGTTGTTGTTGTTGTTGTTGTCGTTGTTGTTGTCGTCGTCGTCGTCGTCGTCGTCGTCGTCGTCGTCGTCGTTGTTGTTGTTGTTGTTGTTCTTCTTCTTCTTCTTCTTTATCCAAAGTTCTACAGTCTTGCGTCGGCCTGGCTTGGCTTACAGCCATTGCTCTCTAGGTCTTCCTTTCCACTTCACCAAACAGAATTCTCTTTGTTTGCCTCTCTCGACCCATTCAATCCACATGCCCTAACCAGCCAATAATTCTGGCGTTAACAAATCGTACTAAATCTGCTCTTTTGAGTAAAGCATATATCTCACAGTTGTTCCTCATCCTCATCCTGTTCCCATACAGGGCCACAAAATTTCCGTAATTTTTTCCGTTAAAATACTTTTAAAGTGAATATATCTGCAGTTGTAGTTGTAAGGGTCCATGTCTCTTATGTATGTATTACCGCTGACCTGGTCACAGTTATATAGAGCTTCATTTTTATAGTAGACTGGTAGATTATTTTGGATCTGAAGAGTTTCTTATTTGCATCGGTATTTGCTCGGTTTGCAGTAATTAACTTTTTGTTGATTTCTTCAGATATCTGATCTGCATTATGCAAACTTGTTACCAGATATGTATAACTTGCTTCAACTTCAAATGTATAATATCTGGTTTTACAATTCTTAAGAACTCTCTCTGTCTCTGATGCACTCATTTCCAGATGGTTGAATTCTTGTCCATGTATTTTCAGGCCCATTTGACATTCCCGTCTGTCCAGATTTTAAAACGTTTCTACAAAAATTGGCACACTATTGGCAACCAAAACGATATGATCTACATAAACAGATCTTTCTTAGCCTATAGGTGACATCGTCATTGCCATCAACATTTTGAATTACTGTGTAAGATGCCAGAGGCTGATCAAACAAACTTGGTCAAACACCACTTGCCATTTTAAAGATTCTGTTCATCCTTCTACCTACCGTAACTATGTCCTCGTTGTTCCCATTGTATTCCATAGCAACTTGGATTACCAGTTTCCACTGCATCCCATTTTCCGTTCTAACGAAAAAAGTCAATTACACACAGATCTGCGTTCTAGGCCCATCCCTACCAATGCAAACGTCCGACAAGGGTCTAATATTCTTCTGTACCGTCTTCCATAAAAAATAATGAGGTTGCAAATCTCTTTGCGTCTCTTGAACTGGTTTTATTTGCAAGCTCCACTATGTCTGCAGACAGTATTTTACAAGAAGAATGTTATCTGAACATAAGCCGTAAGGGTGGAGGGGGTGGGTTTGTAGCCAATAAACGCTCGACAAATTGACTAAAATCTCAGTTTGTTTTGTACTCCGTATCGGTCATTGAGTCCCTCTCAGAACTTGAAAACGTTTCAGACGAGTACTCTATGAAAGCGTACGAACAAAAGTCCAAAAGTTCACAAGTTGATTATTAAATAACGAGTGACAATTCAGTAAAGTACAAGATTGTCCCACAGGCATTAAAAAAGACACTTGATGTTTGATGGATTATTGTGCATGTTTAATACACAAAATAAGTTACAGTTAAAACATTATTTATCTACGATTTGTGGATGTACCCAACCCGTGAACGACCCTGAACACCTTTTCACTCACCCATACACTCATTTCTTGGTATTTTCCTTCCACTAGGTCAATCAGAGCGGTGAACGGCGTAACAAATGACCAATCACACTGTTTCTTCTTTCCTCAGTGAGTTTAATCAGAATTATTCTTTCATCCACTCTCTTCACAACCTCATCACTAGAGATTCTTTCCGTCCATGGGATTCTTCAGTCTAAAAGCTTCAACGTAGAACTTCTCCTGATAGTACTGGAGTGTTCAGGAAATGCCATTACGTTCCTGGACTTGATGAAAGGAAACCCTGATATTCACCTTCCCGTAGTAGACATGAGCCAACGTTTCCATATATGTATTGTATAAACAAGTGGCTAGCAAATGCAGGGACCGACCATCTCCTGAGATATGGAGATCCCTTTTTTACCAAGCGCCGAAGGCCTCCAAGGACGGCGGATGAGCAGGTAAAAGGATAGGTGATCCTTTTACCCTTGAAATGAGAAACCATCCCTAAAGGCGGATGGACTGTGAACTCAGCGGCATGGAATGGAAAAGGCAACGGGAAACCATTGAAGAACTATTGCAGTTTCTAGTCTCTGATCGCGCAGTCTCTAGTTTAGTCTATTTCCACGGAATGATTAAGTCAACTAGTTGGGAATATACATTTTGACAACAGGATATGACATGGAAACTGCGAGAAGTCATTAAATTAACCAGTAGACGGAATCATTAAACAACTAATATAGTGAATAGAAAAGGAATGATGTAAGGATAGATTTATTAGTAAGGTAACAAAATCCTAAGACTCCTATACAATGCTTTAATAATGCCTATATGGACCTCTACCTACTGTACTGGATTGTGGGGATGCGCCAACAATGGGGGGCAGCCGTCTACATGCTAATTATAAACTAGTACATGAACATTAATAATGGTAGAGTCAACAAAATAATAATAACAAAAGTTCACATAAATTATGATATATATATATATATACACCCTATATAAATTATTATATGTATATATTATACATTTAAAATTTAATTATAAATATTAAATGTATTATATACATCAAGAAACGGACTGTACCAGAAAGTGATTGAATATATATATATATATATATATATATATATATATATATATATATATATATATATAAGGTTGCTACAGCTAGTGCCATCTCCCTTCCTTCAACCTGGCTTTCCAATTCTCCCGATGTTCCCATTGTCCTTCCTCAAGTCCTATACGTTGCATAGATTCATCCACTTCGTCCCTCCAAGATCTTCTCGGTCTTCCCCTTTTTCTCCTTCCTAATGGACTCCATTCCGTCACTTTGTTGATCCACCAATTTTGGGCTCTCCGGACATGACCGTACCACACCAAAAGTTTTTCTTCGATGTAGTCAATTACACTTCTTTCCGTTTCCATTCTTCTTCTGGTATCCGCGTTTGTTATTCGGTCTGCTCTCGTTATTCCACAGCACCTCCTCCAATATTCCTTCTCCGTTGGAATTTTCTTTCTTTCATTCTTTTTGTTAATAACCCATACTTCCGCTGCATAATAAATTATGATCAAAAGACTAAATAATATAAATAAATACTTACTAGAAACACTACCTTGTTATGTGCAAGTGTTCGTGTCCTTTGTGCTTGATCAGAATGCAAATATTTGTGTGCTACAATGTTGTACGAAAGCTTAAACGGCCGGTGTCGTTTTGATTAAAATCAACTCCCGGGCTGTTTGGCCGTGGTCTAGTAGTTTGTGACAAAACCAGACGTTTCGGCAGTGACACTGACTGCCATCTTCAGTGGAAACGAGTCAAACGCTTATCCGTGTACTTAAACGTTAGGACCACATTGTGGTTAAGGCCTTAAGTACTGTGGATAAGCCGTTTGACTCGTTTCCACTGAAGATGGCCGTCAGTGTCACTGCCGAAACGTCTGGTTTTGTCACAAACTATAGGCCACGCCCAAACAGCCCGGGAGTTGACTTTAATCACTCGTGTGCTACGTTTATCAGCATGGTTGAATACGATGTGTAATAACTGTGATTGCTAATTCGATAAAGAGACAAAAAATTATCCCACTTTTAAATTTGTAAGCTAATATTATGTTACAATTTTCTGATATGATATTATTCAAAATAGTTTCTTCTGCAAGTAGTGTATATGTTTTTATCGTTTCAATACCTTTGAGGTTTTTAGAGTAGCTATTTCGTCTTCAGTGAATTTATTAGCACATAACTTTACGAATTTAGGGTAAAAAGTGTGGTTATTATTTAATGTGTGTAAATGTTGCTTATATTCTTTGGGTTTATTATTTATTAGTAGATTATTAAGTTTTTATTGATTGTGCTGTGTTGTTTATTTAGGATTTTAAGCCTATTAACATATTTACTATTTCATGTATTATAATCAAGTGTTTTGGCTAAGATAAGATGTAAATTAATTAATTGTTTATTATTGTAGTTGATTTATCTATGTTACATTAACAATTACAAGTCATTATTTCTTATTCCGTCTTTAATCCATTTATATTGAGCCTGAGCAATATATTTTTTTAATTTACTGTTATTGTTGTTTTTAACTATTATTTTCATGTACTCTTGTACTGATATTTGTACATGTCCTACAGATCACTTTGTATGATGTTTTCATTCATCCGTCATTTTCTATATACGTCACTCAGAATTTCTTGCTGTAATTATACAGGGTTTCTACAAAGTTAGTTAGAAATTTTTATTCTTATTAACATATTTACGAAGTTATTTCATCCCAAATCTAACAAAGTGTGTTTTTCGACTTCAATGTTTTGTGTTTTACTCAGTTTTTCTTAGAAACTAATTGAGATAGAGCTCTGGGACCTCTTTTGTTCAAGTTTTCAGATCAAAATCCATAAGAAACTACCAAATGTACCCTTCACTTTATAGGCTTCTCTAAGAATTTCAGTATGGCGTCATTTTACAGTGGTAGTAGAAATCAGGGCAAACTGGTTCGCGAGCCGTAACTGGCTAAGGAACCGTTTTCAGATCTATGTTTATAGAACTTTTTTCTTATTTCTAGCTACAGAATCAGCTTCCGAGAGATTGGCGTTCAATTTTGAATCACTCTGTATAATTATGATATTATTCAATATAATTTCTACTGCAAGTAGTGTATTACGTTTTTGTCGTTTCAATACCTACATTTTTTTTTGGTATAATCTCTCTCCCCCCTCCCCTCTCTCACCCCCTCTAACTCTGTCTGTCTGTCTCTCTCTCTCTCTCTCTCTCTCTCTCTCTCTCTCTCTCTCTCTCTCTCTCTCTCTCTCTCTCTCTCTCTCTCTCTCTCTCCACACACAGGCGCGCGCGCGCGAATAAGGCAGTTCTGCAGGAGCACATGGAGTATACTTGTGTATACTGAATGTAGTCTAGGTATAATTGTACAATTCACCCAACACATTTGTTTCACTGAAACTTCCCAACCACAGTCGGGGTGCAGACAATATGAAAGCGTCTTAGGAGGCCAAACTACCAACATTATGCAGCCAGTCTGTGGACCTTTAACTTTGCGCCATTGGCCATGTTTGTTCAGCTCTTATCTACAGCAAACACTTGAGTTACACATTTTGCAACCAACGTATACGATCGGTCATGTTTACTGTGCATATAGGCCTACAGGGTAAAATTACTCTCTAAAGTTGAGTTACAATAAACACGTGGACGTTGTTATAAATAGTGGAAAACGCATTTACTACAGCAAGTAGCTTTTTTTCTTAAAACATATAAGCGATTAATGTCTTTTAAAAAACAAGTAGAGAAACCGCTACAAAGCTTGAAGCGACGCACACTGTATCTCGTCTACCCTTCCCCTTCTGACAATCACGCACATGTCCTTCAACCTCACTAGCCTTATTTTTCTTTTCCTCTTCAAGGATTAGGTTATATAAACCTGTTCCGGCAACCATCTCACCCTCGGACGACCCACGTCTTTCTAAAAATGTCTTTATACTTCAGTGCCACTTTTGGCAATCGATACTCTGTAATCCTTTGCAGATGATCCCACAATTATCTTCTATAAATTTCAATAATTTTATTTACGTCCTTTACTTCGGGTTCTGCTCTTATATCTTCATTCCTCGCCCTATCTTGCAACGTATAATTTAAAGTATTTCCAAGAAACTGCATTTCAGCACTCTGAATCTTGCCGCTTTCCTTTTATTTTTGTCATGAGCCACGCCTCACTTGCATAAATCAACTTGGTTATTGCAATTGTCTTATAAAGCGTAATCCTTGTGCAGTGTCTTGTTTTATTTCTAAGATTTCTATGAATTGTACTACAAATACTCCTAAATTTATTTATCTTCTCTACCACTCTAGTTTTCTATCAATATCTACTTCCCAACGTAAGACAAGTCACATCCAATGATTCTAAATGAGTGTACCTGCTAAGGAAATGGAATCGCGAAAAAAACGTTTTCGAGATAAGGGCTGATTCTGATTGTACGACCCTCAAAACATGAAGAAAAGTCATTCTCCGAAAAGTGTCTCTGTGTGTGTCTGTGTTTGTCTATTGTTATATTGGAGTGTTAGTGATCTCAAATATTTCTACCCGTAATTTTATACAAACCACTATGTTTTCTTTGGTATTGACGAGCGCTTTCTGTGTCTGTGTGTAGAACTTTTTCTATGTTGAACGATAACTGCCGCAAATTTAAACAGAATCAAATAATGATTGGCATATTTACCAGAGTTGTAGAGGATTCAGGGCCTATTGATTCAGGGTTAGTTTACCGGCAACGTTTTATGTTTTAACAAGAGTAAAGTACTTAATTTTGATAAATAAAGTATCCTGAAAAGAAGGTCATAATAATCCACTGTAGAAAGTTAGATGAAATAGTTTTAAATGAAAAGGGTAGTTGAAGGAAGAGGGGGTAATTTTCTATAAACGAAAATGGTAGTTGAAGGGGGAGGGGATAATTTTTTTATATGCGTACCACGTTATCGGCGACAAAGATGTAGTTTATTATTAAAAGTCCTTCCCGGACTGTTTGGCCGTGGTCCAATGTTTTCTGCAAAACCAGACGTTTCGGTAGTGCCAACGACTGTCACCATCAGTGAAAATCGAGTTAGCTAACGTAAGGTGGTATACGTTAGTTACCACTGTACTGCGGTTAAGGCTGAAGAAAGCAGTAGTTTCTATGGAAATATTTCATTTCAGAAATAATATTAAATATAAGTCTTAGAACATGAAATTCATGTATGGTCCTCTATACCGATATTTTAATTAAATTTATTGTTATATAAAAAGACAAATGACAAATCATTTAGTTCCCAGATTTTAAGCTCATCTGTGTTTCTATAGATCTCTATAGACCGGAACTTTGTAATTTATTTTACAAATATACATAATTATTAACAGTTATAAACTAGTTTTGCTAAATATATCTTTGAGACTTTTTGAAGGCCGTTCAAAATTTGCAAGGAGCGTTGAGAGCTATTAATTTTATCGAATCATTAAGCATACCGAGTTTGTGTTTTTAATAAAATTCCTCGTAAGGAAGTTTTTACAATTTTCTTAAAATTTTTACTTTGATTTTTTGACCCCTGGAGACTCAAGCCTAAAGTTAAAAGAAATTCAGAATATACACTACGTTTGAGCTTGTGTTAAACCTTTCATACACACACCTGGCATGGAGTTATACATGTTAAAACATTTTCGTACATTCGGACACTCATGCATTTGTATAATTTTTCAAATTCTTCTTAACTTCTTTAGCCCTGGTGCCGTAAAATCTTGAAATTTCCAAAAATGAACACTATATTTAAATATTTTGAATAAAATTCCCTGTAACCTGTTACGCCACAGGGATTTATTCAATTTTTTAATAAAATTTGGACCCCTCGTATTTTTGACTCCTACGTTCCTCTACGTATTTTTGGCATACAGTACATGCCGAGTTTTACAATAATCGGGTAAAGCATTCAAGATGTACCCCAAACTGACAGACAGATAGATACACATATACAGAACGGTCGAATTAAAACTGAGAATTCGCTTGGCTCTTCAGTAAAAGGAAGTGATTAATACATGATTCATAACAAATAAAAAACTGACCTAGACCGATGGATAGCTGAAGTCCCAGATGAAGTTATACTTATTTATAAATAATATATACTTTTATATTTACTGTTGAACTATTTAATCTGTTTATCAACCTGTAAATTATAAAATTCTTGATCCCCAGCCGATAAGATTGAAACGTCCCTTATCACTGTGTTAGTTGGTTATCATTTCATTTGTCACTTATCTAATTACAGTGATTAACTGACGTCACTGTCTCAGTGACATAATGATTCTGTAAAATGTCTCTGTTAGTTTTGGATCAACGTGAATAATCCAAAAGGGAAAACAAATTGAATTCTCGGCTGACTAATTCAAAAAAAGTAAATATAACTCCAAAGTAAAACTGTGATCAGAACGACTGTAGTTTGTAACTCACCAAATGCCAAGAAAAATTTAAATTGGTCCATTTGAAATGTCAGGACGATAAAAAAAACGAATTTAAACAATAATGAACCAGCAGAATCTGGTCCCCGACAGGGAACCGTGTGGGACTCTTATTGTTGACTTACCCACAACAAGCGACACTACAATAGCCACAAATTGTGGATGCCAGAAACAGCTGTAACATTATCTGGGACTCGCCAAAGGCAGTCATCTAGTAAATGGGCATCGAAATAATTGAAACGACATGAACACAAGTTACGAGTACTTTAAATGCTAAACGCATGATTTGCACGAAATTTAGAATTAACGATATGGAAATTTCAGTTCTTCTTCTTCTTCTTCTTCTTCTTCTTCTTCTTCTTCTTCTTCTTCTTCTTCTTCTTCTTCTTCTTCTTCTTCTTCTTCTTCTTCTTCTTCTTCTTCTTCTTCTTCTTCTTCTTCTTCTTCTTCTTCTTCTTCTTCTTCTTCTTCTTCTTCTTCTTCTTCTTTTAATGGTATCACAAGCCAGCGTGGGTCTTAGCCTTTTCAATGATCTTCTTCGATTCCGTAGTCTCACCACAGACCATGTTCCACCCTCTCGCATTCATACTTCTCAAACCATCCTCTACGTCATCTAGCCATCTTTTCCTAAGTCTTCCTCTAACTCTTCTGCCTGTTCGTTTCCCGTCTGCAAGTATTTTAGTTGTTTGCCATCATGAATTCGTCTTGCATGACCCTGCCATTCTAATCTTGTACTCTTCATGAACCGCACTATCTCAGCTCCTTGTTTTAATTGATCCAGTTCAAAATTAACTATTATCTTCCAAGGTCCGTTTTCAGTTTTCTCAAATTCAACGAATCATAAGATTTTACGCACAAATATTCTAATCTGTGTTTCTTCTGGATTATTTAATGTACAAGCCTAGCAAGCATCCATATGTAACTATGGGACGATTAAGACTTCTTTCTATATTTGTTAGCTTTAATAAAATTAGTCCATTTCAAAGTAAAGTGAAATATTTAGGTGTATACTTAAACCGAAAATTAAAATATCAGAAACGTGTTTTTTTAGAAGCGTCAGCAGCTAAACTTAAAGCTACGAGAAATGTCGGGTGATTGCTCTCAGTCGAAAATCCCGATAAAACCAAGTTCTTTTATATAATGAATATTTAAAGCTGTTCGGACTTTAATACGTTTGTAGACGCCTTGGTGAGTTTGCGAGCAAATTTGTCACAGTGACGTCTGCCTCTAACCACTGGTAATAAACATAAAGGCTGGTCCAATGTTTTCTGCAAAATCAGACGTTTTAGGCAGTGCCATCGACTGCCATCATCAGTGAAAATCAAGTGCGCTAACGTCAGATGGTATACGTTAGTGACCACAGTACTGTGGTTAAGGCTGAAGAAAGAAGTAGTTTCTACGGAAATATTTCATTTCGAGAATTATTTTAAATATAAATCTTGGAACATGGAAGTAATGTATGGTTCTCCATACCGATTTTTTAAACTTGGTTTAAAAGTGTGACGACTTAAAATGTCAATAGATATTATTTTACTAGTCTAGGAAATCACGCACACAACATCTGCGTTTTAATCAACAAACTTTTTTATTGGATTTTAGAATACCGTTTGTTGCACTCCACTAGGCCCTGTATTCAACGACGTTCGGTGGAGAGTTTCAGTTTACCTTTAGATTGAAAACACGATCGCCTGCTGAAACGCTGAGAAACGTTTATCGGAAGTCCCCGTAATCGTTGGTGAGCATCAGGTGGTCTACATTCAACAGTTTTTAACATATTCTTTACTGATATTAACTCACAGCTTACCCATGTGTTTAATGAGTATCACAAAAACGCTAACATTGACCGATGCAAGTATATCATGTGACTCCCGTAATGAACACGTCTACGATCGCTAGGGTAGATGGACGGAGATTATTAATATTAATACTAATATATACAGGGCTTGATTTCAGGGGGGAACGGCGTTCCGAAACCTCTTGGATCCAAAAATAAATTACCAAAAAATTACATGAAAAGAAAACCCTAATTATTACAAAACTTTACTACTACTTTTTAAATTTTGCCGTTCATCTGCCCTACTACAAAACTAAACATTTGTCAAAATCAAACACCAGCACTAATCTTTATCTTAACTACTATCGTTCATTTTTTTGCACAATCGTAATGTTGGTCTGAAAATTACTGAAAATTTTCAGATTGCACAAAAATCTGAAAATTACTGCTTCATTATTTCAAACCAGAAAATCAATACCAGTCCCTCATTATTCTATGGCCCTGAAACCAGTACAAAACGTAACTGTTTTCGGAGTTACGCTTCAAAAAAAGGAAGGTAGGAAAAACAATAATCCCATAGACGCTGAAAAATTTTATGAGGCACTAAAAAATCTATTAAAAACAGACTGCTTAGTGAACAGTCTAATATAAAATATAAGTATATTTGTGTCTGTACAACCTTTGAATTGACGCGTTCCGAGACCTATAATTTCAGATGTCAACCACTGCTAATAAATAACCATTATAATGTATCACTAATAGTGGGGAAAGCATAATAAATAAAGTTATATTTAATATAAAATAAACTGAAGAAATTTATAACTTTTTAATGATTAAATTTTCCTCACAATTTTGGCTAATTGAGTTAACGCATCACCTCCAGCCCTTTCCGCTGTGTGTTCAAACGATTTATTTGAATCAGCATAAAATAATATTTAAACTTTTAATTATAGCAACAATTGAAATGATACTGTTGTGGTTTAGAAACAGTGGGAATTAAACCCTAACGTTTCTTTTAGTAGTCAAATATCAATGTTTGTTAAGCTTTTTTCTTTATATTTTCATTTAAGTTTACAAGCTTCCGATACTTACTAAAAACAAATTACCTTATCTATTTTTATCATATGTATAAAATATATTCTCGTATACGTGAAAATACTGTTTCACATAAATTTGTAAACATTTTTATAATTAATCACTATATTTTACCTTTCTTACCATTACTAACGTTAAGACGTGTGAGTACTTACATCTTCTATGTTAAAGTTTCTGATCGCCTTGACTTGGGGACATTTCGTTTTGTCCTCTCGGCGCGGTTTCTGTGCACCACCTGCACCAAACAGACACAAACACGACACCAACAACACCACCAACCACCAACCGCACATCTTTGTCACCGACACAATACAACGCAGACTGAAGACAGACGGGTACTGAATCCGTGACGGCCACCGCGAGATTATCGCTCACCGCATCTAATCGTCGACAAAATATTCGAAAGAAATAAAAATAACACAAACACTTGGAAGCGCTCGGCAATTCTGCGCTCAGTGTTCTAACGGTTATTCATGTTTTATTTAGTGTTGAGTGAGACACTTCCAGTTTATCAGTTTCCGTTTCCTAAGATAAACAGCCACGCTATGTGTGTAGGACGATGAGATCAAATATGCTGATGCACGCAACGCAATGCCAGTCGCACAATAATTGACTTTGTTAATCTTTGACCGGGCAGAACAAACCGCTGGGAATCGTGGCCACGGTCCTCAATTAACGTAAATAATTCTATTGTTTACTTAATGATTCTCTTTTTTTAATAAACCTCTTTTAATTATACAATCAGTCAAATAGATGATTATAGGTTGAATAATTCTTAGCTCAAATATGTCTTCTACTGTAACATGCCAGTGAATGTTATCCAGTCTTTACAACACTATTTATTGTTTAAGGCAGTCTAGTTGTCAGGTCCATTGTTGGTTTGAAATTTTTTTGTTTGGTCTTATGTACTGTCTTTCTTCAGATAACGTGAATGTCATACTGCACGATATTTATTTTAGTGATTTTTTTCTTAACTTGTTGCTGCATTTCCGTTTGTATATAGGCTAAAACTGCAAAATGTGTATACTCTAAATGTTTATAACGATGAGTGATCCATGAGCTGCTTCAGATCAGACGTTATTTTAATTTAGAAGCAAATGTGAATTAAGAAAAATCATAGGCTTAAAAGATTATTAAGTTTCAGACGTGAACTAACGACGATTTTGAAATGTTTTATTGAACGTTTCGGACAGTATTTACTCTCATAATCAGGAGAGTACACAAATAATTAATAGACACATATTGAGTGTTTTCTGTACGAGTATATGTATTTGTGTGTACAATTCATAAAAATAATGATGATGATGATTACACATATTATATATAGGTATTCTTTATTAATAAGATGTGATTATAATATTTCATATGTATTAATATTAATTGATATTGTGCTAATAATTATTTCTCTGTTTCACCTAAACAAAACGTGCTGATATCAATACATTTTGGCAAAACGTAAACAGAAATATTTTAATAATGTGGAGTCAAGTGTACAGTTAAATAGATGGGTACAGGCATAGACCCAAAGAAGGGCTGTATAGGGATCTAGAAAACCTGAAAACGGTTGAAAAAGATTAAATAAACAAATTTTCAATTATATTTGGCAACTTTCCAGTCTGAACGGATACACCGAACAACTCAAAGAGGAGATGATGAAACTGGGTATCCCTTTGAACGACTGTGTGGGTAGAAATACATACAGAAACAAAATTCAAAATCTGGAGGTTCTTTGCGGTGAGAAGAAGACGAGAAAGGGGTGGACAGTGGAAAGGAAGGCGGCGCATAGTGTCCAAATGAGGGCCTTCTGGCAGGAGAAGAAAAGGAAGTGATATTCGCGTGGTCCACGGCTGGCCAGTTCGTGTAAAAAAAATAAATAAATGTAAATATTAATAAAAAGCAATTACTTATAAACACAAAGAGCAAGTAAAAATACAGGTATAAATAACATAAAATAAATGCAAACCTAATAAAAATATAGATGTAAACGAATGTCTCAAAAATGTTAACGAAATATAATTAGGATATTTAAACGTAAATATAATCGTGTAACAGACAACGTTTCGGTAAATAGTATAGTCGTCGGATATTTGTATTATTGTTTGTTGCATATGGAAAAGTGAGTATCATTCAATTCTAGAATCACATTAAATGTAGGTTAAAAATGTATAATTGTATCATTCACCAAACAGAACACTAATGTTTAGATACTAGCGCTATCTTTTGGAGGAAATATCATTTACCGTATGAACTAACCGGCTGTTTCTAATGGCGTAGCTTGCGCCATCTCGTAGCGATGTTTTGTACTGTAATACGCAATAGGTAACTGTGTACAATTTGAGTATTACTTATAATGTAGAATTTAAAGTTAAATGTTTGACGTTTAAATAAGTTATTTTTTTATTTTAAAATATTAATGGACAAAATGTACAAATAAATGATTTAAGAAAAACTACACAACGAATTAAATGTAATATATACTACCTATGTAAATGTAATATTATATAAACCTATTTTACTGTAACATTATTTGATAATAAAATAATACAATAAGGCAGTAATATATAAACTCTGTGTATTATAACATACTAAACACTCAAAATAACAAGTAATATGAAAAATATTATATATTATTATAACAAAACTTTTTACAAGAATCTAATTTTTATTATTTTGTGAATTATAATGTTCTGATAGTATTCAACTATCATCACCTAAACATATAATAATATAATTATATAATACCTATAATTACCATATAATAATATTCAACTATCAAAACATTGTTATTCACAAAATAATACAAAATATATTCTAGTAAAAAGTTTTGTTTCTATTAATAATAATGTTAAACATATATACAAGAAAAATATGAGTACTTATTAATATAATATAAAATAAAATGTTATTATTATAACATAACATACCAGGGTCAGTTGAAAAGTTGGCTGAGCGACAACTGTAGCTTAGCGGTAAAACTAAAATTTTTCGTGTACGCAAGATTTGTATTTTATGAGTGAACTCCTGATAATTTCCAACTATCAATTTATTTATTGTTTAGAAGGTGTTCAAAATTGAGGTGTCATTCGTGTTTTGAAAAACGGACAAAACCAAACATTGTGGTGTGATTTCTTTGTTAAAAATTGTTTAGCGCCAACGGAAATTCAGAACGAAATTGTAAATGTGTCAGGAGATGATGCGACTTCAAAACCAACGCTTTGTAAGTAGGCACTTGAGTTTAAACGTGGTCGTACGAGCATTGAAAACGTGGTCGCACTGGACGCCCAAAAAATGCAACAACTCCACATGCGGCAGCCATCTTGCACAACGCTTTTTCACACCAAGTTCTTGAGTTAAAGTATGGCGCACACGCTCATATGAGATGCATATGATTTCAGAAACGTCATCCACTCCTCAATCTCCAGTCCTTCCAACACCCTATGAAATGTTTTTAATAATGCCATTTTTTGTTGCACTTTTTGGACGTCCACTGCTATGACAGACTTCAGTGCTTGTACGACCACGTTTAAACTCCAGTGTGACACACTTACCGTTGTTTCTGAAGGCGCAGCATCTCCTAATACATTTACAATTTCGTTTTGATTTTCCATTGGCGCTAAAATGTTTCATAGAGAGAATTGATCACAACACGATGTTTGATTTTGTGCATTTTAAAAACATGCGAGAAAGGAAAATTTCAAACAGCTGGTGAAAAGTGAATAAATTGACAGATATATCTGGAAATTAACAGGTGTTCACGCGAAATATACGTCTTGAAGCACACGAAATATTTTAGTTCTACCACTAAGCTATAGATGTCGCTCCGCGAACTTTTCAACTGACCCTCGTATTAATACAATAACGTATTAAATGTAGTGATATGACTACATATACATGATAACATATGTAGTGATATCACTACATTAATACTGTGCACACGTACTAGACTATGTTTATTGTCAAAAGGATCGGAATCGCTGGTTTCGTGAAACTACAGTTTCAAGTTGATTAAATCATATTTTTGGACATAAATGTTATATCCTAGGTACGCCAGATTTTCAGTTCAACTTAATTAAAAAAATATATATATCAACAAAATATATTGTATTTATATTAAAGTAAAATAGTCTATAAAAAGTTTAATAAAGTGGATAGGTAACGCTGGGGACGTCTTGTCTACAAACGAGTTTGTAGAGTTTTACGACGTAGTTTAAAAGTTTGATCAACGCATTTTACGACACCGATAAAGAACTACGCAATGTCAAACGGCGATACCAGGTGCTTTATTAGACCCCCCTCCACACAAACATTCTTCAGTTTACCAAGCGGACGATTATTAAATCTCTTCCTTTATTACCGACGTCGTCGTACCGAGCATCGTGACTCAGTGAATCTTCATCAAGATTTGCCAGTGATGTGGCCCGTTTCCCTATTCTGGCGTCCTCGGGCGCTGCGTCACTGCCGTCTGTGTTTATTATTTTTGTTACTAGCGACCCGTGTCACAAGGGTGACGGGATGGTTGCGGCCTATCGCCTATTTTACTTAATGTTTACACAGACAATCGCAGAATGGGCAGTGACAGATTCCCCAAGGTAGCGGATATTTAACGCTACACTGTATAAGTTACGTATGTAAAAGCATAGTTGCGGGATTTGGAGGCTAGGAAAGCTTCTTCTTCTCCTCTACAAGGATTAGGTTACATAAACCTGTTTCGGCACCCATCTCATCCCCGGACGACCCACGTCTCTTCTACCAATGGCTTTATAGTTGTGACGTCTCCCTTGTTAAGATATCACAAATGTCGGGAACCAGTTCAATTTGTTACCTGTTAATTGAACTAGCTGCCGTTGTTAGTAAACCTTAATCGTTGGGTGTTAGCAAAAACATCTCTTTATTAACATATTTACCTCTCATACTTTACTTTACTTTTAAAACTCAGATTCTAAAAATTTCTGCATTAAATATTTTGTATACTTTACTCGTTATTCTTTCTATATCAAAATCATTCAGCTAGATATTGTTTTAATTGCCCCGGATCCGCGACTCAACTTAGTTATGTTTTTATTACAACTTCAACCAAATTATTAGAAGAATAATTTTGGTTGTAAATTTTAAAATTAATTTAAATCTAAACATCGTAATGTCATTACTACTTCATTACAGTGATTACAAAAAATATATATATTAAACTTTAAATCATCAAAAGTTTTTTACTGTTCCTTTTGTTACTGGTCTTGTTGTTTTATAATGAATTCGTGTTACAAATATTATGTTTTGATATCACCTGAATATAACAATGCGTATGATGTGGGGTCCATGATGGTCATCTTCAGTCCTCTTCTAGGGTGTGATCCACGGTTGCTCTTGCTGTTAAATGAAGTTGATTGTTTCTGGTAGTCTCTTCCTAGACGATTAGATTTTGGTTCTAGAAGTTCATCCGGTTGCTGTTTGTGTTATCTTCTTTCGGAGTCGGTAGCTTACATTTTACTTTTAGTTACAGTTCATATTTTATCAGCACTAAAATCTGGTAAGTAACATTTCTCAACATTTACAGTTTGCTAAGAGATGTGTCGGCTAAGTTTCCTTTTTCTTTTTTATTCTTTACATGTCGCTTCACGCACTACATTATAATTTTGTTTTTATTATTATTATTATTATACTACATAGGTCAATTCGAACTCATTATAAACTTGATTAAATATTGTTTAACGGTATACACCTATGTGTATGTTCACAACACAGCAGCTACATCCTTACATCTCGGTGTCTATCGGGCGAATGTGCAAAGTTTAGCGGCAAGGGGTCAGTAGCTGGCGCGGTTTTACGCACTGAGAAAATAGTTCGTTCTTTTAAGTTATATTAATTATTTACTAATTAAGTCATAATACATTATTTTACCTTTTGGTTAGGAATTATGAATTTATTTATTTATTTTGTACATATTTTATTTAATTAAAGTAATTATTATTATTAGCTAAATAACACCGTTCTTAACGTGTTGGTACGTGACAATTTGCACGTTGTTGCATGAATCTAGGCATAGGTAAGGGGTGGATAATACTCTTACTTATATTGCAAGCAATTTTTTATTTGTGCGATTTAAATATTTTTTAAAATTGTCACATAGTTTAGTGCCGCTTTCGGCAATCGATCCTCTCTCATCATTTGCAAATGATCCCACCATTGTCTTCTATAAATTGAAGAAATTTCATTTATTTCCTTTACTTTGAGTTCTGCTCTGATATCTTCTTTCCTTATTCTATCTGGCAATGTATAATTTAAAGTATTTCGAAGAAACTGCATTTCAGCACTGTGAAACTTGCCGCTTTCCTTTTTTGCCATGATCCACCCCTCACTTGCATAAATCAACGTGGGTATTGCAATTTGTCAATATAAAATTGACAAATTATCAAATAAGAGGAAACGTGATGTCGTCATTGAAATATAAAATTTAATCCTTGTGCTGTGTCTTGTTTTACTTCTAAGATATCTATGAATTGTACCACAAATATTCCTAAATTTATTTATCTTCTCTCTTATATCATATTCACATTCATAGCTTACTACACAGCTGATCTTCCTGGTAGGGGGCTGTGCAACAGGCCAGTAACCTGTTTATGTAAAACTTTGTGAAATACTTGTAGCATCCAAAGAAGCCTCGGAGTAATGTCTGGGAACTGTGGCAGTAGAAGCCTAGCAAAGAATAAGGATACAAAATACTTGAATAATCAGTCTGAATCTTGCCGCTTTCCTTTCTTGTCGTGACCCGCGCCTCACTCGCATAAATCAACGTAGGTGTTGCAATTATCTTCTAAAATTTAATCCTTACGCTGTGTCTTGTTTTATTTCTAAGATTTATATGAATCGTGCCATAAATGGAAAGCTATACTATACTCCTGAAGTACGGTGCAAAGTATGCGAAAGAATTCAATTACGTAAATAAGTGCAAGTGACAGTGCCCAGATCTTGGCTTCAAAAATAAAAACTATAAAACCTTATACGTCGCATTTCCCCTAATGCATTGCTGTTGCCATCATGAACAGCAATAATCACAGAGTGATGGGGGGGGGGGTGCATACCGCTGTTTGTCTACTTGTGTTTGCGTGAGCGTGCCTTCAGACCCACAGATTTCCCCGGAGACTTCTATCGTTTTATCCAAATTAACTCCACACGTAAACGTTCCCACATTCTCCTGCTTCTGTTCAGTTTCCTTGTGGTTTCGACGCAAACCAACTGTAATTTTCTTGTAATGGAAAACGAACAGACGTTATTGTTCACCATATTTATTAAAAAAAACAAGACTAATTTTGAGGTTTTCATAACATTATAAGTGGTTGTATAAAAACATGAGAATAAAACGCTACTTATTGAAGACACAGTTTACTGCTCTGAATTTCTTACGAGTAGAAGTAAGTGTGACAAGATGACATTACGTTTTTTCTGCTTTGATAATTTGGCAAATTATTGAGGATCACTAAACTAAAAACATAGTTAACGTCTATAGCCCCAGTGATTTAAGTCCTTCTGAGGACCAAATTGCCCAAAAAATCCTACTGATCTCGATTTTTGTATACAGCTTTATTTCGACGTCCTGAATAACGTGTGAAAAGTCACAATGCCATCGTGTACGCGTCTTGAGTTTATTAAAGGTCAAAGGTCACAAGAAATGGCGTTTAGCAAATATTTCGCTTCCTATTGGTCGGACGACAATAGAGGTTGATATCAAAGTTGTAGATCTCACTAGTCTCTATAAAAAAGGCCCTATACAAGTTTTACGTAAAACCAACGGTTTATCGAATAATGCACATCTTAATTTTGGAGCAAAGCGTATTGTCATGCGAGCACTGTCATGGTCAGTCTTGTTTTAATGCCACATCATGTGAAACATTTCATACTGATGCATCTGCTTTGGACACGGACAATGATGTTAATCCAGTAGATATTTTATCCGCAAACTTGACAGAATTTGATGAAAATGACGACGAGCTTGAGCCGAACATTGAAGACGAAAGCACATGCACAATGAAGACGAAAGCGAAAATTAATTAATAATATTAATTAATTAATTAATTATTATTAATTAATTATTTATTTTATTAATCCTATAAAATGTGTTTTTAACTATTAATGTCATAAACCTGCTTAACATGGATTAGGCCTACTGGGGAAACCATTAAAAAAAAACACGCCTTGCATTCTACCTCGAAGGTGGTTCGAAAATAAATGCATTGAGCAGCTTTGATATTTTACCTGAGTCATTTCAAGGAAACAGCTAGTTTTACGTAAAACGTGCATACGACCTTTTGTATTGAGAATATTAAGATCTACAATTTTGATATCAATATCTATTGTCGTCCGACCAATTGGAAGCGAGATATATGCAAAAATCAATTTTTTGTGACCTTTGACCTTTAATAACTCATGACGCGTACACGATTGGCATTGTGACTTTTCACACTTTATTGAGGACGTCGAAATAAAGCTGTATACAAAAATAGAGTACAGTAGGATTTTTTGGGCGGTTTTTTCCTTAAATCACTGGGCTATTGAGATATGCAAGGAGCTTAATTAAAAATCTACTGGAATGTGATTCAATGTAAACGTCAGCAGAACTAAATTACATGCTGATTTCTGCACCAGAAAGGAGGAAAAATTTATATAATTTATCCATAGAGCATAATTTGATGCAGTTAATAAGTTCAGACACGTGGGTAACATGATAGACAACGAAAGGTGTATAAACACGACAATACATGACTGGACAAATTATGCCAACAGCAGACTATTGAGAAGCAAACTCATTAGTCGAAACACAAAAATAAACATATATAAGACACTTATCAGATTAGTTGTTAATTATGGAGGTGAGACATGGACATTAAGGAAAAAGAACACTAAGAAGGTTTGAAATAAAGATCGTGAGACGTGTTTATGGCCCGGTTAAAGAAGATGACGAATGGAGAATAAGAATTAATCAGAGGAGATAGATCAGCTATTGAATAACGAGGACACTGTAAGATTCGTAAAGGCTCAACGAATACAATGACTAGGTTACGTAAAGCGGATGGATGATCAGTGTATGCGAAAGGAAATGCTGAGGGCGCAAGTCTATAAAAGCGGAAATAGGGGCCGCCCTATAATAAGACGGTAGGATGATGTGCTAGAAGATGTCAGGAGAGTGGATGTGAGAGGTTACACTGAGACGGCAATGGATAGCAGGCTTTGTAGAAGAAATGGGAGTCGTTAACGCGTGCTTAGGCAGGACACTGAAACAAGAAGGTATGTTGTTGAATTAAATTAATGAAAAAAAAAACTGTGGATCGACGAAGTGGAAAATATTTAATCTAGATTTAGCACCACAATAAAACCTGTTTGTAACACTTTCACTCCACAGTGTACAATTATATTGTGACGTCATTACAGAACATGCTGCATGTTTCTCCACTACACCCGGCTATAATGTGTGTGTGCGTACATGTTGCTGCTACTTTGAGATGGAAGACAATTACGTGACACTTCTTACGCGTCAACAATCGAGGTGGTTCTAGTGGTTTCTAGTAGTATTGTCGCGTATTACGGATTATTCTGGAATCTCAACGTGGTATAAATGTAAGCATTCAGCGACGCTTAATTTCAATAAAGGGAATTATATGAACGCCCTCGAAGAATTCGAAATATATAAAGCTTACAGTAATCCCGATATCAAGTCACATTTTTTGAATGATCAGCTGCATTTTAAATCAAACATCCTGTACGATACTGCTTTGCGCCATCTGCTATGATACGAGGCAGATATAAACCAGTGCGTGGTCTGTCGCCGTACGGTGTACACCCGAAACCGTTGTGCGCGCTATTTGTATATGTGTATTCTCATTTTGTTTTATTTAAATGTGTTTTAAAATTTTTTGGAAATATACGACAATTATGCCATCGCACGATGGGATAAGATAACGATTTTAAAATTCTGATGATGGGACAAGGTCCCGAAACTTGTAAATTTTAAGTGAAAATACATCTTGCTGTAAGTCACACACGATAAGTTATACATTACTAATTTGCTTAATTTCAGATTAAGTGACGATTTATTCAAGTGAGTTTCAAGTTTACTCTGTGCGTTTAAGTGGTTATTAGTGAAAAGTGATTATTGTGCGGGACTCTTTTAGTTGACATTATTATTGGTGCGGGCAAATTAACTTGAATATTTGTACCAGTATAATCTTGTTGAACAACGTGTTGAGTACCAACTGTTAATTGTGATAAATAAACCTGTTTTTTAGTGACGTCATTGGTGTCCTGTTTTATGTTTTCCACTGTACCATACGACGATCAGTGAGACCGTCGCGACAATATTACCAGTTATATCCTGATTATTTATCTGTACTATGACAAATTGTTTCAACATAAATCTTAAACGACTAGTGTCTAAATGAAGTTTTAATTACTCTCAGTTAATGGACATTTTCTGACACGGCGACCGGAAGTGCAGCTGAAAGTCTTTGTCGCGCCAAGGCCGGTAACGAGGGAGAGAAAGTACAAATAAGAAACACAATATCAGAGGGAGTCTAGAGGTTCAATTTCCTGTGTCTCGACGCTGACACCCTCCAGCCGCTGTCTGCTAATTGTACTGACGACGGTTGTCAGCGCCTCGCTACTACTTCATATTGTACGCTTAATGACAAACACCACTCCCTTCCACTGCTGCTTTACGGCCATTGCTTAGTTCATTGCTTTGCATCAAACATTAAACGTCCTTCGAATGTGTCAATGTAGTGTGTGTCACTTTATTCATATTTTTGAATGTTAACTCAAATTTCCAGTGATTTTTAACAAGGACTCAAGGATTATCAGTGCTGCTACGCTGACGGAGCAAGCGGAACATGTGCCCTTGAGCGGCGATTTGAGGGAGCCAAAATAACAGACTTAAACTCGCTGGAAAAAGAAAAACGAGTAAGTACAATGAATACAGAAGAAAGAAGAAGTATGCTATGTTGAAAGGGGAAGAAAGAAGATTGGTAAAAGAGAGCCTAACATATGGACCAGGTGAATTTTATTGACAATGTAAAAAAGTGAAATGTGGATTACAGAGACATGATCGTAAGAAGGTTGATAAGGACAGCTGTAGAAGATATTTTTTCCTATACATGATTAAAAATGTAAAACAAAATATTTTATTGTTTATTGTATTATAATTTATTATTTTAATATCCATAGAGTAATAAAAAAATCATATTAAACCTTTGTACTTCATAAATATTTAATTTTCCAACAGAAAGTGTAAATTTTTCATGTTTTTGTACCTACTTTTTGTACTTTTTGATATATCTAAAAAACTATCTTACGTACTTCTCTGAAATTTTCACAGGTTTTTGGGGTATAATTATATAAAAAAATCAAGTATTTTAATTTAATTTGGGCTTATAGTTCCTTTGTAATAAATATTTATTTTTAAATGTAAAAATAAAAAAATATTTTTACTATTTTCCTTACAAAAATGTTTTTAGTTACATCTTAATAAAAATATGTTTTTTCAAATGATAATTTTATCTCCTTCAAAATGGCACCTTTCAAAATGTCGTCGGACTTCTAGTTTTTGTGGAATATTAATTTGAATAATGTTCCAAAAACGTTGCCAAGAAACGTTAAAAATTCAATTTTTAGTACTAAAAACATTTTTCCAATTACAAAATTTTACCCTGTATTTAGTGCGACAATAAATATTTAAAAAATCTGAATAAATTAAAAAGTTACAAAATAAACATTTTTGCCATTTTCAGGAGGGACTCCCCTTAACCTCTACAGTCTTTCATCACCATGCTCTTTACGTGAATTTTAATTCTAAAGACCTCACTAGTTTTGCTAAAGTCCATTTAATTTTCTTTTAATTAAGAAAGTTGTGTTAGTGGTTATAATCACAAACAGAATTATCACTAAATAAATAATTACCTTATTTTATCCACTAAGTGATCTTCTTTTTCTTTTTAATTACTACATGTTTCAGGGCTTATATCCCCATCTTCAGGTAAAAGCAAATCTACCCTATTATTAGGGTTTCGTTAAAAATTCACAACGACACAAACACATAACACACTTAAATAAATTAACATTGAACATTAAATCTGTATCGGAACACGCTACAAACGAACCAGTGCACTGGCCGAAGTCCGACTTTCAACTGATCCGTACACGCTATTCACGGTTTGTTTTCATAGCTGTGTCATATAGTTTATTTGATTTGAATGATAACTGTTCATTAAGTACCTGATTTTTATTTCTTCTTAAGGCCTTGTATATTTCAAATTCCTCTAAAGCATCCAGTAGTTTACCCTTTTTACCTATATGTAAAGGTTCCAAATTCTCTTTAAATCCAGTGTATGTATGATTTTCGTTTATTAGATGTTGTGCGTAATGCGATACATTATTATTGGGGAACTTCTTAGGTAAATGTTCTTTAAATCTCTCGGAAAATTTTCTCCCCGTCTGGCCTATATAGATTTTATCGCATTCATTACACCGGATTCTATAAACGCCGGAACAATCCTCTAGTAATGCTTTGGTATTAGGCTTAAGTATATTTGTTAATTTGTTCGTGGTCCTGAATGAGACAATAATCCCTAGCTTTTTTAATTCATTATGTAGTGTATTAGGTAGTATGTTTGTATATCTAGCAGAAACATATTGGGTTTTATCTTTAACTTTGTCCAATCGTTTTAATTTATTAGCGTGTTTATATATTATTTTATCAATGATTTTACTATTGTAACCATTCACTATCGCTATATGTTTTATTATATTAATTTCATCGTTATAGTCTTCTATGTCCATCGGTATATTTGTCAATCTATGTGCCAGTGCGTTAAAAGTTGCCATTTTATGTGTATAAGGATGATTGGAACTAGCATGTATGGCTATATCAGTTGTTGTTGGCTTTCTATATATTTTAAAGTTAAGGAGGTTATTACGTTTATATGTGGTTACGTCCAGGAAATTCAACATATTGTTATGTTCTACTTCCATAGTGAATTTAATATTACTGATTATGCCGTTCAAAAAAGTAAGCAATCCGTCTATCTGTCTAAGAGTACCACCAAAAATTAAAAATGTGTCGTCTACGTACCGTGTGTATGAGATGATTTTATTGTATAACTTGTTTTGGTCAGATAGTATATACTTGTTCTCATAATGATTCATGTAAATCTCCGCTAAAATTCCACTCACCGGTGAACCCATGGCCAGCCCATTTTCCTGGATAAAAAACTTATTGTCGTGTGTAAAGTAATTCTGTTGCACAACAATTTTCAATAAAAATATAAGTTCATCAATTTGTATCTGTTTTAAGACATTTGTCTTGATTAAAAGTCTCTCGAGAATATTTATCGTCTCTAGCACGGGTATGTTCGTATACAAATTCACTATGTCCATAGATATCAGTTTATGGTTAGGCAGTACTTTAATGTTTTTAACTTTGTTTATAAATCCTATTGTATTTTTTACGCTATGTATGTTGTCCATTACTAAGCTCTTTTTGATGATTATTTGTAGCTTTTTGGCTACATTATAGCTTGGGGCAGTTGTATGATTTATTAAAGGACGTATTGGTATATTAGGTTTGTGTAACTTTGGTAGTCCTCTGAAAGTAGGCGCTTTCGGATTTATATTTTTGATACGTCGTCTAGTTTGAGCATCGAATAAATTAACACATTTATTCACCGCTGAGTTTATGGCTTTTGTATATTTAATGGTGGGGTCATTATTTAGGGTCTTAATATTATTTTCATTTATAAAATCATAGCATTTTTGTGTGTATTCAGTTTTATTGATGATAACTACAGTAGGTGTTTTATATGTAGGTAGTACAGTAGTTATCATCAATAAAACTGAATACACACAAAAATGCTATGATTTTATAAATGAAAATAATATTAAGACCCTAAATAATGACCCCACCATTAAATATACAAAAGCCATAAACTCAGCGGTGAATAAATGTGTTAATTTATTCGATGCTCAAACTAGACGACGTATCAAAAATATAAATCCGAAAGCGCCTACTTTCAGAGGACTACCAAAGTTACACAAACCTAATATACCAATACGTCCTTTAATAAATCATACAACTGCCCCAAGCTATAATGTAGCCAAAAAGCTACAAATAATCATCAAAAAGAGCTTAGTAATGGACAACATACATAGCGTAAAAAATACAATAGGATTTATAAACAAAGTTAAAAACATTAAAGTACTGCCTAACCATAAACTGATATCTATGGACATAGTGAATTTGTATACGAACATACCCGTGCTAGAGACGATAAATATTCTCGAGAGACTTTTAATCAAGACAAATGTCTTAAAACAGATACAAATTGATGAACTTATATTTTTATTGAAAATTGTTGTGCAACAGAATTACTTTACACACGACAATAAGTTTTTTATCCAGGAAAATGGGCTGGCCATGGGTTCACCGGTGAGTGGAATTTTAGCGGAGATTTACATGAATCATTATGAGAACAAGTATATACTATCTGACCAAAACAAGTTATACAATAAAATCATCTCATACACACGGTACGTAGACGACACATTTTTAATTTTTGGTGGTACTCTTAGACAGATAGACGGATTGCTTACTTTTTTGAACGGCATAATCAGTAATATTAAATTCACTATGGAAGTAGAACATAACAATATGTTGAATTTCCTGGACGTAACCACATATAAACGTAATAACCTCCTTAACTTTAAAATATATAGAAAGCCAACAACAACTGATATAGCCATACATGCTAGTTCCAATCATCCTTATACACATAAAATGGCAACTTTTAACGCACTGGCACATAGATTGACAAATATACCGATGGACATAGAAGACTATAACGATGAAATTAATATAATAAAACATATAGCGATAGTGAATGGTTACAATAGTAAAATCATTGATAAAATAATATATAAACACGCTAATAAATTAAAACGATTGGACAAAGTTAAAGATAAAACCCAATATGTTTCTGCTAGATATACAAACATACTACCTAATACACTACATAATGAATTAAAAAAGCTAGGGATTATTGTCTCATTCAGGACCACGAACAAATTAACAAATATACTTAAGCCTAATACCAAAGCATTACTAGAGGATTGTTCCGGCGTTTATAGAATCCGGTGTAATGAATGCGATAAAATCTATATAGGCCAGACGGGGAGAAAATTTTCCGAGAGATTTAAAGAACATTTACCTAAGAAGTTCCCCAATAATAATGTATCGCATTACGCACAACATCTAATAAACGAAAATCATACATACACTGGATTTAAAGAGAATTTGGAACCTTTACATATAGGTAAAAAGGGTAAACTACTGGATGCTTTAGAGGAATTTGAAATATACAAGGCCTTAAGAAGAAATAAAAATCAGGTACTTAATGAACAGTTATCATTCAAATCAAATAAACTATATGACACAGCTATGAAAACAAACCGTGAATAGCGTGTACGGATCAGTTGAAAGTCGGACTTCGGCCAGTGCACTGGTTCGTTTGTAGCGTGTTCCGATACAGATTTAATGTTCAATGTTAATTTATTTAAGTGTGTTATGTGTTTGTGTCGTTGTGAATTTTTAACGAAACCCTAATAATAGGGTAGATTTGCTTTTACCTGAAGATGGGGATATAAGCCCTGAAACATGTAGTAATTAAAAAGAAAAAGAAGATCACTTAGTGGATAAAATAAGGTAATTATTTATTTAATCATATACAGTGATCTGGAGACCAACGGTAACTAAGAATTATCACTGTTGCACACCACTACAGAAAAATTATTCCGATTAGCGCTTTCAAGCTTCACAACTGATCATCAAATCGTTATTTCCGATCTGGCGATGAGCTGTAAAGCTTGAAAGCGCTAATCGGAATAATGTTTCTATAGTGGTGTGCAACAGTGATAATTTTGTTTGTCACTTAATTTTCTTTCATCCTCAGGAAGCAGCACCGTACCTGATGCACTCTCTCCTCCTCCCACCAATTGCAACTCCCATCAAGACAACTATTTACTTAATAATTATTACAATTTCAATTAAATATGTCTTTGCTTTAAGCGAAGAGCACAGTATGAGATAAAATCCATCGTACTGGTGGAACAAGAACATTAATTTACGTGGCCACACTCGTCCCCGATTCATTGTATTGACAGTGCTCTCTGACAAAACGTTCCGCTCAACAGTTCCCCTTTCGTTCTTGTAGTATCTCTTTGGTTCATTTTTATTATTTTTATTTCAACAAATGGACTCTTCCCCCTCCCCTCCAGAGACGGCAGACTTACTCAACGGATATCGTCGTTAAAGTAAATACTACGATCCAACTCAAGGCCCACTCGCAGCGCCGGTTACTGCCATACTTTATCTCTCTATCCCTCTTACTCACTCTCTTTCCCCCTATCCCTTTCTTTTTGTCTTTTTTCCATTTCTTTTCCAATATCCACATCATGGACAACATAAATATTACATACAGCAATTCCAAGAATGAAATAAAGCATTTATAACGAAAGTAAATATTATAAAGTCAAACAAACACACACAGACATATGCCCATTATTCCTTTATAAGTAACTCGTTGAGTTTCCTGGAGGTCTTCCATGTAATATCTTCAAATAGTACACTGCAAGTAGGTTTGTTTTCACCTGACGTACTTTTCACAAAAATTATTCTGTATCTTCAGAGGTTTGTTTGAATTGTAATTGAATGTTTCGCTTACAATATAATTAACGGATAATCGATTCCACTTCGATTCTATTTTCAATTGTTGTAATATTTATGTAGTCAGCTGTTTATTATCTATTTAATGTTTTATTTTGTTATTCTAATAAATGTATGATTTTAAATAAATCGTCTTGTTTTGTTTTTATCTAAATTTGTTCTTTAATTAGTAGATGATTATTAGTATTGTGTTTGTAAATATTAAGATTTTACCCAAATATTCATTTTGTTAACTTTTTGTACGTTTTTAATTAATTTGACACTTTGAATGTCTGGAAATTTATGTTTATTGTACAACTAAACTGTTTAGTGTGTGGCTCAATTAGATTTGTAAATGTTAGGCTTACTAAACTTAATTTATTACGCAAACTGTTAAAAGAGAAAAGCGAGTTCTGTTATGAAAAGGATGATGATATGTATAGTAACCTGCCTTACTTCGAGTTGCTTTTTTTCTTGTTTTTGTAGTGGGACAATTTACGCAAAAAGGAGAGTTATTTAAAAGGTGTATCGGTTTTCGTGAGACATTTCAATTTGCCTGTTGTTCACCTAATAACACCAACTTTTGTTGCTACACGTTGAGCCTATTGCTACAAAAAGGCTTCGCAACGACATATAAATTATTAAATTAACAAGCTTTTTATTACTTTACAAAAATTGTATACGATATTCACTACATGCATGATGTATGCGATACATACTATCCCATAATCGAAACATCGAAAATTAGGTACGGTTATAGGGCTATTTTTCTGTTCTATTATTGTGCCACTAAACATACGAATGCGTGCCACGGTCGGCTGGGCACCACTGATACGGTGTATACATAACAGATTGTTTTTTAGATGCCCAGGGCTAATTGGCATTGAATGATCCTATGGTGTTAAACACGATAGGCAGCGTAACGACGACATAATGTATGATCATTATCAGTCATTAGGGCGTCGCGACGCAGCGTCGTCATTGACGTCGTTAATCGTGATAAATGTTGCGTAACGCCAGATACAGTACCTGCTCTGCAAAACAAGAAGATCAGTACTCTCTGGTGGGTTACTCACTTTAATAATCTCCGCTTCACGTATTTGGCACCTCGTCTGTCACAGTTAATATCTTCTGTCCTTTGTTTGGAACAGACTTACTAGCTACGGCGTTGGATGACAGTTCTTCCCGTGAAGACACGGAAATAATTTCCCGACAGTCGTCAAAACTTTGCTAACTTTTTACATTAATACAAAATTAGTTTCACACAAAGGTTCTTCGTATTTGTACTTTACTGAAAACGATTTGAATAAGTACGTTAACTTCCTGTTACATTTATTTTCGATCTCCGCTCACGTTTACAAAGCTTTTCGCTAAAGTCAGAGAGAATCACAGCCGGTCTCTCTCTCTCTCTCTCTCTCTCTCTCTCTCTCTCTCTCTCTCTCTCTCTCTCTCTCTCTCTCTCACCCCCTCTCTTTTTTTCTATCTCCAACTCTTTCTGTATTCCCCTCCCCGTTCTTTCGTTTCGCGCTAATTTCCTGTTGCTTTTTAGACTTATCTCTGTTTAAAGAGTTCTCCCATTTCTTCTTATGCAATATTAGTAGTTTTTACAGTGATCTTATACATTCATTAGAGAGGACTAATTATTCACACTTGTATACTTGTGAGCACGTATACTTGTGTGACGAGCGCACGTGCGCACGCAATAGGGAGAGAGAGAGAGAGAGAGAGAGAGAGAGAGAGATTAAAATAAGACTAAAATAATGTATCTCTAAAACAGTCCAGGGATGAGGAAGGGTAGGGTTGGTGTTACCTGAGCCATTCGGTTACAAGGAACATACTATGACCACCACTGTCCTTCAGCCACTCATTTTTGTCCCAGAATGTCCATATCCCAGGTGGTCTTTACCACACGCTGAGTCGACCTGGTAGCTTAGAAACGTACGCGGTGTTTGATACTGGGTATGTCACATGCATGAAACATATTAGATAGCGCTTCAAAAAATAATATAAATTATTTTAGGAAAATCACTAGTTTATTTTTTTACTTCCATGTTCCTTAAGGAAATCGAAGTATGGTGATGGCAAAAAAAATCGTGTTCGAGATTATTGCAGATTCTGATTGTACTACACTCAAAACATGAAAAAAGTCATTTTTCGAAAAGTGTGTGTGTGTGTCTGTGTCTATAGATGTTTTTTTATGCCAAAGGATAACAGCCGCAAATTCAAACAGAATCAAATAATGTTTTGCATACTTTCCTGAATTGTAGAGTACTCAAGGTATGTTGTTTTCGGTGAAGATCGGTTAAGGGAAAAGGGTAGTTTACCTACAACGTTTTATGTTTTAACAAGGGTATTTTCTATGGTAAACGATAACAGCCGCACATTCAAACAGAATGAAATAATGTGTTGCATGCATCCCTGAATTGTAGATGACTCAAGACCTTTTGATTTTGGTGAAAATCAGTTACGAGAAATGGGTAGTTTAAGTGCAACGTTTTATGTGGTAACAAGGTTAATTTTTCTTATGCCGAACGATAACTGCCGTAAATTCAAACATAATCAAATACGTTTTTGCATACGTTCCTACATTGTAGATATCTCAAAACCTGTTGATTTTGGTGAAGATCGATTAAGGAAAAGGGGTAGTTTACCTGCAACATTTTATGTTGTAACAAGGGAAATTTTTCCATGAAGAACGATAACTGCCGTAAATTCAGACATAATCAAATAATTTTTTACATATGTGCCTGAATTGTAGAGGTCTCAAGGTATTGATTTTGGTGAAGATCGGTTACGGTGAAAGGGCGGTTTACCTGAAATATTTTTTTTGTAACAAGAGTAAAATACTTAATTTTGATAAATGATGTATCCTGATAAGAA
This sequence comes from Magicicada septendecula, assembly GCA_034769895.1. NCBI lineage: Eukaryota > Metazoa > Arthropoda > Insecta > Hemiptera > Cicadidae > Magicicada > Magicicada septendecula. The sequence continues at coordinate 7,349,858 of CM068372.1, forward strand.
TATCTTAATAATCCACTGTAGAAACGTAAATGAAATATCTATAAATTAAGAGGCTAGTTGAACGGGGTGGGGGTAATTTTGTATAAATGAAAATTATAGTTAAAGCGGGAGGAGATAATTTTTTATATATGTACTACGTTATCGGCAACAAAGAAGTAGTTTGTTGTTAAAATTCCTTCCCGTCCTGTTTGACCGTAGACCAAAGTTCTCTGCAAAACCAGACGTTTCGGCAGTGCCGTCGACTGCCACCATCATTGAAAATCGAGTGCGATAACGTGTGGTGGTATACGTTAGTGACCACAGTACTGTTGTTAAGACTGAAGCAATAAGTGGAAAGAAGTAGTTTCTATGGAAACATTTCATTTCGTAAATGATTTAAAATTTAAATCTTAGAACATGGAAGTCATGTATGGTTCTCCATACCGATATTTTACTTCCATGTTCCATAAGGAAATGGAAGTATGGTGACAGCAAAAAAAATCGTGTTCGAGATAATTGCAGATTCGGATTGTACTACCCTCAGAACATGAAAAAAAATAATTTTTCGAAAAGTGGCTGTGTGTCTGTCTGTCTGTCTATCTGTCTGCCTGTCTGTCTGTCTGTCTGGCTGTGTATCTGTTGATTTTTTATCTATGGCAAACGAAAACATCCGCAAAGTCAAATAGAATCAAATAATTTTTCGCATACAACCCTGAATTGTTGAGTTCTCAAGACCTATTGTTTTTTGTAAAGATCGGTTAAGGGAAAGGGGTAGCTTACCTGCCACCTTTTATGTTTTAACAAGAGTAATTGTTTATATGACGAACGATAACTGCCGCACATTCAAACAGAATCAAATAATGTTTTGCATGCATCCGTGAATTGTAGAGTACTCAAGTCCTGTTGATTTTGGTGAAGATCAGTTAAGAGAAAGGGGTAGTTTACCAGCAACGTTTTATATGATAACAAGGTTAATTTTTTTTTTTGACGAACGATAACTGCCGTAAATTCAAACATAAAGAAATAAGGTTTTGCATACATCCCTAAGTTGTAGAGGACTCAAGGCCTGTTGATTTTGGTGAAGATCAGTTACGGGGAAAGGGCGGTTTACCTGCAGCGTTTTATGTTTTAACGTGGGTAAAGTACCTAATTTTGGTAAATAAAGTATCCTGAAAAGCAGATCATAATAATCCACTGTAGAAACGTAAATGAAATATCTATAAGTGAAGAGGTGGAGGTAATTTTCTATAAATGAAATTGATTGTTGAAGGGGAGGGGATAATTTTTATTTATATGTCATGTGTACTACGTTATCAGCAACAAAGGAGTAATTTGTTGTTAAAATTCCTTCCCGGGCTGTTTGGCGTGGTCCAATGTTTTCTACAAAACCAAACGTTTCGCCAGTACTATCGACTGTCATCATCAGTGAAAATCGAGTGCGCTAACGTGAGGTGGTATACGATAGTGACCACAGTACTGTGGTTAAGGGTGAAGAAAGAAGTAGTTTCTATGAAAATATTTCATTTCGAAAATGATTTTAAATATAAATCTTAGAACATGGAAGTAATGTATGGTTCTTCATACCGATATTTTTGTAAAATCTTGTTTGACAAACGATTATTTTCTTTGTTAATATGTAATGAAAATTAGATTATTATTAGCTCCTTCAAGTTGTAAGGTGTTATGAAGTTTGCACTTTGACTAAGTACAGTTTTAAAACTAATATATTGTCAGGTTCTGTATGCGGACGATACAGGAATAATACACATATGATGTGTGTTAAATAAAAAAAATAGTAAAAATAACAATTTAATTATTGTTCTTATCTTAACAGTAATATTTACATTTTTATGTATTAAATAATAATAGTTTACTTTTTCTCTCTATGTGTGTGTGTGTGTGTGTGTGTGTGTGTGTACACTCAGGATTATTCTTGTTTTATACTTATAATTATTATATACGAAGTAATAATTAATGAAATTTGAAATCGATTGTTATAATCCATCGTGTTTTACATGTATATAAATTATGTTATATAAATGAATAGAAAATTTTAATATATTTATTATTTTATTTAATTAATAATTTTGAAAATAGTATCTTTTTGTGTTAATTTGGATTTGTTTAGATCTTAATTTATTATTTATATTTCAGTAGTTCGACTGTTTTACAAAGGTTTATTTTTTGCATTTGGATGCATGTTTTGACGAAGTAACATTATTTGGGGAGTGTGTAATTATTTTTAAGTGAAGAGGGACAATTTGAATAACCATAATAACTTAATCAACACTAGTTCTAATTAAATAATACAAGCCACTAATTACAGATGTCTACACACGATAATTCACCATAATTACTTTACACTAAATCTAAAGCAAAATAACAACTCGAATAACGCAAATTAATTAGCAGATTCAACAAAACTGACTGACCGGACGCTTCTGAATCTTGTGTTTGTTTGTATCCCGCCGAGGTACGAGATGATTCTACCGCTTTCTGGGTTATGCGTTGAGAATAATCGCAATCTTGAAGGCGCTTACGAAATGCTGGAAGTTCCGTTCTACGTCATTGCCGACTTTGTGTACAGTCGAACTACGGGCATGCAACACAGATTGTCTATCTAGTAGGCGTGACAATGCTTTTAAATTGTTTTTAGTTTCCGACTGACCCTTAACATTTTATCTTACTAGCAGTTGTGGATGAAGATTATTGCCATTAGTGACACTTATGGCAAACTCTGTACTTTTAGTATGTGTAGCAGATAATATTATGGTAGATATACGTAATATATATCATAGCAATATACGTAAATATGTGGGCTCACTTCTTCTTCTTCAGCACTACGATCTGAAGAGTATACTTTGCTACGTGACCGAGAAATTGGTGAGCCCTGGCCTTCAACACCAATCTCCTCCAATGTCTCCTATCCATTTCCATTTCAGTGTAATCTCTCACAACCATTTTTTAAAGATTTTCTAGCACATCATGCAACTAAATTATCCTAGGTCGGTTCCTCTTTTTGTTTCTATATAGACTCGCGCCTTCAAGATTTTCTTTGGCATACGCTGGTCATCAATCTGCTCTAGGTGACCCAGCCATGGTATTCGTTGACCTTTTGTAAATATTACAATGTCCTCATGACTCAATGGCTCATCTATCTTCTGGTTATTTCTTATTATCCATTCGTAATCTTCTTTAACCGCGCCATAAACACGTCTTACAATCTTTCTTTCAAGCCTTCTTAGTGTTACTTGTTCCTTTTTTGTCAATATCCATGTCTCGCCTCCATAAGTAACAACCGGTCTGATAAGTGTCATATATATTTTTATTTTTGTCTTATGACTAATGAGTTTGGTTCACAATAAATAGTCTTCTGTTGGCATAATATGCCCTATTTCCTATTTGTATCCTGGCATGTATTGTCGTGTTTATGGACCTTTCATTATCTATCATGTTACCCAGTGTGACGATTTAAAACAAATTTTAAATAGAACAAACAAAAAAATTTTTTTGTTCAAAATAACCCATGATAAAATAATCCACCCTCCCCTTTGTAGCAAATAACCGGTACAAACATGTAAAAAACTAGCACTGACACGGAAATTATCCAGTTGTTACGCTAATTAAAATAATCATTGTAATTATCTCTAAAAGACGTGATAATCACAAATAAAATACAGACGAAAATAAAGAAGCTGCAGTATAATTAATAGTAGCTAATAAAAGGTAAAATAATAATAATCAGAAAGAACTACTTTTCTGTCGATGTGTAAACTAAACTAAATCACTACTCACGGCCCCTAAACCTACCCCATTCGTCTCTGAATCGCGGCCGAGGCAACTGCTTAGCCATGTGTTGCGAGAAGAAATAAGTGTTATATTACCAAACTATGTAGAACTAAATAGGTGCTTTTGTAAAAAAGAGAAATAGGTTGAGGAGAGCGTAAATATGTAGTGAAAGGAAGTAAATATATAAATATATAAACTGTGTAGCCATGACATCTCTTTAAGAAAGTGTATAACAATTACAGTATGTACAATACTCAACCATAATGTAACTGTAGTGCAGTCAAACATAAATGTGAATAGTGAAAATGACCTTCTGAAATAAATCAACAACAACTCACTACGAGCCCCACGTATCCAGAGACCGAGCATCATGAATAAACAACACACTTAGAGTCAACAGATTTAATGGAGGACCACTACAACCGCAACTAAGATCATCCAGAAAACCCCGCCGTAGAGGATCTAGAAGAGGACCAGCTATGGATATACCCAATTCCCAGGTGACACGGAAGGATAACTTCTGTGGTTGTACTTCTTTTAAAAACCCAGAGTAAAGACAGTAAATTTATCGTGAAGACTCATATCAATCCTGTAAATTGTAACGTAGTAATATGGATAGTTAATATTCCTAAATAATAGTAGCCTGAAACTGCAAACAGGTATAACTAAGAAAAAAGTAAATGAACCTATTCTTCAAATGGTTTACACAATGTTCTAAATAATCTGTAATATCATAAAAATTAAAGCCCGGATCCGTGGTATTTTATTAAATATGCAGCTGTATGATTTTGAGCTCATCAGAATAATGTTTTAAACAGAATGAAAGCGTTTAGTTCAGAATTTAATCACTAAGTAAGAATGATAAATGTTGTAGCTAACATCTTAGTAACATCCTAATATATCAGAAACCTTGCATTTAAATTGGTAATGAAGAGATGTCTTTGCTAAACCCAAGAGAGCGAGTAAATTTACGAAACCTTAATCTAACTCCTAAACTTTACAGGTTCCTCATTTGTTTGTAAGTAATCAGTACATACAATGGCAGCCAGTTTAATTGACAAGGGCCAATTAAACTGGTTTCCAGTGTTATAATGTCGAAAAGACGAGACGTTATACGAGGTATCTGAACTTACTAACTGCATCAAATGAATTATCCTTTATCCATAAATTATATAGATTTCTTCTCCTTTCTAATTCAGAAATCACTATGTATTTAGTTTTGCTGATATTTACATTCAGTCCCATTCCATCGGATTTTTGATTCAGCTCCTTGTGTACCTCAACTAGCTGTTGTCTTTATCTGGCTTTTATCACAATATCGTCAGTAGTATACATATATATGTAGGCGTAGTAGAATGCCCGTATAGTGATAACGTTATATATTAGGGACAAGGAGGAAGCGTACCCATTCTGACTGAAATGAAAACAATCACTTTCCGTCCTAATAGTGAATTCACCACAGGATAGAGCTGTGGCTATTTCATCTGATAACGTATGTTGACTTATATAGTTTGAAGGGAGGGGACGGTTATTTGTATTGTATATTGTGAGTATATATGTTTTTCAATAAATTAGGGTGTGTCACATAAGTTTTCCAGTGAAATGTCTAAATCCGACTGACAAATCTCTTAGTCATGTGGGGTTCAGTATGTATCGTACTTCGTAGAACAGAAAATAATTACCTCTGCTAGTCAGCAGTTTTCAAACTTGTTCTTCTCCGCCCTGTTAACATTATCTTTTCTCATCGTGCTTCTTCTTCTTCTGTTTCTCCTTCTTTTTATTTTATTGGCGTTATAATAACTTACAGAATTTAGTATTTTCATTACTATTAATTGATGACTCGTTGGGCACTTGGTGAAACATATTAATACAAAGGTTTTGTAAAATATATAAAAACACTTGGTAAGTTTCACAAATTTTTTTTTAATTAACTCTGACAGCTGTTTCGACTAACTTAAGCCATTGTCAAAGAGCGAGTGCACAATGGCTTAAGTTAGTCGAAACAGCTATCAGAGTGAATTAAAAAATTTGTGAAACTTACCGAGTGTTTTTATATATTTTACAAAACCTTTGTATTTTCATTAATGTCCTGTCTGGAAATATTCTCTATTGTTTTTTCTTCCGTTTTCTTTTCCGACTTTCTCTAAGGGAACGTTGCAATTTGTTTCTTTTCATTGTTGTTGTTGTTGTTGTTGTTGTTGTCGTTGTCGTCGTCGTCGTTGTTGTTGTTGTTGTTGTTGTCGTTGTTGTTGTCGTCGTCGTCGTCGTCGTCGTCGTCGTCGTTGTTGTTGTTGTTGTTGTTGTTGTTCTTCTTCTTCTTCTTCTTTATCCAAAGTTCTACAGTCTTGCGTCGGCCTGGCTTGGCTTACAGCCATTGCTCTCTAGGTCTTCCTTTCCACTTCACCAAACAGAATTCTCTTTGTTTGCCTCTCTCGACCCATTCAATCCACATGCCCTAACCAGCCAATAATTCTGGCGTTAACAAATCGTACTAAATCTGCTCTTTTGAGTAAAGCATATATCTCACAGTTGTTCCTCATCCTCATCCTGTTCCCATACAGGGCCATAAAATTTCCGTAATTTTTTCCGTTAAAATACTTTTAAAGTGAATATATCTGCAGTTGTAGTTGTAAGGGTCCATGTCTCTTATGTATGTATTACCGCTGACCTGGTCACAGTTATATAGAGCTTCATTTTTATAGTAGACTGGTAGATTATTTTGGATCTGAAGAGTTTCTTATTTGCATCGGTATTTGCTCGGTTTGCAGTAATTAACTTTTTGTTGATTTCTTCAGATATCTGATCTGCATTATGCAAACTTGTTACCAGATATGTATAACTTGCTTCAACTTCAAATGTATAATATCTGGTTTTACAATTCTTAAGAACTCTCTCTGTCTCTGATGCACTCATTTCCAGATGGTTGAATTCTTGTCCATGTATTTTCAGGCCCATTTGACATTCCCGTCTGTCCAGATTTTAAAACGTTTCTACAAAAATTGGCACACTATTGGCAACCAAAACGATATGATCTACATAAACAGATCTTTCTTAGCCTATAGGTGACATCGTCATTGCCATCAACATTTTGAATTACTGTGTAAGATGCCAGAGGCTGATCAAACAAACTTGGTCAAACACCACTTGCCATTTTAAAGATTCTGTTCATCCTTCTACCTACCATAACTATGTCCTCGTTGTTCCCATTGTATTCCATAGCAACTTGGATTACCAGTTTCCATTGCATCCCATTTTCCGTTCTAACGAAAAAAGTCAATTACACACAGATCTGCGTTCTAGGCCCATCCCTACCAATGCAAACGTCCGACAAGGGTCTAATATTCTTCTGTACCGTCTTCCATAAAAAATAATGAGGTTGCAAATCTCTTTGCGTCTCTTGAACTGGTTTTATTTGCAAGCTCCACTATGTCTGCAGACAGTATTTTACAAGAAGAATGTTATCTGAACATAAGCCGTAAGGGTGGAGGGGGTGGGTTTGTAGCCAATAAACGCTCGACAAATTGACTAAAATCTCAGTTTGTTTTGTACTCCGTATCGGTCATTCAGTCCCTCTCAGAACTTGAAAACGTTTCAGACGAGTACTCTATGAAAGCGTACGAACAAAAGTCCAAAAGTTCACAAGTTGATTATTAAATAACGAGTGACAATTCAGTAAAGTACAAGATTGTCCCACAGGCATTAAAAAAGACACTTGATGTTTGATGGATTATTGTGCATGTTTAATACACAAAATAAGTTACAGTTAAAACATTATTTATCTACGATTTGTGGATGTACCCAACCCGTGAACGACCCTGAACACCGGACAACAGGAGGAGATCGCAGCGGTATCCACAGTACTATATTCCAGGACTGGATCATCGACATCTCATCATTCATCATTAAGGGAAATAAATTTATTTTTTTTTATAAACTTATAAAAACATTTATAAACGTAAAGACAAAAGAACCCATATAAATAAAACATTTATGTTTCAGAATATAGGAAAAATTATTTTAAAATTGTAAAAAAGGGCAACAGAGACAGTATAATTAGTATTATTTTTTAATCATAAACAGTATTAAATTGTTAGTGCAATTTGAAATAATCATTAATAAATCCTAAAACATTCCAATATACGAGCTACTTACGAGCTACGAGCTAACCAGCTACTTATTCTAAGCGACCCCTATAGGCCTACATCGCAATATATAAATACATTACACATTGTAAAATAGGTATGTATCATATGGCAGTGGTACGGCAGGTGAACTGCGAGGGTGGACAGGACTCTATAGCCGAGGTGAAGGCAGCCTGTCTAGAGGAAGAACACCACGAAATCAAAATACCTGGTGCTCCAGGTTGGGGGTTGATAGTCAGCTGTGAAAAAGTCATTGTTGCAAATGCTGAATAGAAATTAAAGAATGGAGTCGACTCTTGGAGCAGGCTAAGACCCACCAAGGGTTGTAGAGCCACGGCTGATGATGATGGTATAAAATATTGTTACGACGATCTCACTGGTCGTCGTATGGTTCAGTGGAAAACAAAATACAAGACACCAATGGAGTCACTAATAACCAGCTTTAATTTATCACAAATAACAATTTGGAATCGACAAGACAGTGTTTCACAAAAAAATCAATAGAAATTGTCCACACGCAATAATAATGTCAACTAATAGAGTCCCGCATAATTATAACACACATAACACTTCACCACAATACTTTGAATCTTGCTGCAATAAATCTCCACTTAAACTGAAACTAAGCTTCGCTGAATGCTTATATTTATACCCCGCTGAGATTCCAGAATAATCTATACTAGGCGTCAACACTACTAGAAAACACTAGAGCGTTATTGCTTGCCGTCTTGAACACAGTGCGCGCGGACTGGCGAAGTCGGGAACAGTCTCGGCTATGGACGCGTGACAAGTGTCACGTAATTGTCCTTCATCTCAAAGTAGCAGCAATTTTTACGCACACACACACATAGCCGCGCTCCGCTGGAATAACCGAGAAACACGTAGAATGTTGAGTAAAGGCGTAACAGTATGTTGTGTATAATGCAATAATACTGTGTAAATGCCTATACAGTATAATACGAGGGCTATTTTTTTTTCAACCTCCGGTGAGTTGGCAAACCTGGTTCTGTTGTCATAGCAACAATCTGATTGTTGATTAATGTTTTTGAAGCTTTCTTCTAACCTATAACCACTGATTTTATACCTATTTTGTCTATTAGTGTGGTGACGACAGTTTATTATGGCAACTACAATTAAAATTGCCCCCAAGTGTGAGATTCGGTCTGTTATTAGATTTCTTCAAGCTGAAGCTCATAGTAATGCAGAAATTCATTGAAGTTTGTGCAGTGTGTATGGAGAAAATGTGATGAGTGATGGTTCAGTTCGGGAATGGTGTCGAAAATTTAAAGAAGGGCGAATTGATGTTCATGATGAAGGAGGACAAGGAAGAACGTCCGTGGCTAATGATGATGTTGTTGAGAGGGTAGACAGGATGGTTCGAGAGCACCGTCGTTTGACAATTACTGAACTTTCTGCTGGTTTTCCTGAAATTTCTAGGTCTTCTCTCTATGACATTCTTATTCAGAAGCTTGGGTATAGGAAACTCTGTGCTCGGCTGGGTTCCCAAATGTCACACAAAACCTGCCTCATGAATTTGGTTGGGAAGTCCTTGATCACCCACCTTATAGCCCAGACTTGGCACCAAGTGACTACCATTTGTTCGCTGACTTGAAAAACTGGTTAGGTGGGTAGCGGTTCGACTCCAATGATGAGTTAAAGTGCAGTGTGGCAGATTGGCTGACTACTCAAGAGCGAACATTCTACAACATGGGCATAGAAGAGTTGGTGCCTCGATATGACAAGTGCCTCAACAATGGTCGTGACTATGTAGAAAAGTAATTTACATATATATATGAAACTTTTGTATATAATAAAATTACTGATGTTATTCATGTAACTGTTTATTGGTCTATCGGAGGTTGAAAAACAAATAGCCCTCGTATTATAATTAATTACATAAAACGATTATATAATCAATATTATAAGTAGCAGTGGCGAAGCTAGTAGTTAATGAATGGGTAGGCAAAAATCTTACGGTAAATTTTTTTAAGGAATCACTAAAAGGTGGTTCAAATCGGACGCTGAGGTAGAATTTGCTGTTAGCGAATGGTTCCGCAAACAGCCGTAAGACTTTTACTAGCAGGGAATCTACAGATTAGTGCAACAGTGGGACTCATGTCTTAATGTTAATGGAGACTTCTTTTAAAATCGTTGAATAAAAAATGCTTTACAGCTCTAAACGTGTTTCTATTGAAAAATCCTTGTATAAGTCATACACAATAATACATCTGATTGAACTTCAAATTTTTAAACTTGAATAGTTTCTATATATATGTTTAATGTTACAAACAATTCAAAAAACAATCTTGATCATCTGTTAGTTCAGCAGAATAACATGCACACTTTTAATAACCGCTTAAAATAAGCACACTTATTAACAACACAGCGCGCTTTAACTTAACTGTTTGTACCATAGAAGTGAGACATGCCTCAGCGCTCTATGTGTACAGCACAGGACAATCCCCCTCCCCCGCACTTCACTATCTCTCCAGCACATTGCTTACATACGATGTATACAAAAAACGCTAAGGCAAGTTCACGTTGCCTCATTCGCTTTACGCCGAATCTCACCTGTCACCATCTAGCGGTCGCTCAGTAAAGCACATTTCAGCTTAATAAATTCGACAATGTACAATCTTTACGTTACGTAGTTCATACGTATTTATAATCTTTATTCTACAGAATTTTTAAGGTAGGCATTGCCTCAATTGCCTCCATGTAACTTCGCTTTTAAGGTTTTAATTATTAATACTTATTAATAATTAAAACCAGAAAAGCTTAAAAGCGGGACCAGAATTACATATATCTGAAAGAAGAAATAAAAAATTCGCGCAAAACAAACGCGATGTAGGCTAAAGCGTATCGTCTCAACTCACTCACAATTCATTCCGCCTGCAATAGTTTGGACCGGTGCCCGCTGCCGGTCTGCGTCATCGCAAACTCGAGAGCTTTTGTTTTATTCTTTAAGTGTGTCTTTTCTTTATCGTTATTGTTTTTCTTACCCTTGTGTCAGCAAAAACGTGCCGAAGTAAAGCAAATAGGGGAGGCGGAGGAGACTCCCTCATACCGTCTTCCTGTTTGTTAAGGGTTGCCTCATCTTACCACATGGCCTTACACGTCCTTTGATTTGATTGTTCCACTCGTCACTATTCACTTCAACAAAAAATATCACTATAAATGAAGTAATATCATAAACGTTTTCCCCGTATTTCTCACATAATGTTTTCTTAATATTTTTGTATATCTTTAACGTAACAACCACTTTTTGCTACCTTCAGATGTATAAGAATGGCGTTGACTATTTACAAGCTATAAGAAAAGGCTCAGTTGAGTTCTGCAAGTAAATATTGTTTTACTTAAGCAGGTTACTAGCCCACTGTAAAACCCCCAACCTGTAGGACCAGGAGTTTGATTTCGGAGTCTTCGAGGGTAACTCGGAAAGAAACCCGTATGAAATTTTATAAAACAGTAGCTGTTCCGACATTCCTTTACGCAAGTGAGACATGGACCCTCGGTAAAGGGGAGAAAGGAAAATTCAGGCTGCTGAAATGAGATTTCTAAGAAGTGTCCAAGGATTCTCCCTTCTGGATAGGAGAAGAAAACATAGACATTAGACAAGACTTAAAGATCCAGTCTTTAAATGAGACGATTAAGGAGTATAAGAGGAGATGGTGTGGACATGTGGCCCGAATGCCAGATACCATATTTCCAGTGGCAGCTCTCAAGTACAAGCCAAGTGGAAAGAGGGATGTTGGTAGACCGAGGAGGAGATGGGTTCCGGCACAGGCCAACTAGGGCCTAATCCCTGTAGTGAAGATGATGATGAAGAAAAGGTATGACAAAGTTGTGGATCACTGACCATATAATACATGACAGGATGATTGACACTAAACTTCAGGAATTTCCAGGAGAAAGAGAGGGCATTCAAAAATAACATCTAGACGAAGATAAAAAGAAGAAAACAAAGAGACATAATGAAGTGTTATCCTTCTTCTTCACTTCAAGGATTAGGCTTGGAGTCTGGTTTGTCTTCACAGCCACCGTTTTCTTGGTCTACTTCTATCTCGTTCTGCAAGAGGTGAGTACTGGCTTATCTTTTTTGGTATTCTCTAGTCACCCATTCTGTGTTGTATTCAGTTTCATTTATTTTGTTTAATTTTGTCGTTAATCGAGTATATATTCTGCTCTTGCCTTATGTCTGCATTCCTTAAGTGATCTCTTAGAGTGCATCCTTTGACTCTCCTTAAGAATGTCATTTCAGCAGCTTCAATTCGTTTTCTCTGATTTTGGGTGAGTGTCCAGGATTCACTCCCGTACATCAATACTGGTACCTCCATTACTTTATAAAATTTAATTCCGTATCTTTTCATACTCTCTTTCCCAGAGTCTTATAAGTTGCACCACACATCTTCTGGTATGTATTATTTTATTATCGATATCGTTTTCGTATCCATAGCTTACGTCGTACTCTAGATAGCTGTAGTGGGATATTTGTCGAATAACGTTATATTCTACTATTACTTTGGTGCGTACTGAGAATTTTCCTTTGCCATTATTTTAGTTTTTGCTGTGGAAATTTTTAAATTATATTCACAGCCACTTTTTATTAAAAACTTCTTGTCCGCGTCCGTCTGCTTCTTCTTCTTCTTCTTCTTCTTCTCCTTCTCCTTCTCCTTTTCCTTCTTCTTCTTCTTCTTCTTCTTCTTCTTCTTCTTCTTCTTCTTCTTCTTCTTCTGCTTCTTCTTCTTCTTCTTCTTCTTCTTCTTCTTCTTCTCCTCCTCCTCCTCCTCCTCCTCCTCCTTCTTCTTCTTCTTCTTCTTCTTCTTCTTCTTCTTCTTCTTCTTCCTCTCGTTGTTCTTCGTAAAGCAGGGTCATATAGAACACTTGATCGAGTCGGTAACTGATCGTTAAGCTTGGTTGCCTTGAGTATTAACCGCTTACTGCAGAAACGCAACATGTCCATATTTCCTAATTTTACAGTAGAGACAAAAAACTGCATAAAACCAGTTGTTTGCAATTTTTCCCCTTACGTGTATTTTTCTTTTCTTAATATAGGTATACTCGCTTAATATATACATTTAAAAGTCTTTTATGACGCAAGGGGAAAGGGGGGATTTTTTCGGTTTTGGACATGTTCCCTTTCTGCAGTAAATTGGGTTTTCAAATGAATTTTTGGGTTAAATTAATTTAAAAAATATATAATCTTACATATAAACTTATTTTATTGTAATAAACATTGTTTGTTAAATATTTCTGAATAATATTTGACGTTTTGGAATGTTGAATTACTCAGTTATCTTCGTCTTCATCACGAGATGCCGTTGTTATAGGCCATGATGTGATTGAATTCCAAAACTGCATCTTGTCCTAAGGGATACAGACCAAAGTTTTCCTGATGTCATCCATTTTTTTGTTGTTTGTAGGGAGTACAGATGTGCAGGCTTTCTTTGAAGGGAGTTCCAAAGGTTGTACAGCGTTTCTCAGCCTTAAAGTGTCCATCGTCAAGCCAACAATATTCATGTTGCACTTAACACTATGCGGAGTTTCAGCTGAAAAGATCATCTAACGGTATTTTGAAATAGTGAAAGCCCTTTTTAGGTGTCTAGGAACATCTTTACCATAAGACTCATCGCTCAGGCAGTTTTTTTTTGTAGAATTTAGCCCACCAGGAACTGTAGTCGATGAAATAATCCACCTTCATTTGAACAATGGAAAACTTGTTAGGCTTTTTTGAGGAATGTTTTATGAGTTCAACAACTTCATCCACTCTATAGCATCTTTCCTCCTTCCTCAATGGAACATTTTTCCTCATGGAAAAAGATGACTTTTTCCTAATTATCCCGAAATCCCTATCATTCGGCATGAACGAGTGGCCTCTAGCGGAAAAAGTAACTTTAGTATCATTGAATCTTTTGTTCTCACACAGCCCCATCATCAGCCTAACCAGAGTATTGTTTTTGTTTTGGCCCGCACAGTTGTCCCCAAAAAGGTATAACATTTTTACGTCCTTGTCGATTTTATTTTCGATGTACCAATTCAACATAGCACACACTTCATTTGAGCCCTTCCCTCCCTCACCTTCATGGTAGATGAAAACTGTCATTCCCGCGAAGCTAGGTTATGCACACCGAAAACATTCACGGTAAGTTGCCTAAAGTAGTAGGTGTCCTGAACAGGAATGCAAGGTAGAGAGATGTTGGCCATGAAATCAATACAGAATCCAAAAATTTTTTTAGGCTTCTTCACACATTTGGCAGTGATTTCCTTAAGTGAGGTGTAAAATCTTTTTGGCTCTGCGCTTATGCACTAGAAGTTCGGCGTCAGCCACTCGCTTCGCATTCTCATTGAGGGAGGGGCTTTTAATTTTTAAATTGAGCTCCTCGCATGTTACACAGGCATCCTTCACAGGTTGGCCAAAACAAAGTGAACAATTTTCATTGAAATACTGTCAGAAAAATTTATAAGAAGGCCTCTTCTCGCTTCCTAGGATTGTGATAAGAAAATCTTGTTCTTTTTTCATAAACATTTCAGGCATGATTTGAACGTTAAGGTTAGCTGGAAGATACTTTCTTTCATTACCAGTATAGTGGTCACTTTTAGTTGGAAAGCTTTCGGTATGGGTTCTCAAGCGAGTTAAGACGGAACCAGGTATTGCATTGCCAGATGTTTTTTTGCCTCTCTCATCCTTAGGGGTTTCATTGAGTTGGAAGAGTTATGAAAGGCGATAACACTGCTTTCAAGTGTATCCATACGTTTTCATAAATGCTTTTTTACATACCTTTGTACGTATACCATCATGCAGCATGTGATACTTCACGTTAAAAGCTCTGGGCTTCGTTGTAGATGACTCTGGCCTAGGCCTTTCTCTTTCTACTGGACAAACTTCCATCAGAGACTGGATATATATATGTCTTGTTCTGTTTTTGTTTCCATGTTGTGAAGTTTGGAAAACATTTCAATCATGTCTTCTTTCGTGTAAACGTCCAGACAATTATTTTTGCAGCTGAAACCAAAACAAAAAAATTAGTCATAACTAAAAGGAAGTCGGTTAGGTTAAGTTTGTGAAGGTTAGTTTAGGTTAGGTTAAGTTTGTGAAGGTGAGTTTAGGTTAATATAAGTTAGATTAGACCTACATTACTTTGAAGAATTGTGAGATTTTAAGGTGAGTATTACGATAGGTAGGCCTAATTTAGGTAAGTAAAAGTATTTCAAATGAAACGAAAATATTTACCTGCAAACATTTGAGCCTAGTGTTTTAGCTAGCACAGTTCGAAAACTAGCCACCTAGCGCCACCACAAAAATATCGTTTACTGCAGACAGGGATCTTGTCCCGGATTAGTTCCCTATCTGCAGTAAACGGAAAACTGAAGGCGTTGCTTGTGCTATCGTGCGAACAAGTTTCCTTTCTGTGGTAAACGATCCATTGACCCATTCAAAACCGTAATCGTAAAGAAAAAGGAAATGTGTAAATGTTGTACTAATTGCCTTTCTGCAGTAAGCGGTTTTTATTTTTGTAAGTTGTTTTCATTATCAACTACTGTAACTTGTCGTCAGCAGCCATAATGGTTTTGTAAAAATCATATTTTAAATACCCAGCAGTTGGAAAAATTACGCTTAGGCTATGCTAATCATTGCGCTTTCCCTGTCGAAGTTGCCAATGCACAGTTTAATTCTTTATATTAGGGATATTCAAGACTAATCACATACACCACGGAAGGACAACCTGAGAGATCAACGTATTAAAATAATAATACATGAAAAGTACTAATTTTGATATCGCATGAAATTAGCTGTTTTTTCAGAAGGGTATGCGGCAGGAATAAGTGAAGGGATGATGTTGGTCGTAGGGCGGCTTCAGAAGCCACAGTGCGAGAGAAGATGTCTGGGTTGTAAAAGGAAAAGTTAGAGTAACCAGATGTAACGAAGGCTGACTAAACAGTTGAACGCGTAGACCTTGAATTGAAGACGATGTTGCAGAATATCACATTACCTGTATTTTACGTCAGGTAATCTGTAAGGATTTGGGGTTACAGATCTTCACATTGAAGACAAAGGCGATGGCGTTTAATGGAGGTAATCCTACAAGAGCTAAACTTGTTGTAGATGGAGCATGTAAGAAATTTTAAATATCTGAGCTAAAATTAGTCTTGGATTGCAAACAATCGAGTTGCCAAAAGATGTTAAGTTCAACCATGTGTTCGGGACTATCAGGGAAAGTCTATTATTCTAATAGTTTCGGATGTTGGTTATCATACAGACTATTTTAACGTTCTGTACTGCTACACGAAATAAGTCAGTTGTATTCATGCCAAACAAGGTCCTTAAGTTTCTAAGATATGAGGTTCTCGGTCGCCCAACTCCTCTCTTTCCAAGTACTTTTCCCTGTAACATGGACTGCAGTAAGTTAAAATCTCTGTTCGTTTCTCATGAGATGTCCCACATACTGAAGCTTTCTTACCTTCACTGTCTTAATAACTTTCCTCTGTTTCTTCACCTTTCTAAGAAGATCAACATTAGTTCTATGTCCTGTCTATGAAATGCTCAGTATTCTACGGTAAAGCCACATTTCGAACGATTCCAATTATTCAGTTGTGGCTTCAGTCAAAGTCCAAGATTTTACACCGTAGAAAATGACCGTGAATACGTAGCATGGTAAAAGTCTCATATTTATGTTTATTGTTAAATCGTGACTTTTGAACAAACGGCTCATTCTAGTGTACACTGCTATTGCATTTTCAATTCTACTCTTTATTTCTTGAGAGTGATCCAATTATTTATTGACTATAGTATCAAGATATGTCAATTGGGTTACATTTTCAACTGCCCTTTGGTTTATATTAAGGGTGCAGTTTGAGGAGAACTCTAAGATCAATGAACAAAACAACACTATTGAAATTGTCCAAGGCGATGGCCCTCATCACACTTCTCTAGGATCTGAAAATGGAACTTCAATGAGTCCCAGGCTAGTCGTACCAATCGACTGGCCAATCGGAAGAAATGAGATTTCTCAGTCAGGTCACAGTGTATACTCTTCAGATCGTAGAAGAAATGCAGACATACAGCAGAAACTAAATAATGTGAATATACTCGATTGGAATGTCCAATATCGACTGAAATGGTTGGACCATCTTAATCGAATGGATGACTGCCGCATTCACAAACCACTTTTTAAGTATAAGCCAAAAGAACGGAGAGAAGTGGGAGGTCCGTAGAATCATTACAGTGACCAGCTCTAGTCTGTCTGTTTGTCTGAGAACGGAATAAAGCATTTTTCGTTTAGTCCTTGTAGATGATGATGATGGTGAGATGAAGACGACGGCAGTTTCAATGCAAGGAAATCACTCATAACCACTCCGAGGCACAGAATAACCATAATTACAGACAGGCTAAGTGATCAAGTATTGTTTTCTATGTTATACAATGTAAAGAGATGTTTTTCGAAATTCAGTGACTTTGTGAGCAAACAACCGGAGGTCTTGCAAATTTTGAGGATTTTTAAATGAGCTATGACTATTTAGTGTAAGTCTATTAAAAAAAAAGATTAAAATCAGTTATATAATCTTAAGTGATGACGTGGAGATTAGTTGTAATGACGGACATCATAAGGCTTTGAACCTTATACTTGCAAAGAAGAAGGAGAAGAAGAAGAAGAAGAAGAAGAAGAAGAAGAAGAAGAAGAAGAAGAAGAAGAAGAAGAAGAAGAAGAAGAAGAAGAAGAAGAAAGAATTTTTGAGAAACTTTGGACACAAACGTAGGTTTCATGATCATTAATCGGTGTTTAAGTTTTCGTTTTTTGTAAATAGTTACTGTTCTACAATATTGTGGCCGCGAGTGCACAGTGGCTATGTCCTGACGATGGTCTATGATCAAAATCGATCGAAATTAAGAATGTGAGTAATTAAAACTTTATTATAAATCATATGTATGGTATCTTTAGGTTATGAACAATGAATACACCACAAGAGTAGATTGAGTTTATAAGTACCATTAGTAAGCAATACGTGTGTGTATATTATAAATACATCATATTATCATTAAGAACTTTTATATTCAACTTTTTTGTAAAAAAGAAACACTTTCAACGAAACGGAAGACCAAAATTCTTACAAGGTACCCTATTCTGTTTTATTTTATATTTATTTATTTTTTAGAGTATATGTTAATACATGTAGGTCATATTTTAGTAGACTTAAGAAAAGTTTTTGTTCTTTTAGATATTTTGTCTCTGAGATCACTCATCAAAGTATTCATTTTACCAACAACCCTGTAACAAAATTACTTATTCAAGTCTGTGTGTACTATTGGCATTGGTTTTGGGTTATGTGACTTTATTAACAGCATTCGGATGCTCTATCGGGCAAATTATGTGACATATCCTAGTTTACGGGGGAACATACTCTCACAATGACAATAACTGTCTGGCAATATAAGTCAACATACGTTATCAGATAACATGGCCGAGTCTTCTGTACAACCCCTCAACCAGTAAAGTGGGGCAATAATGTGATTGCATTTCTATTCATTTCTGTATACACTATTAATGTCGCACGAACGCAAACACGCGCTCACAAGTATACAGAGTATGATATTAACATATATCTTCCAATTTATAAGCACAAACATTTACAGTGAATCTCTACCAATACCTGCTCCTCTCAGCAAATCTTGGGTAGTCTTCTATAACGGACCATCGCAGTACTTATACGATAGGTAAAACCCAGCGCGTGCTGTATCCACCGCGACCAATAATTTATGCTATGTGTCAAGTACTGGGTACTTTTTCCTCTGTGAAGTACTGGGTACTTTACTTTGTGTTCCGGTCTGCCAGTCTTCTAACTGTTTGTAAATACTTTCTTCCTTCCTTAGTCAGAAGTATTTTTAACATCCCTAAAGGAATTTCTTCGACTAAAGGAAAACTACTTAGTTCTTCTGTTATTCATATCTATGTTAATGAACCGATCATACTATAGCTATAAATAATGGCAGTCAGTAAGGGGATGAAGAGAGTGAAGGGGTGTCTGCTTTTGTTAGCGTGCGTGCCTTCAAATCGAAGATTTCCCCCAGGGGTGGGTCAATCGTTTTATCCAAATTAACTCACACACGGAAGTACATCGATTCACCCCACGCTTTGATTTAGTTCTCTGTTTAGTAACAAGACAATTTTGAAAAATAACTGTATTATCTTCTTAAAATAACAATGAGCAAATTTTCCAGACATATCATCTGAATTCTGTCGGTTGGTAAGGGGAGTATTTACCATCATCATCATCATCATCGCTGGTGCTACAACTCATTGCTGAGTTTTGACTACCTCCAGAGGTAACGGTCTGGTCTGACTTTCCAGTCCCTTAGTCCAAATAGTTTGCTCATATTATCAATCCTTTGCAACTTTGGCCTGCCTCTCTTGCTTCTTCCATCCAACTGTATCGTAAAAACTTCCTCGATATTTCGTCTTCTGTCACCCTCATCAAATGTCCGGCCCAAATCCATCATGATAATTTAATATATTTTATAACATCTTCATCCATAAAGAGGGGGTATATTTTTTATTATAACACCCCTTTTACATATTGTTCCATAAATTTTCCGTAATCTTTGGTTTCCTAGCTAGAGTGTGTTTTATCCGGACAGAGAGCAAGTATACTTTGAAGCCCCGAAACTGGAGGAACAGGTACTCTGGTTTCGTGTCAACCTCCCTCACACCGGTAGATTTCCGCATGGCTAGTGAGCCCGGTATGGCCATAAGGCGATTAAAGGTAAGCATAGGTAATGACACACATGGATATACTACAGATGGATTCTTGTGGGACACCGGATATTTTAGAAAGAGGACGACGGTTCAAAAGCCCGTCACACACCCCTCTCTCGACCAACACATTCACTTCATTCCCTCAGTCAATATCTAGCCCCTGAAGCTGCTGCAACTGGTAAAAAAATTGTTAGAAATTAAAAATTACCTGTGAAACTATACCAAGTGTTTACTTCTTCAATTCAAGTATTAAAAAAATTGTATACCAAGTGTTGAACGATCATTGGATTTTAACATTTGTAAATGAATTTTAACAAAACGTGTTTGCAAACAGAATTAACCCTTTCATTTTTGGTACAGTCTTCAAGTTGTGTAATTTAATAAATTATATAGATTGGTAGTTACCTTTATCTAATTCCTTCCTTGCAACTTAATTATTTGCGTAACAACGCGTTTCAGGATCACAGTCCCATCATCAGGTTATAAAATTAAATCATGCACTAGTCACTCGTCGTTAAGTTTTTAAAATTACAAAACCACTGCACAACATTCGTATTCGCGCAAACACATAGCTATGTGTATTCACTCACGTGCGCGTCGTCGTAAAGTTCCCCATTATATCGGAAACGACAATAAAGGAACTAAACAACTTCTTTATACCCCCACTTAGCCTACAGTGCGTACACATTTCCGTGAACAAGCTTTAAGTTAAATGTCCTTTCTTGCTATTATTAACTAGCGAGTTCAGTCACCCATGTCGGTATTTTCACATTTCTTTCTAGTTACATTCTGTGTGTATGTGTGGTGTGTGTGTGTGTGTGTGTGTGTGTGTGTGTGTGTTTTGTGTGTACATTCTTTTTAATACCGAACGTTTTAACACCTTTCTCTTTCACGCTTTTAACTGCAAGTTCATTTTCGGCACAGTTTTAAAGTGCGATATATTGTCAAAATCTTTCCTCTTTCTTTCTATATTCAACGCAAACAACAACTTAGGTAAAAACTCTTTTCGTCCCTTCCTATCACCGCCTTGGAGCGCGGTCACTCACCCATATAATAAAACATATTTTATAATATAATTAAGAAGTAAAAGGTAGTGGGCGGATAGAGAACATTAAGGAAGAAATTAAATTGAACATATGGAATGTTTTCGAAATAAGGGCGAGTCGGAGTAATTTTACTATAGTAGTGTGCAACATTGTTAATTCTATTTGTGATTATAACCACTAATGCAACTTTATTAATTAAAAAACGTATTTGATGCGCGCGCGCAGTGTACCTCAACACAACAGATTGAATATACAGAAATACAGGTGAATGGGTGAGTATCTCTGAAGTGAAACAGCACGCAAAATTACAGCTGTCTCCGAGCTATTGTAAAAAAGCCAATTTCAAGGATTGTGTTAACGACGTTATAAGGGACAAAAAGTGACGCCTGTCGCCGAGTTTTTCATTCCGCGTCCATATTGATTGCATGCATATGCGTAATTTCCCCCGAGGATAACATTTCATCCGCCCGAGTAAGTCGCCAGAGACAAGAACAGCCTTAACCATGACAAAGATAACAATGTAATTGGCTGAACAACAATGTTGAATATGGCAGACAACAATGTCTACCTTATACCGCACACATGATCGCGCCGCCTGAATATGGCAGACAACAATGTCTACCTTATACCGCACACATAACTATTGTTACACGGTCTCGCGTATTGTCGTATGGTACAGTGAAAACAAAATACAGACACTAATGAAGCCATTAATTGCCACCTTTAATTAGTCACAAATAACAATTTGTAATCAACAAGATACTCTAGTACAACCAATCAAATTAAAGTTAGGCTTAATAGTACGGAGACAAGTCAATTATACATTCCAACACACTTAATAACTTTTTTTTTTAAGTATCGGCCATCTGAGGACCACATGCCAAATTCAATTCTTTATGCCTTGTTTTTTCTTTTTCTCCAATAATTTTTCATCTTTTCACTATGTCTCTTCTTCCTGTCTTCAGTCCACCTTGAACCTGCGTTCTTCTCTTACCTACCTTGGACACCTTATATTTTTAACAATTTTTCCAAAAAAACTTCTCTTTCAATTTCCACGTTTATCTTATTTTTTTTCTAAATCCTTTTCGACTTCTTTAATTCAACTTGATGTTGACAGATATTTAAAGATCTGTTTTGTTAACCTATTGTCGTCCATTATATATAAATGTCCAAAAAATACTAGTCTTCATTTTCTCACTGTTTCTGTTATATTCTCTATACTTTGATATATTTTATCATTACTTCTTGATTTTCAACCTTCTGAAGTTTCTAATAATTCGTCTTTTCGATATTTTTAGTTTGTCTAAATTATAACTTAATGCTAGACATATTCTTGCATATGGGCATGCTGGAACCTTGTTATTTTATTGTTATGATAATTTGTTTTTAATGTTTATGAGAAATTTGTTTTTTCTGCAAAAATTCTTAAGCCTGTTTTACTGGGTATGTACTCTAAAAAATGAAGTTGTGTTACTGCATATATTAAATGTTTAGAAAATATAGAAAAGTCATCTGCAAATGGCAAACAGTATATTTCAATATGTTTGTACTTAATAACTTTATTTTATCTTATTAATAAATGTGTTTCTTTCAAAATATTATGGTAATTCTACAGCTCAAAATTTACCAGCATAAAGAAGTCGCAACTTACTGTTGTTTGAAGTCAGTAGTGTGGAGCCAACAATTATAAATTGGCAACAGATTGAAGAAGGTGAAGAAACACCGGAGTAATCAGTGGAACGACGGTGTTGGAGGACAACTTAAATGCAAATGCGTGTCCTAGAAGACTTTGTTTCACACTGCGCTTACGATGTTGTGATAACAACCAGATAAAGACAACTGCTAGTTTAGGTATACAAAGAGCTGAATCGAAAATCCCCTTGAATGGGACTAAATATAAATATCAGCAAAACTGAATACATGATGATTTTGCATCACAAAGAGAAGAAATATATATAGTTTTTGTATCGAGGATAATTTATTTGATGAATTTGTTAATTTCTGTCACCTGGGTAACATGATAGATAATGAAGGGTCCGTAAACACTACACTGCATGACATAATACAAATAGGAAATAGGGCATATTAGGCCAACAGCAGACTATAGAGAAGCAAACTCTTTAGTCGTAACACAAAAATAAAGAAATATATAAGACATTTATCAGACCGGTTGTTACTTAGGGAGGCGAGACGTGGTGATAAAAAAGGAACAAGAAACACTAAAAAAGTTTGAAAGAAAGATCTTAAGACTTGTTTATCACCTGGTTAAAGAATATGACGAATGAAGAATAAAAAATAACCAGGAGATAGATGAGCTATTAAATCATGAAAACATTGGAAGATTTGTAAATTAGGAGTGGACCAAACACGGCTTAACAGCGCGGAGGCAAGTCAATTACATTCCAACAGTCTTTATGACTTTATTTTATCTTATTAATAAATGTGTTTCTTTTAAAATAGTGGGGCAGCTCTACAGCTCAGGGAACTTACCAGCATAAAGAAGTCGCAGCTTACGATTGTCTGAAGTCAGATAACAAGTATAAGTTGGCTACAGCTTGAAGTAGGTGAAGCACTGTTTTAAGCAGTCATCAGGGAATTGGAAGGACAACTTAAATGTAAATACGTACGCGTCATAGAAGACTTTGTTTCCAACTGAGCAGCTTCTGCTATACACATTAACTTCAACTCGATCTTTTGATGTCGCGTTAATGTATCTCACACACATATATAGACTTTTAATGAAAGGGCTGCTTACAGCCCCTGCTTATTAACTCCTCCCATAGCTCATCAAAAGTTACACGACAGCGTTAACGATTGAAATTTAGCCGCGATAAGGTGTGGATTGAATTCTGACACTTTGAGAGAGACGCAGTTATAAACTTGGTAAGCCATCGAACTTTGGTAATTACACATATAGGATTGGGGGGGGGGGGCTTGGCTTGTAACAGGGATCTGTTATTAGCACCACAATATCAATAACCGTATGAAAACCTGTCACGCACAATGGTAGTGAATGCAGAGTTACTAAAATTATTGTTACGACGGTCGACTTGATCATCGTATGGTAAAGTGGAAAACAAAACACAAGACACCAATAAGTCACTAAAAAACCAGCTCTAATTATCACAATTAACAGCTTGTAATCAACAAGTTATTCAACAATATTATTCTTGTACAACAATTCAAGGTAATCTGTCCACACAAATAATAATGTCACTATTATCCCTTTAATTCTAATGTCATTTCCGCACTTTTTACTAATACACCACTTGAAACGCACTGTGTAAATCGTCCGACAATAACTCGAACCTCACTTGAATATATCTCCACTTAAAACTGAAACTAAGCGCGTCGCTGAATGGTTATGTTTATACCCCACTGATATTCCAGAATAATCCATAATATGTGTCCAACTACTAGAGCGTAATTGATTGCGACCTTTAACACAGTCCGCGCGGACCATTATGGTCTGGAATAGTCTCGGCTGCGGACAGAAGAATAAGAGAAAAAGAGAGAAGATTAACATTAAACATACTGGCATAGAGAATAAGAACCGGATAGCCTAATCAATACTGCTGTCAAGCGTATAGTTGTTTATAGCTAAGTATGGCTACTTAAAAATAGGAAAAAAATGTTGAAAACAACGGATATAGATATTTCGCGGAGGGCGGAAGGAGGGTCAAGAATAAGGATTGATAGATAAGAAATATTGTGAAGGTAACAAACACAATGATAAATATATCACCTCACCATCATCATTATATTCACAACGCAGCATACGCAAAGTGTTGCCTGTTGTGCCTTCAAAACCCCTCCGGCCATCTATTTCTGGGTCTACCCACACATCCATGGGCTTGTTCTATAGGCTTGTATTTCCAGACTTGTTTGACCAGTCTGGAATCTTTCTACGTGTTCAATCTTCCGTTGTGTGTATTTTTTTTTAAATTTGTCATTCAAGATAACAATTTTTAACTCTTTTACGGCCTCATTCCTTATATAGTCAAGTTTAGAACATCTTTTAACTCCTCTTAAGAACGCAATTCCGAGGCCTGATTTTGGATGTAATTTTCTTGGTTGTTGTCCATTGTTTTATTAAAACGGTAAATACGTTTTCTCTCTAGTCTTAAATAATTTCTTAATTATTTTTATTTTTTTTTGGAAAAATACGGCTACGTTATAATCCCACCCTCAGGGGATCTTATTTAGGCCGCAGCAAAACGACAAAACTACAGGATGTTACACAATCGAGTACGGCGTTTCTTGGCCGACCAAACGATAGCCGACAACTTTTTCGGGTCAGTTGTAGTTGCGCGGAGCAAGTATTTTGAGTTGCATAATCTTCGACCGTGAGTTACAGTTTCATTTCGACCAGTGTGTGTAAACCAAAACACCTAAGAGCGCGGAATTCAGTTCTCCCAGTGCCCGAAATAAAATGCTCACATTGCAAAGTGTTTTGCCTCGCGCAGGAGTGAGCAATCACCGAAATCGGTAATTGCAAATAACATACTATGCATTGTAAATTTAAATTGTTATTAGTTACAAATATTTTAAGTTGAACTAAAAATTAGACTATTATTTTCTGGGCCTTCTTATATTACTAATACCATGTGCAGTATATTAATATGGTACACATTCTTTTCTTATATGTGAAGAACACGTTCTCTCCCTGTGTTCTTATATTCATGTTCTCAACTTCTTCAAATAATGGGGACACCTTAAGGTTACTCCGTATATTCTCACTGTGAAGCGTATCTAATCGCGAGCATCCTTTGACTATTCTGAGAAAGCTTATTTCTGCCGCAGTGATTTTAGTTACATCCGTGATTCGCTGACTCCATGACTGTGAACCGTAGGGCGGAATATTTGAAACGCGACAAAAAACGAAAATTAAAGAACAAATCAAGTCGCACTCTTATATTTTTAACACATGTTCGAGTGAATCAGGTGATATAATGCCAACTTGATCACAACGCTAGATAACGCCATATAGAGACTTTTTCTCAAAACATTGGCAAAAGCGGTATTATTCAAAATATAGACATTCACTGAAGTAAGTATTGTTTTTAGACCAGCAAGGTTAGTGGGTTAAGTGTATTTCAAAAATGTATTTAAACATGAAGGATAATTTAAAGGTCTATATGTTGTATATTGCTATAAAGAGCAAATATTGCATTTTAATTTTCAATTAAGAAATAAAAACTTAATAAAACTTTTTTATTGCTTTCCGGGTACCCTTAAGCTAAATAAGACGACGACAGTGTGTTCATAATGAATAACGACTTTAAGACTTTAGATAAGATTGTGACTATCAGGACAAGCCCGACAGGTACAGGAAATTAACATATTTCCCTTTCAAGTACTTTTGGAAACACGAGAAAGTATAAATACAGATACGATGGGGTCTAATTTTGAATTAATGTAAAACGTTTGCAAAGTTATAACGACTTACTTTTGCAAAGTTATTTTAGCGTAACAAGAAGCGACAGACAACTTAGTTTGTTTTGTTCATTGTTCACGAACAATGTTACCAGCACGGTGGTAATGAATCTATTACAGTGTAGCATAGATTTTTAGAATACTTTTACATTTTACTGCGTTTTACATCCTTTATTGCGTCTTGGAATTTAACTGCTTTCCAATATCTTCGGGGCCATTATATTGCATTACCAATGTTCTATATCACTTTCGTGACAGCTCCCATCCGTCAGTCTATATTAATCCATATTGCCAGCACGGTCTCGCGGATCGTCGTGTCTGAACAGTGGAAAGTAAAATATCTGAACACGGAAAAACCACTAATTACAACTTAATTGTAATAACTGCAATAGTTTCTACATAGGCCAGAAGGGAAGATCTTTTTCATCTCGTTACTCTCAACACCTAAAAGCTTTATCAAACAACAATATACATTCCGCGTTTGCCACACACATACACACAAAAAACCACAGATACACCAACATAGATACTAATCTTGAAATATTACACTACTTACCCAAAGGTAGAAAACTTAACACAGCAGAACAATATGAAATATACAAACATCACACAACACAACCAAACAACATACTTAACGACCAATAACCAGTATAAATCACACACACTTTTTGACACAATTATACAACAAAAAACTAACAATAATTTGGATCCCCGCGCCAATCCCCTTCCTCCACACACCACCCCCACTATACCTTTCAAAATAAAAACCGTTGCAAATTAATGGCAGTCTGTCTCAAAGCTGACGAAGGAGAACACCACGCCGAAACGCGTACGAGAAGAAAGAGGCAAGTAAGTTTCACAAGTTGAAAGTTTCAATATTCTATAAAGTGTAGTGCTGTGAAAAAAGATGATGAACAATCAAAACAACTTAATTGTAGTTTAGAAAACAAAAGCAACAACAACTGTCGTAAACGAAACCTCTTCAAGTTTTTGATTGTACAGCACACTCTAACATAAACAACAATAAATGTCACCTTATTAACACTGTCGGGCTAAATAATAGAAGTCCGCACACCTTATTCTTTTTCTTAAAGTTTAGAAGGTAATGTACTTGTAGTGGCAGTAATAATAATAGCAGCAGTAGCCTAGTAGTAGTAGTAGTAGTAGTAGTAGTAGTAGTAGTAGTAGTAGTAGTAGTAGTATTATAGTAGTAGTAGTAGTACAAGTCATAGGTAAATGATGGCTCTTGCTTAAGATAACTCATACCTTCTAATTAAAATGATTAATTTATGCAAGTGTGTGCGCGCGCGTGTGTGTAATTTGCTTTCAAGAAATTCCTCACCATACTTTCCTATAGACGAGTATACGCCGTTATTATATACATACACAATAAAACTCGTATTAAGAATAATAATACTATCTTTATTAGCATTATTAAAGTTTACCATTACGTTCACAGCACTAGCACACATAACTGTCGCTCACCACACACTGTGGGCAGTGACACGTTAAGGTTTATTAAGGTTCCTGTTATTTTACTTCCATGTTCCTTAAGGAAATGGAAGTATGGTGATGGCAAAAAAAATCGTGTTCGAGATTATTGCAGAATATGAATGTACTACACTTAAAACATGAAAAAAGTCATTTTTCGAAAAGTGTATGTGTGTCTGTGTGTGTGTCTGTGTGTCTGTCTGTGTGTCTGTCTGTAGATTTTTTTCTATGGCAAACGATAACAGCCGCAAATTCGAACAGAATCAAATAATTTTTTGCATACAGCCCTCATTTATAGAGTACTCGCGACCTATTGTTTTTGGTGAAGATCGGTTGAGGGAAAGGGGTAGTTTACCAGCAACGGTTTTTTTTATCAAGGGTAATTTTGTTTGTTTGGCAAACGATAACAGCCGCAAATTCAAACAGAATCAAATAATGTTTCGCACACAGCCCTGAATTGTAGAGTTCTCACGATCTGTTGATTTTGGTAAAGATCGGTTAAGGGAAAGGGGTAGTTTACCTGCAACGTTTTATGTTTTAACAAGGGTATTTTATATGGCAAACGATAGCAGCCGCAAATTCAAACACAAGCAAATTGATCCAAGATCCTTACATCCACTTTAAATAAATTAGGCTATACTGTCATTTTTAAAACAAATAACCGTCTACGGAACTTAGTTCGCCCAGTCGTTCAGACAACAATTGAATCCAAAACTGGTATTTACAAGCTTATATGTGACGATTGTGACCGATTTTATATCGGCCAAACGGGTAGACCGTTCATCAAAAGATTCCGCGAACACAAACCACAAAGCCATTTTAACAGGGGTAATTTTTCCATAGATAATATTAAATCTAACTTTACAAGGCATCTGATTTCATGTAATCATTCTTATACAAATTTCAACAAGAACTTCATACCCCTACATTATTGTGCCAAAGGCCGTTATATGGATGCGCTTGAAGAATTCGAGATATATAGAGGTCATAATAACCCAGATGTGTGTGACGACATACTTAATGATAAACTTAACTTCAGGTCCAACCCACTGTATGATACCGCGCTGCGATCGATTACAGATAATAATAGATAACAGGTTCCATTGACGCAGTTCAGGCATACTACATGCGGTGCACCGTGTTCGTGTAATAGAACGCCTTTATATGTTTTAATATATTTTTGTATTTATTTATTATGTGTTTGTTTTATTGTGGATTTTTTATTTTTTAACGAGCTCCTCTTGGAGTGATGGTCTGAGGATGGGCCACATGGCCTGAAACGCGTAACCAAATACAAATTACGCTTGACGTCACTGGACGGAAATTAAGGTAAATTATATATAATTATCATACAGTGACCTGGACCGCTTTAAATATGTTTAAACAAGCAAATTATTATTTGCATACAGCCCTAAATTGTAGAGTTCTCAAGACTTATTGATTTTGGTGAAGACCGGATAAGGGAAAGGGGTAGTTTACCTGCTACGTTTTATGTTTTAAATGGGTATTTCCTATGGCAAACGATAAGAGTCGAAAATTCAAACAGAATCAAATGATTATTTGCATAGAACCCTGAATTGTAGAGTTCTCAAGACCTATTGATTTTGGTGAAGATCGGTTAAGGGAAAGGGGTAGTTTACCTGAAACGTTTTATGTTTTAACAAGGGTATTTTCTATGGCAAACGATAACAGCCGCAAATTCAAACAGAATCAACTATTCTTTTGCATACAGCCCTGAATTGTAGAGGTCTTAAGATCTATTGATTTTGGTGAAGATCGGTTAAGGGAAAGGGGTAGTTTACCTGCTACGTTTTATGTTTTAAAAGGGTATTTTATATGGCAAACGATAAGAGCCGCAAATTTAAACAGAATAAAATAATGTTTTGCATACTTTCCTGAGCTATAGAAAACTCAATGTCGTTAATTTAGGTGAAGATCGGTTAAGGGAAAGGGGTAGTTTACCTGCAACATATTATGTTTAACAATGGTAATTTTTTCTATGACGAACTATAACTGCCGCACATTCAAACAGAATCAAATATTGTTTTGCATACGTTCATCAATTGTGAAAGACTGAAGGCCTCTTGATTTTGGTGAAGATGGGTTAAGGGGAAGGGGTAGTTTACCAGCAACGTTTTTCGTTTTACCAAGGGTATTTTCTATGGCAAACGATAACAGCCGCAAATTCAAATAGAAACAAATAATTTTTTCATACAGCCCTGAATTGTAGAGTTCTCAAGACCTATTGTTTTTGGTGAAGATCGGTTAAGGGAAAGAGGTCGTTTACCGGCGACATTTTATGTTTTAACAAGGGTAATTTTACTTTTATTCGATATTTAATTCTAAAAATAAAGGTTTCAGAGGATATAATCACGTATTACTATAAGAAACACATGTTGCTTAATTTGTGTTCACTTGTTAATAATATAAAATTTTTAATGTGTTAAAGTAAGCAAACATTATTAAAATAATAAATATACGTGATTTTGTGTGTGTATGTGTGTGTGTGCGTGTGTATGTTATAGTGGAAAATGCGTTTACATTTCAGATATATACTATATTAATAACGGAAACTTCCTACCTTGTACCAACCGAAAAATTTCTTCCTTTTTATTTACACTGCATTATGAAAACTATTCCGTGTTTTCAAACAAACATAATTTACTCACCCTTGACACGTATTTCATTGGCTTTAACTATCAGCATCAGTATTCAGAGATTCCATCTAAGTCTTGAAGACGTGATATTATATTTATAACTTGACTATGATAGTTAAACCATAGAAATTCTTGTGAAATTTAAGATAAGACTTTGTACGTTGATACTATGTTGTTGTGTGACAGATAGGACAAACTTGTATTTGTATTATGTAGGCTATATGCACAAAAAGGTATGATAAACCACCAATGAAAGTATTATTAGCAATTTTGATTTAAGTAACTAAAAAGCCAAATTCTAGGCGATAAAAATATTTTTGAATCACATTTATTCTTCCTTGAGTTGTTTATTTTTGTTGAGACAACTTTGACAATTGTCATGACACACAGAGTGTAAGGAAAGAGGTACCTATTAAATAACGGATGCTGTAAAAAGATTAAAAACCCAGAAGAAACGAGAATAAGAACCTGAAAACTTAAAACCTGAGAACAAGAACGAGAACAAGTTTGACTTAAGACCCAAAAAATATATTTTTTTTTGAATAAAGTAATAAAGATAAAGTAAGGAATGATGAAGTTTAAAGAACAATAGAGTAAGAGATAAGATTCCTAAAGGTAATAGAAATAGAAAATAGAAAAAGGAATTTGTTAGGTCATTGTTTAAAAAGAGACTGCTTGCTTACGACTGCCATGGAGGGTGTCATGGAAGGAGAAAAGAGAAGAGGGCGTAGAAGAATGAAGTTAATAGATAGGATTAAATTCAGAGGGTGTTACGAAGAGACGAAAAGACTGGCATGCAATAGGACAGCTTTGAGAGCTCTTACTATTTGAAGACCTGCCTTAGAGCAGAACACCAAATAATAACTGTATTTATTTATTTTTACTTCCATATTCCTTAAGGAATGGAAGTATGGTGATGGCAAAAAAAATCGTGTTCGAGATTATTGCAGATTCTGATTCTACTACACTCAAAACATGAAAAAAAGTCGTTTTCCGAAAAGTGTCTGTGTGTGTGTCTGTGTGTCTATCTGTGTGTCTGTAGATTTTACTTCCATGTTCCTTAAGGAAATGGAAGTATGGTGATGGCAAAAAAAATCGTGTTCGAGATTATTGCAGATTCTGATTGTACTACACTCAAAACATGAAAAAAAGTCGTTTTTCGAAAAGTGTGTGTGTGTGTGTGTGTGTGTGTGTGTGTGTAGATTTTTTTCTATGGCAAACGATAACTGCCGCAAATTCAAACAGAATCAAATAATTTTTTGCATACAGCCCTGATTTGTAGAGTACTCGCGACCTATTGTTTTTGGTGAAGATCGGTTAAGGGAAAGGGGTAGTTTACCAGCAACGGTTTTTTTTTATCAAGGGTAATTTTGTTTGTTTGGCAAACGGTAACAGCCGCAAATTCAAACAGAATCAAATAATGTTTCCCATGCAACCCTGAATTGTAGAGTTCTCAAGATCCGCTGATTTTGGTGCAGATCGGTTAAGGGAAAGGGGTAGTTTACCTGCAACGTTTTATGTTTTAACAAGGGTATTTCCTATGGCAAACGATAACAGCCGCAAATTCAAACATAATCAAATAATGTTTTGCATACTGCCCTGAATTGTGGAGTTCTCAAGACCTTTCGGTTTTGGTGAAGCTCGGTTAAGGGAAAGGGGTAGTTTACCTGCAACGTTTTATGTTTTAAAAGGGTATTTTCTATGGCAAACGATAAGAGCCGCAAATTCAAACAGAATCAAATAAGTTTTTGCATACACCCCTGGTTTCTTGAGTACTAAAGACCTATTGTTTTTGGTGAAGATCGTTTGAGGGAAAGGGGTAGTTTACCGGCCACGTTTTTTGTTTTATCAAGGGTATTTTGTATGGCAAACGATAACAGCCGCAAATTCAAACAAAATCATACAATATTTTACATACAACCCTTAATTGTAGAGTTCTCAAGACCTATCGTTTTTGGTGAAGATCGGTTAAGGGAAAGGGGTAGTTTACCTGCAACGGTTTTTTATCAAGGGTAATTTTTACTTCCATATTCCTTAAGGAATGGAAGTATGGTGATGGCAAAAAAAAATCGTGTTCGAGATTATTGCAGATTCTGATTCTACTACACTCAAAACATGAAAAAAAGTCGTTTTCCGAAAAGTGTCTGTGTGTGTGTCTGTCTGTGTGTCTGTGTGTCTATAGATTTTTTTTCTATGGCAAACGATAACTGCCGCAAATTCAAACAGAATCAAATAATTTTTTGCAGGCAGCCCTGATTTGCTGAGTACTCGCGACCTATTGTTTTTGGTGAAGATCGGTTGAGGGAAAGGGGTAGTTTACCAGCAACAGTTTTTTTTTAGCAAGGGTAATTTTGTTTGTTTGGCAAACGATAACAGCCGCAAATTCAAACAGAATCAAATAATGTTTCGCATACTGCCCTAACTTGTAGAGTTCTCAAGATCTTTTGATTTTGGTGAAGATCGGTTAAGGGAAAGGGGTAGTTTACCAGTAACGTTTTATGTTTTAACAAGGGTATTTCCTATGGCAAACGATAACAGCCGCAAATTCAAACAGAATCAAAAGATTATTTGCATACAGCCCTAAATTGTAGAGTTCTCAAGACCTACTGTTTTTGGTGAAGTTCGGTTGAGGGAAAGGGGTAGTTTACCTGCAACGTTTTTTTAACAAGGGTATTTTCTATGGCAAACGATAACAGCCGCAAATTCAAACAGAATCAAATAATGTTTTGCATAAAGCTCTGATTTGTAGAGTACTCAAGACCTGTTGTTTTTGGTGAAGATCGGTTAAGGGAAAGGGGTAGTTTACCTGTAACGTTTTATGTTTTAACAAGGGTATTTCCTATGGCAAACGATAACAGCCGCAAATTCAAACAGAATCAAAAGATTATTTGCATACAGCCCTAAATTGTAGAGTTCTCAAGACCTGTTGTTTTTGGTGAAGATCGGTTGAGGGAAAGGGGTAGTTTACCTGCAACGTTTTTTTAACAAGGGTATTTTCTATGGCAAACGATAACAGCCGCAAATGCAAACAGAATCAAATAATATTTTGCATACAGCTCTGATTTGTAGAGTACTCAAGATCTATTGTTTTTGGTGAAGATCGGTTAAGGGGAAGGGGTAGTTTACCTGCAACGTTTTTTTATCAAGCGTATTTTCTATGGCAAACGATAACAGCCGCAAGTTCAAACAGAATCAAATAATTTTTTCCATACGTCCCTGAATTGTAGAGTTCTCAATGACTTTCGATTTTGGTGAAGATCGGTTAAGGGGAAGGGGTAGTTTACCTGCAACCTTTTACGTTTTAACAAGAGTAAAGTACTTGAAAATTTATTTAAACTTTTTGAAACAATGGTAATTGTTAAAAATAAAATAATTTTGTTGCCAGGCAATAAAATTATAATTTTTTCATTTTAATGTAATATAATATTTTTCATTTAATACAGCAATAAAAAGGCAGGTAAGACACAGCCTGGCTGTTTGGCTGAAAATGATTTTAAATATAAATCTTAGAATATGGAAGTCATGTATGGTTCTCCATACCGATATTTTTCTATGGTAAACGATAACAGCCGCAAATTCAAACAGAATCAAATGATGTTTTGCATACAGCCCTGTATTGTAGAGTTCTCAATACTTATTGGTGTTGGTGAAGATCGGTTAAGGGAAAGGGGTAGTTTACCGGCAACGTTTTATGTTTTAAAAGGGTATTTTTATGGCAAACGATAAGAGCCGCAAATTCAAACAGAATCAAATACGTTTTTGCATGCAGCCCTGTTTTGTTGAGTACTAAAGACCTATTGTTTTTGGTGAAGATCGATTAAGGGAAAGGGGTAGTTTACCAGACACGTTTTTGTTTTATCAAGGGTATTTTATATGGTAAACGATAACAGCCGCAAATTCAAACAGAATCATATAATATTTTGCATACACTCTGAAATGTAGAGTTCTCAAGACCTTTTGGTTTTGGTGAAGATCGGTTAAGGGAATAGGGTTGTTTACCAGCAACATTTTATGTTTTATCAAGGGTAATTTTTATTTTGACGAACGATAACTGCCGTACATTAAAACAGAATCAACTACTCTTCTGCATACCTTTTTGAATTATACAGAACTCAAGGTCTGTTGATTTTGTTGAAGATCGGTTAAGGGAAAGGGGTAATTTACCAGCAACGTTTTATGTTTTAACAAGGGTATTTTTTCTATGACGAACGATAACTGCCGTAAATTCAAAGAGAATCAACTAATGTTTTGCATACTGCCCTGAATTGTAGAGTTCTCAATACGTATTGTTTTTGGTGAAGATCGGTTAATGTAATAGGGTAGTTTACCAGCAACGTTTTATGTTTTATCAAGGGTGTTTTCTATGGCAAACGATAACAGCCGCAAATTCAAACAGAATCAAATCATTGTTTGTATACAGGCCTGAATTGTGGAGTACCTAAGACCTGTCGTTTTTGGTGAAGATCGGTTAAGGGAAAGGGGTAGTTTACCAGCAACGGTTTTTTATCAAGGGTAATTTTTTTCTATAGTAAACGATAACAGCCGCAAATTCAAACAGAATCAAATGATGGTTTGCATACAGCCCTGTATTGTAGAATTCTCAATACGTACTGGTGTTGGTGAAGATCGGTTAAGGGAAAGGGGTAGTTTACCAGCAACATTTTATGTTTTAACAAGGGTAATTTTTTATATGACGAACGATAACTGCCGTAAATTCAAACAGAATCAACTAGGTTTTTGCATACTTTTTTGAACTAAAGAGAACTCAAGGTCTGTTGATTTTGTTGAAGATTGGTTAAGGGAAGGGGTAGTTTATCAGCAACGTTTTATGTTTTAAAAAGGGTATTTTTTTATGACGAACGATAAATGCCGAAAATTCAATGAGAATCAAATAATTTTTTGCACCCCCTGCGTTGCAGAGAGCTCAAGGTATATTGATTTTGGTGAAGATCGGTTAAGGGAAAGGGGTAGTTTACCTGCAACATTTTATGTTGTAACAAGAGAAATGTTTCCATGACGAACGATAACTGCCGCACATTCAAACAGAATCAAATATTTTTTTGCATGCTTCCCTGAATTGTAGAGGACGGAAGGTCTGTTGATTTTGGAGAAGATCGGTTAAGAGAAAGGGGTAGTTTACCTGAAACATTTTATGATTTAACAAGAGTAAAGTACTTAATTTTTATAAATAAAGTATCCTGATAAGCTCATAGTAATCCACTGTAGAAACGTAGATGAAATATGTATAAATGAAGAAGTTAGGTGAACGGAGTGGGGGTAATTTTCTATTATTAAAATTATAGTTGAAGGTGGAGGGGAGAATTTTTTATATGTGTACTACGTTATCGGCAACAAAGAAGTAGTTTTTTGTTAAAATTGCTTCCCGGGCTCTTTAGCCGTAGTCAAATGTTTTCTGCAAAACCAGACTTTTCGGCAGTGCCATCGACTGCCATCATCGGTGAAAATCGAGTGCGAAAACGTGAGGCGGTATACGTTAGTAACCACAGTACTGTGGTTAATGCTGAAGCAATAAGTAGAAAGACGTAGTTTCTATGGATATATTTCATTTCGAATATGATTTTAAATATAAATCTTAGAACATGGAAGTCATGTATGGTTCTCCATACCGATATTTTCAATTTAGCATATAGCAATGTTTCATAAGTCTGATCGTCCCTTATTGCCAACACTTTTTGCCGCATATTCATTGAAACCTTGTACAGACTACACCATGTACTCAAGTATCTACTTAGACCATAGTGAAACATAGATCCTAAATATTTCAAAATTAATACCAACTGAAGTGATCGTTTTATAACATTAATTGGTATCAATGATTACAACTAAAATATATTATTAACAATTGATATTATTAATATTAAATAGTTAACCTAATATTTGGCAGTAAAACATTGCATATTGTTGCTACGACAATTACGGAAACGTCTCAACAATACGAGAGTAACGTTCTACACGGTTCTCGACTAGCAAAGCGTGTGACGTCTGTGTCAAGGCCGTCCACTCGCGTAGCACTCCAGACTGTTCGAGAGTACCTGTAACTACACAAATTATGTTGCCACGCGGCCAAAATAATATTCTGGAAAATTATTCTGCAAACACTTGCGGGACCGACGTAAGCAACAGCGGCCTGCTTAGATAGTCAGTTACAGTGGGCGATTTCTTTAGTGCGGAGCAAGTGATTAGCGGAAAGTGACTATTGTGTTATAATTAGTGTGGAATTCTAATAATTGACGTTATTATTGCGTGTGAAAAGTAACAATTGAAATTATTATTTTGTGAGAGTACTGTACTTTGTTCATTTGAAGTTGTTATTTGTGATTAATTAAAGCTGGTTATTAGTGACTTCATTGGTGTCTGTACTTTGTTCATTTCAAGTTGTTATTTGTGATTAATTAAAGCTGGTTATTAGTGACTTCATTGTTGTCTGTATTTGGTTTCCCCTGTACAACAAGACGATCCGTGAGACACCGTCGTAACAATATTATGTTGTTTTGCCTGAACTGAATTTTCTAGATGTTCTTAGAGTTTACTTTTCTGTATTGCCAACATTAGTGAAGCCGCCCGCAAATCTGATCATCCTGACAGTTTTCCATTAACATTTGCTCGAGTTTTACACTGTACGATACACCTGATTAATGTACACCGCATCTGCATATTTGAACCAAAAACCCGACCGGAACCGGTACACCTCCTCCCCCTCGCAAACAAGGGATGAGTAATGATGTGCTGAGTTAACTCTCTCAACCTTCCCTTCTCACGCCTTTAAGTAAAATTTCTTGTTATTTCACATCACAGCTTTCATGATCATGTGGTGTTTCGTCGGCCGAAGCACTTAAATATGAAACCAGAAATTGATCGCAAATTATTATAATCATCATATTCACAGCACGCCATAGGCAAGGCGCTATTTTGCATATGCATAGGCATAGCCGGTTTATAATCAATCTAATAATAAACTGAAAACAGGATACGGAGGAGGATATGTAGAGCAGGAATTTACAGAGGACGGACTGGGATATTACCGGCGGTTATGCCGCCTGAAATCAAATATAATCAACACTTAAATGTTAAGGAAGGCGGTTTTGTTGTGAAAAGTTCGTAAAAAGTTGAACGCTCAGTAAAATGTAACGCAGATTAAACGCCTGTGACAGACTGCGGTGAAGTTCTGTAGCAGTAATGGCGCCCAACGCGTGACACAGAAATAAATTTTCCGCGAAAAACTTTTTACATTAATTCAAAATTAGTTTGCCGCGAAGCGTTATCGTGTTTACATTTTCTCATTTAACCAAAAAGAACATCGTTTCAAAGTAGTATGTTAATGCTCTCTGTTCTCTGTGCTTGTCCTCCTAAAATTTACTTTTGATCTTCTCTGAGGCTACAAAAATTTGTATCTACAACAGAAGCCATAATTAATTAAAAGTTATCTCCCTCTTCCTGCCTCCATACCTCCATCTCTCTCTCTCTCTCTCTCTCTCTCTCTCTCTCTCTCTCTCTCTCTCTCTCTCTCTCTCTCTCTCTCTCTCTCTCTCTCTCTCTCTCTCACTTTGCTTGCTAAGTTTTCTTTCTAAATATTTACACTCCTTCCAATGTCTTTTAAGGTCTTTCGTCTCTTCACTAGCATCACTTGTTAAATATGGTCTATTTAATATCGTTATTGGTACTATAGTCAATGAAAAATGGGACTGTTCTCAAGAAGTAAAGACCAGAATTGAAATGGCAAGATAAGTGTACACTAGAATGAGCAGTTTATTAATAAGTCACGATTTAACATATATATATATTGTTGGCCCGCCTGACTTCCGAGACTTTTCAATTCGGCCCTCAAGTGAAAAGGTTTGTAAACCCCTGCCGCAGAATACTGAGCGTTTTATGGACAGCACATACAACTAATGATGAAGTTCTTAGAAAGATGAAGAAAGGAAGGGAAGTTATGATCACAGCGAAGATAAGAAAGGTTCAGCATCTGGAACATCTCATGAGAAATGAACAGATCTTTTACTTATTGCAGTCCATACTACACGGAAAAGTACTTTGGAAAGAGAGGAGTTGGGCGATCGAGAATCTCATGGCTGAGAAATGTAAGGACCTGGTTTGGCATGAATACAACTGACTTATTCCGTGCAGCAGTACAGAAAGTTAAAATAGTCTGTATGATATCCAACATCCGAAACGGATAGGGACTATCAGAAGCAGAATATTGTTACGACGGTCTCACGGATCATCGTATGGTACAGTGGAAACAAAACACACATACCCATAAAGTCACTAATTACCAGCTTTAGTGAGTTACAAATATTAGTTTGAAATCAACAAGATAGTTTCATACAGTAATTCTACCTAAATTTGTCCAAACACAATAATAATATCAACTATTACAGTTCCACACTAATTATAACACAATAATCAATTCGCCACAATACTTCGATCCTGTTGCCTGTTACGGTACACATCTCTTCTTTAACCTTGTAAGATCTCTTCTTCCTTATGGTAGTCAATAACAGACTGGAACTAGAAATCTGGCCGAGACCATTCTGTTCGCGGGATCCAGCCACCTTGTTATTTTATTGTTATTGTTATTTTATTTTATAAATTTGTTTTCATTTTACCATTATTATTTGAGTTTCAACATAGATCAAGATCCACTACAAGTTATAAGATTTTGGACATTAACCATCCTAAGTTAAAATTAATAAGCACGACGTTTTGACCTCTATAGAATTAGAGGTCGTCTTCAGGCGAACAATAAATTAATACAAACACAAATCTATCACCAACGAATAGATATCGTCAAAACTCCAAAGCTTAGTTATACAAATATAGTGCTCAAATAATGACAATAATAATAATAATAAAACAGTACCCACCATT
The DNA here is from genome assembly GCA_034769895.1 of Magicicada septendecula. Classification (NCBI taxonomy): domain Eukaryota; kingdom Metazoa; phylum Arthropoda; class Insecta; order Hemiptera; family Cicadidae; genus Magicicada; species Magicicada septendecula. Next base: position 7,389,037 of record CM068372.1, read on the forward strand.
TTATCAAAAAGGATTCCTCCCGTCGTTGCAGCGTGAGAAAGAAGGATTCCTTCTTTGATGGAATGGTGACTACTGTCTTCTTCTTCTTCTTCTTCTTCTTCTTCTTCTTCTTCTTCTTCTTCTTCTTCTTCTTCTTCTTCTTCTTCTTCTCCTCTCTTCTCCTTCTCCTTCTCCTTCTCCTTCTCCTTCTCCTTCTCCTTCTCCTTCTCCTTCTCCTTCTCCTTCTCCTTCTCCTTCTCCTTCTTCTTCTCCTTCTTCTTCTTCTTCTTCTTCTTCTTCTTCTCCTTCTTCTTCTTCTTATTTTAGCACTATTTTTTGTATAATTAAGGTTTGAAGTTTTGACGATATCTATTTGTTAGTGATAGATTATCTTTGTATTAATTTATTGTTCGCCTGAAGACGACTTCTGATTCTATAGAGGTCGAAACGTCGTGTTTATTAATTTTAACTTACAATGGCTAATGTCTGAAATCTTATAATTCGTAATGAGTATATTGCGCCATCGATTAATAATATATAATTTTAAAGATAAGGCCGTGACGTCAGGAAACAGGACTTAAAGGTGAAGAACATGGGTAAGTTTAAATACTTGGGAGCAGTGCTGACCGGATACAGGAGTCTGGAATAAGAGGTAGCGCACAATTGAAGAAGGATAGATTAACTGTCAGGTAAGGAACAATGAACGTAATCGATAAAGAGCAATGTAAGAATCAGTGTAAGATTTTTAAAACAAAATTAGACATTTTACTTCCCTCATACGCGTACAATACTGTATTCATAAAAACACATTATTACATAAAAAAATGAAAAATAAAATGTTTCTTTATTACTCAGTTGTACATATTTTAATACATATTATTTTAGTAATTGTATATTAACTGCACGCGATAAGCTATGAATTCCAGTATGTTGATTTCAGGAAAGCGGTAGGCACTACACACTGATTTCTGAGTTGAAAAACGGTTGCACGAGAATTTCACATTTCACTAAACAAACAACGGAAACGTGAATACAAAATGAGCTCAATTTAACGAGGCGGTGCTGATTCGAACCCAAAGCGCGGAACTGCTGTAATTTGTTTCAATTTAAATAAAAAACGAATTAATATAATTTAATTTTTTGGTCGCGGCAACGAGACAATAATTAGAGTTGATTTGTCAGTGCAGGGGGGGGAATGATGCATGGGCGCTGATTGGTTGGCGCAACTGGACATTATTTAAATACGATATTATTGTATTCACGCACACACATACTGTTTGTTTTGTTTTATGCAGGTTAATAACTGCAGTAGTAATTAGTTTGTGCCCATCAATTAACACATAATTCCAAACGGGGTGGGTGAAATACTGAAAGTCTATATAGGCATAATTTATCTGTCGAATACAGCATACCAGTGTGGACAAGTGAACAAAAAATTATGGTATTCGAGAACTAGAATGTACATACATACGTAATACACACAAACCTCAGCGACGATTATACAAAAACAATCGTCAGGTTTCTGTATTCAGAGTTGTGTAGTAAAACATTGTTGTCGAATTATGATTGTTGATGAAATTAAGGTTAAATGCATCCAATTTTATTTACGTCTGGCATATCAAATAAATCCTCCAGATTTCCTGTATTAACAGCTACACTGACCCCATAAAAGTCGTTAATCCTAAATATCAATATTTATTAATGACTCGTTGGGCACTTGGAGAAACATAGTAATACAAAGGTTTTTAAATATACTGTATATAAACACTTGGTACGATTCACAGTTTTTATTTAACTCCGACAGCTGCTTCAGCTGATTAAGCTATTCCCAAAGAGATCCGTGAAAACCTAAACTAAACAAAGGATGTGAGGGTGTTGAGCATGTGTTTAGGGCCTGTATCCAGACATGTGTGGGGTGTAAATGATGATGTGGAGAGGGGGTGAGGAAGCGTCAAGTGTCTCTAAAAACTAAGTATAATCGGAAGGCAAAATATAAAAATTAACTAAACTAAATAACAACTTTTGATAAAGGGGATACACATGTTTTAGTTTGTTCACTTGTTAAATTTTTGTTACCTTTTATTCCTTCTCTAATTTCTAGAATTTCTAATAAATCCATTTTCTTACCTTTTTGTATGTTGTGCAGTACTGTTATGTTTTTTTTTTATCTACGAACTGATTGTGTTGTAAGCAATGATCTGTAAAACCTGTATTGGCTACGATGTTTCAGAGCACGGCCACATTGTCCGATATAAATAGCATCGCATTCTGGACAGTGTACATTTATTTGATACATTCAATTTTTCTTAATATTTTGCCTTCCGATCATACCTAGTTCTTACAGACACTTGAACTTTCCACTAGCTTCCTCACCCCCTCACCACCTACATCATTCACACCCCACACATGTCCGGATACACGCCCTAAGCACATGTTCACCACCCTTACATTTCTTTGTTTAGTTTAGTTTTTCACTGATCCCTTTGAGAATAGCTTAATAAGAGGAAACGGTTGTCAGAGTTAAATAAAAACTGATACGTACCAAGTGTTTATATATTTTTTAAATTCCTTTGTACTAAATATAAATTTTTGTAGCTAATACGATCTTTAAAGTCCCTAAACGTAGCGACTTTTGGGCCATATTGGCATCATTGGTGAAGCGGACCAGACCCATGGACACATACCGTATTGGGCTATTGCGTTTCTGTGATTATTATGACTTGCTTTAATCGCAACACATCAGACCAACATTGCACACATCAACAGGAGATTACCGCTTGGGGTGTCCAGCTTGAGAAGGACGTGATTATTTCCGTTGGTTCACACATGAACACTCCCGTTTGTAACACACCTACCGTGACAAACAAGAAAGCGGTATTGCCAAAGTTAAATTCACGTTTGAAGCGTGCGCTGTCGGTTACAAAGCGTGAGTAGCGCTTACAAAGTGTTGATTAATATTTCAGCTTCAATTAACGCGTGTTGTGAGATGTTCAGTCAGCGGAGCGGAAGACAAAACCCAACCAATAGGATTACATTAAACCGACCACCGGAAGTTGTGGTATGCTCCCCTTATCTTATTCATATATCTCCGTACAGAACGGTGAACACAACAATGTTTTTCATACAAGCAATATTTTTTTTTTGTATTGAATTTAAGTTGTATTAGAATCTACCCAGCAAGGGTGATCAGTAATACTAATGGTTGAATAATGAAATACAAGATGCGTTCCCAGTAAAGCACCTCTATTACAAAAAGGTGGTTTTTTTACGGGGGAGGTTGTGGAAGACTAATGTTCGCCGCAAGAGGGTCCGCACTCCTACGGTGTGTGGGACTCACACGCACCAAAACCACAAACCCTGTTGTCCATGGCATGGATCCTCCTCGGGACTCAGGTTTCCCCCAATACTTCAAGGTGGTGCCATTTGTTCGTCGTCCTGTGCACGTTCATCTGTTTTAAACCTTCAGCGGGTTCACATTACCTGTTTTCTGCTATTCTGTCAGCGGCCCCAGCAACATCACCTTCGGCTTTCTTCTTTTGTTTCAGTAGGCTTTCTTCTTTTGCTTTTCTCTATGTAGGCTGCTACCTGATCCCAGTGGTGTTCGCTGTCCAGCATTATACCGATGATGTTATCGAACGAGATCTCTCCCACTAAATTTTTCATGGTTTGCCTCTCCTCTTTCCATCTGTTACAGGTGAAAAACCTGTGATTCACATCGGCTAATTCCGGTTTACAGAAAATGCAGTTTGGTCTGTCTACTTTTCCCATCCTATATAGGTAAGCCTGGAGCAGACCGTGGCCAGTAGATAATCCTCACTATAAAAATATTTCGATGCAAGGAGCCAATAAAAACAAAAAAATTTACAAGAATTGCACAAATGCAATGCACAGAGAAGGGCATTAAAAATGCTTCAATAAATCTAAAATTTATATATATTTATGTTCATTCACCAATCAATGAATTCATTCTTCATTTACCAATGTACAGATTATAAGTTAAATGTAGTCGCATTCATAAGCGAAGTTTTATATGTGTACTACGTTATTAACAATAAAGAAGTAGTTTCTATGGAAAATCACCGGTTCCAATTTTCGATAACGCACCAGCGATCGGCCGCAAATGTGCGACACGTCCTTATAAATATTTTCAATGTTAATAATAATTAGTGATCGAATTCTATAACAGTTAAGCCACGTTAATTATTTGGGATGTGATATCGGCTATGATAAGAATTATAATGTTGATGTTAAGTTAAGTAAGGTAAGTTTCAGGTGATCTGTGGGACAAACAATCGTATTTTTAGAATCAAGGTACGTCGAGATACAAATTTAAAGTTTTACAAAGTTATGGCAGTCCCTATACTATGGATTATGGGTGTGAATTATGGACAACAACCAATAAACAAGACAGAAAAATACAGGCCTCGGAAATGGCGTTCTTAAGGAAGGTTAAAAGTTGTTGTAAACTTGACCGTACAAAGAATAAGGCCATAAGAGAAGAGTTACAAGTTTTAACTTAAATAAAAATTGAAACATTAAAAACAACGGTGGAAAGAACACTTAGAAAACTTAGAAAGAATATCACATTCCAGACCGGCCAAACAAGTCAGGAAATACAAACCTATAGAGCACAGGTGTGTGCGTAGACCCATGAAGAGATGACTGGAGGATCTTTGAAGACGGAAAAAGCAGGACCTTGCCTATGACGTGTTGTGGGGATGATGATAATGAAGAACAGCATATCGTTTTGAAATAGTCACTAAAATCTAGTAAAATATTGTAGCCCCTCTTTCCTTTTATTCTTTTCTTACTCATTTTATTTTATTTTATATTTAAATTTAAAGTTTCTATGTTCTTATTTATTCTTTTGAAAGAGAGGCTACAAGTTATTTAGAACTAGGCGAGAGCCTAGAGAAGCTAAAATTGTGCTGGGTCCAGTATGATGGGACTTGCAAATGAAACACTGATCTTGAGATAACAACAACAATTTATTGTTCTAGGCTAATACAACATATGAGCCCCTAAAGGCAAGATAACTAAGTCTTTTGATTTTTAAATATAATTTCATTAATATGTGCCTTGCCAAAGTGGAGTAAGGAATAATAACTATTAACAGCACTAAGTATTGAATGAGTATTAATGTCTGAATGATCATTGACTAGTGCATCGTGGAAAGTTACATAAATAACAATAATATAATTATAAAATGGCACACAACTTCGACCTGCAAGTAATCATATTTTTATAACACGACATAAATACACAGAAATATACACATGCATAATTAATACGACAATGTAACAATCATGTAAAACAAACACACACATATGATTGACATCAACAAACGTTTACAGATAAATAACCCATCACATGTTCACCCCGGTTATCAGCGCCTATAAGTATCTTGTTCAACACCCATAACCCCCTTATTATGACCAAGTGTCCGGCCCCCTTTAATGTTTAATTAATAAGTGACTAAACCCCCCCAAACCATCATTAAAATCTCCCAGGAGCGGAGCAGACATGCCCCAGGTTTAATAAAACCAGAAGTAACTAAATGAATAATGTGAACCCAGCGGCCCTGCGCACAAATCCCAAACCGATGTCTAATCATCAATTTAAATCCCATCAATTACGATAATGAAGAGTATCATCACAAGGTTAACATGGATTTTGTAAAAACGGAATCTAAGTCATGAAGGTATTAAAACCAGCTCACAGTCTTCCAAAACTTAACTACCGGCAGGGTCAGGCATCGGGCGAGATCTAGCAAGATCTGACACATACAGACCTTCAGTGGGTGGACGTCTCCTACGGGAGTCGACCACGGTTTAAAACATCTCCCAGATTATGAATGAATAATAAACTACATGCCCACCTGAACCAAAAGATCCGTTAACATAACCATCCCAACATGCTTAAAACATAAACAGAATTAGATTCAACTCCATCTACCGGACTCCCCTCGACCCGGGCGGTGCGTGACCCCGGCCGAGTTTTCACTCTCAGAACGAGATATACATGACAGTAATAGAGGAGGCGTAAGCCTTATAAATTACAAATAATACATGCCACCCATTGTCCAGAAATAACTGTCCAAACAGGAGCGTCTGCATGAAAGTGTCACAGAGTTTATCGGCCACAAAATTTAGAATGATATGGTTAAATTTCACCTGGTTTGAGGCGTGGGTCTGAGGGTTGTGTAGTGTGTATCCAGTCCATCCTTCCGGCTGACATAGCTGACGAAGGTTTTGAAATTACAGCACCGGAGGCAGTTGTTCGGCCATCCTTCCAGAGCGGGGCAGATTCCCGGCTACATCGGAAACCCGGAGGTCACGTAGGCTTCTACTTATCCATAGATAAGGTTGGTAGACGAAAAAAACTGTTCAATCTACTGTGTCAGCCGGGGACCAGAATGTGAAGCGCCGAGCGTCGTATTGGAACTGAACTAACTGCCTCTTGAAAAAACCGTACGTAACAGAGATAGGGCGCGCGCGAGGCGAGCGGCGGAGGGGTAGATCTCAATGACAAAGTCCAATTGACCATATCAAAGGACAATTCCTTCACGTCGACAAATACGTAATTTTTAATAATGCACCATATAGATATAGGAACATCGCTGCTTTTTCCAAAACGCGGCACAATATGTCTACTAAGTCAGTGATTTTGGAACATTTCAGTCTGAGCACTTGATCAATGGTCATCAATGCACTTGGATGCCATCGACTGCCATCATCAGTAAAAATCGAGTGCTCTAACGTGAAGTGGTATACGTTAGTGACCACAGTACTGTGGTTAAGGCTGAAGAAGAAGTAGTTTCTATGAAAATATTTCATTTCGAAAATGATTCTAAATATAAATCTTAGACCATGGAAGTCGTGTAATGGTTCTCCATACCGATATTGTTAATTATGAGGTTGTTTGTGAAACTGTGGGCCGGGTTTACTGTATAAATAGGGGTGAGGGAAGACTTTGTTCTCTGTCTTAGTCAACCTACTAAAATTGGCCATCTTAGTATAAGCGACACTTTTAGTTTTAAAAATAAAACAACATGTGTTAAACGTAATGTTTGTGTGGTTATTAACGTGTGAGATAGTTTGGAGTAAGGTATTGTTACGCCATTGTACAACATTCTTCGTGTTTGTCTGCTATTCCAGTGGAAGCCGGCTATAATGTGTGTGTGGTTATATATTGCTGCTACTTTGAGATGAAGGACAATTACATGACACTTGTCACGCGTCCGTAGAAGAGACTGATCCAGTTTTTACCAGTCCGCGCACACTGTGTTAAAGGCGGCAAACAATTACGCTGTAGTGTTTTATAGTAGCTTTATTGACGCGTAGTATGGACTATTCTGGAATCTCAGCGGGGTATAAATACAAGCACTCAGCGACGCTTAGTCAGTTTGAGTGGTGATTTATTCCAGTCGGTTCGAAGTATTGTGGCGAAGTGTTATGCGTTTTATAGTTGTGCGGGACAATTGTAATACAATTGTGTTTTATATTAGTTGACATTATTATTACGTGTGCAGAATGTTTATTTAGTTTGTTGTAAGAGACTACCTTGTTGATTACAAACTGTTTAATTGTGATAATTAAAGCTGGTGGATTAGTGACTTAATTGGTAGCTTGTATTTTGTTTTTTCACTGTACCATACGACGATCACTAGATCATCATAAGAATATATTTCCAGGAGATACAGAAAATCAGAGTTCACTAGATTTCACGTTGGTAACAAATAATTTATTTCGTAAACAATAAACAAACATGCGGAACACTAATATAAAAAATCAACATCGTATCAAGTATTGTTTGGTGAGAATCTTTGGTGTTTTAGTGTAGCAGCAACTGATGCGCTTGCTTTGGTGTTAGACGTATCTGCCCAAGGCAGCTGAGAAGTCCCGAAGGTACTCCAGCAGCTGGGCGAAAGACGGTCTCTCGTCCGGCAAGGCTGACCAACAGCAGGTCATCACGTCGAACCTATAACACAAACAAAATACGTTTGTTAATTAAGTGAGACAGTTAATTTCAGTCTACTTTAAAAGATGGCTGCGATGGATTATAGACATTTGAATCTAAATAGTGGAAACTCTGGGCCGCGGGGCCGTTGTCCACTCGTGTTGTCACCAGCAGACGTTTCGGTTTTCCTCTGGAGCGTATCATCAGTATGCAATACAATCCGCCAACTGACACAGCCATTGTGAGTTAAGTGCCACAGTACTGTGGTTAACTGACAAAGACAGTGCCAGTTAGCAAATCGTTTTGCACAGCAAAGATGGCCTCCAGAGTGGACAATAACAACAACAGACAATAGCCCAACATTTAGTTAGTTTGTTTCCAACAATGATGGCTTCGGTATTAAATGATGGAGTTTGGCCATCCCAGACAAATCACAAGGAGCAACGTTTTGGCTACCAACTATTTACAACTATCCAACGTCTTCACGCCAACTATATACTGATACTGATGAATAAAAGTGATTAATAATATTCTATCAACGAGTGATAGAGAGTCAAGATAATAAAAAAATGTTCACATAATGTATGATGAAAAGGCTAAATAGTACAAATAATTACTTATTAAAAGAAAAGGGGATGAAACACACAACACTCAAGAAAACAACGCAAGCACAATAAACACGAACACTTGCTCGCTACCAACATCAATAGTGGCAAAACCGCCTACACACTACATTCGCTATTTTAAAATCTTTCTTTAACTTGATACCCCATGCAATTTTTTGCGATTTTATAAAATTTAATGAACCCTGACGTCCTAGAATTTTGAAACGTACAAAAAAATAAAACTATATTTCGATTGTTGTGAAAAATTCAATTAATTTGATACCTTACATAAATGTTTCCGATTTTTCAAAGTATTCACTTACGTTCTGGGCCCTGAAGTACAAAAATTATTAATTTTTCAAAAACGTACACCACATTTAAGTTGCGGTTTAAAATCACTTTATTTTGATACCCCGTATGAATTTTTTAATTTTCTCAAAATTTCTACCCAATGTTTGGATCCTGAATTCACAAAATTTTTAATATTTGAAAAATAAACACAACGTTCAGATTTTGTTTGAATTTTCTTTATTTTATACACCTAATGGGCTTATACCGCAAATGAAGACATCTTCATTTCTAACGCTCTAGAGCCTGAAAACGCAGAATGCTTTCTCCAAATTCACTACCACGTTTTGGGGCTTCTAGACTTTCTTTGATTTATCGGTAAGGTTTCAAATTCATAGGCGGCTATGTTTTTCATATAGCTGAGTAAATTTTTTATTTTGTTTTATGGTTTACTTTTTAACTTTAAAATACAAAATTCAGCTGCATAATCACAATATAAATAAAAGTAAATTGTGGACTTTTGGTTTATGCCTAACTGTTGATGTTCTGTTGTATTCAATTAAGCCTGTAACCATTTTAATTTGTCTAGAGTTTTTTTAAAATTAATCTATTCTACACTAAAAATATTTAATTTCTGTTACCTATGTCCTCATGCTTTATAAAAAATTAACTTCTTCAACAAATAAAATCTTATTTTTTAAAACACAGACTATTTGTACTCAGTAAAGTGTTTTTTTATTTACTTTTACAATTATCAGCATTCTATTATCTCCAAGCATTTGACACCTGGTGCTACAGAAGAATATTCAAGATAAGCTGGAGGGAGAAGGTAATGAAATGAGGAAGTGTTTAGAAGAGCTCAGGAGGAGAAGAGAATTCTACGAAATTTAAAAGGCAGAAGAGCTAAGTTTATACTATACTACGACACAATGGGTTGGTTAAGAGAATAATAGAAGGAACAATTGAAGGGAAGAATCACAGAGGACGATCCCGTTTAGACTACATGAAACAGCTTATGGTCGATATGAGCTGCACATGATATTGTGAGTTGAAAATAAAAACAGAGAAGCATGAAGAATGGCGAGCTGCTGCCAACCAGTCTATGGCCTGCTAATCTAGAAGAAGAAGAAGAAGAAGAAGAAGAAGAAGAAGAAGAAGAAGAAGAAGAAGAAGAAGAAGAAGAAGAAGAAGAAGAAGAAGAAGACACTGAAAACATTTAATTTCTCTTACATATGTTCTCATGTATTATTAAAAATTAACTTCTTCAACAAATTAACAACTTATTTTTAGACACACAGATTCTTTGTACTCAGTACCAATTACTTTTTACTTTTTTACTGTTTTTACTTTTACAATTATCAGGATTTGCGATTGTCCATATCAATTACGGCCCCTGCTAATCCCGAAAATCTGTATTCTACTGTGCTTGAGTAGGCGTTAGTATCCTTTGTGTGTGACAGACAGAGAGAGAGAGAGAGAGAGAGAGAGAGAGAGAGAGAGAGAGAGTAGCGTACTCACAGCTGATCAGGACAGTTGACGGGTTGCGCCAGACGGTAGCCGTCCCTAAGGTATGCGTCCACTTCGAACGGATCGATTTCCGCGTACGGTTGTTGAGCCAGCGTTATCAGCTCCCACAGGACCACGCCGAACGCCCACTGCAATGTATCCACATAACAAATGCATTATATTTATCGTTTTAAAGTAAACTTCTTTCAGACAAAAAGATGTTTACACTCAGTGCCGGATTTACCACTTGGCCGCGGGCTCAGGGGGGGGGGGCCGCAAGTTACAGAAATTTTATTTATTTTTGACAAAAGTATTTTTATAAAAGTAGGCGGCACTTTGATTTATTTAAGTATGATTTTATGAAATTAAATGATCAATTTTTGTTAATGATACAAGTGAAAGAGAGTTTTTATTTAAATATTACGCGCTTATTTGTATGACATTGCCATTCTTGAAAACTAATCTGCTCATGCGAAATTTGAACGTCGCATTAATTCCATTAAGCTACATAGTCACTGAATATTAGTTTACCATTAGCTTGTTGTATCTTTAGTCAAAGAATAAAAGAAAGTCTAGAACTATTTTTTTAATTTTATAAAAATTATAAGAAAAAATTAATGTGTTATACATAGACAATAACAAAGACGTTTTTTATGTTAAATTTCTGAATAAGCTTAGTGAAGTTACTCTACTTAAAAAATAAATTAATTTACTCAATTCTTTTGCAGGGTTCTTAATATTTTGAAAAAAATTGCTAAATGAAAACACGCTATTTATGGTAGTCTACTGGTTTTAAATTTGATAGTATTAATCTGACATCAAATTACTCCTGCAGTACATATTATATTACTTAAAAGTCATAGCCAGGGGGGGGGATCAGAAAACTTGGCACATGGCCTCAAAAGTCTTAAACCCGGCACTGTTCATGCAACAGAAAGGCGTTACAAACAAACTGATTTAGTTATAATAAATTAAAAATTAGATTTTCATTATTGTCAAAAAATAATGATTTACCTTTGTAAATACATAAAAATTATTTGTCTATAATGTACGTGTCTCAAACTTATATCAGCATTATGCACTATAAACGCAATGCATCCATGAATTATTCATTTCTAATTTAATTTCAATTATTTAAATCTTTGTCATGTTTTTTAGGTATTCAACTGTTTTGTTTATTATGTTAAAATATAACACATAATACACAAATATAACGTTTGTTTTATTTATTAATCTGTACAATTATGTAGTGTTAAAATAGTTAGCTATTTTTGTTTTTAATAAATTTATTAAAATTACTAATAAGAAAACGAAATTTAGAATTAACGACATTGTTTCTTCTGGAAATTTTAAATTTGTTGTTAATTGTATTGTAAAGTTCTATTAAATTATTTCCACGTAATTAATTTCTTTTAATTAATATCAACATACACACACAAATACAAGTAATTTTTCCAAATTTTAATGCCCTATTTTGTGATTTGATAGATCTTGTTACAAATTATAAGATTTCGAACATTAGCCATCGTAAGTTAAAATTAATAAACACGACGTTTCGACCCTTATAGAATCAGAGGTCGACTTCAGGCAAACAATTAATTAATACAAAGATAAATCTATCACTAACAAATAGATATCGTCAAAATTGCAAACCATAGTTAAACAAATATGTGTTAAAATAATGAATAATAATAATAATAATAATAATAATAATAAATTGCAATTGTTTACGTTGTAACCACGGGAGGACTCCTTTCCTTGATGGAATTGTGAGTACTTTATTATTATTATTATTATTATTATTAATATTGTTATTATTATTATTATTATTATTATTATTATTATTATTTCTTTTATGTATTTGCTAACTGCTATAATTTTTATTGTTCAACTAAGCTTTTCGTCATCACTGACATCTTCAGGTCTTAAACAACCTGAAGATGTCATCACGTCATCCCTGAGATATCACGTCGTCATCACTGACATCCTCGTTGTTTAAGACCTGAAGATGTCAGTGATGACGAAAAGCTTAGTCGAACAATAAAAATTATAGCAGTTAGCAAATTCATAAAAGAAATAGTAAGGATGGCTGCTAATTTAAACAATACGAAGATTATTATTATTATTATTATTATTATTATTATTATTTTAGCACTATATTTGTTTAATTATGGTTTGCAGTTTTGACGATATCTATTTGTTAGTGATAGATATATCTTTGTATTAATTAATTGTTTGCCTGAAGTCGACCTCTGATTCTATAGAGGTCGAAACGTCGTGTTTATTCATTTTAACTTACGATGGCTAATGTTCGAAATCTTATAATTTGTAATGAATATATTGTGGCATCAATTAATAATAATTTTAAGAATCGCATTGGTAAGTCTTGACTTCGTGAATATTTTAAAATTCATGTATGTTATTTAATGTGTGTGTGTGTGTGTGTGTGTGTGTGTACGTGTGTGGTTTAATTAGATTCATAAATATTCGGCTTCAAGTTAGGACTTCTGTGCTAGATGGATCAACCACATGGCTTTTATGGAAGAGTTTATTCAGTTCGTGACCTTCTATTTTGTAAATTTAATATTTATATTATCAATATTATATTTTACTTATAGATTAGGTTTTAGCAAAAAGATTATCGTATGCGAGTTACGAAATATGTTCAGTTTGTGTGCTTGAATAGCTTAGTTAATTTTTATGTTATATGTTTGTAATCAGTAATTTAATACAGTGGAACGTCGATAACACAAATCTCAAGGGGGATAAAAAAATCTTCAAAACGAGGTTCGTGTTATTAAGGTTAAGACAACAAAAGTTCGTGTTATCAAGGTCCTGCTTCATAACATTCGGCTTACTGAGCTCGCTGCCGTGGGTAATTCGTCTAATAGAGGTCATTGTTCATCTTGTTATTTGTATTAACAGTCTCTGTAATTCCAACTTTTTCGTGTTTACTTGCTGTACTGCTACTTGTCGTGTTCCGGACGACAGCTTTCAATGTTTCTACCAAGTCGTGGTTTAGGACTTGAAAATGGTGGAAACAATGAAACGCGTCGTCCGGAACACGACAAGTAGCAGTTAAGCAAGTAAACACGACAAAGTTGGAATCATAGAGTTCAAATTCCTGCTATAGAGGTTCTGTTGAGTAAAAATTCGTGTTGTGAAGGTTAATTACTACAGTATTTTGATCTCAAATCAATGAAAATTTGGCTTATCAAGGTTTTTAATTACAGAATTTCGGATTGTAGAGGTATTTTTCACATTGTAAAAAGGGGATTAAAAAAACAATTCGTGTTATCAAGGAACTCTTGTTGTTGAGGTGCCACTGTATTATGGTTTTAAATTTTAATTTATTAAGTTATGTCTAATTTGCGTTTGATGAGTTGGTCTCTGTTAAATTATATTATGCTGTAAACACGTGTGTTCAATTATATAATAAATTCTACTAATATTTGCATTGAATAAATAAACACTTGGTATAGTTTGCTCCGAATAATTTTATTTTCCTGCCAATTGTTTCACCAGTCACAGCAGCTTCACAGGTTCGATTTGAACTGACAGATTTGACACTACAGTTGTCGGTGTTTGAACTGACAATCGACTTTTAAATTTATAAAATAGAAAGTCACGGTCTGAATAAACTTTCTCATAAAAGCGATGTGGTTGATTCATCCAGCACTTGAAGGTGAATATTTATGAATCTAATTATCTAATCAAACACTAAAGCTTATTGTATGCTAGGCCGATTTATAATCACCTTTGTCCTATACATATTTCATATATATTTACACTTATATTAGTTTCACTGAGAACTAGTTGACTTGTTACTTTCTTCACACAAAAGTGTATTGAATACGATTCATAATTAGCCAGTAACGGTACTTTTTGTTAACAACAGTACAACACACATAGACCATTGAATAAAGATTTTTACTGGACAAAAACCCTCCAGACACGAAATTTGGTAGAAAGTTAGGTTTTGGGGTCACTTCAATGGGGGAAAAAATCGGACACTCCAGCTCACCGCTGGGCCCCCCCTGGGGGGGTTAAAAGGTGGGGCAAAACGGTTTGATGTAAATATCTCAAAAACTATGCAAGATATCAAACAATATTAAATACAAAAGTTGTAGCTGACCACATTTCCCATCAAAATGGTCCTCAGTAATGTTTTCGTCAGACGCACTGGGACAGAGATATGAGCGCTCAAATTTATGTGCAAATATGCGTAGAAATATTTTCATGCATATGTATTATACTTGTCTAAATCGAAAAATGCACATCTATACGCATGGATTAGTCAGTATATGCATGTAACGCTTACGTTCAAAAATGCACGTTTTTGTAGTTGTAGTGTGTGTGTAGTATATATGTGTGCATAAATATATAAATGCAAAAATTTACATCCAAATACTTGGTATTACATGTACAAAAATTACATACCAATATTTAGCGCTTTTCACTATACAAAAATCGGCCTAAAATCAAAAAATGCAAGTTTTTTTTTCGTAAAAATGCCTTATATGAAAAATTGCAAAAAAAGGCCTCAACTTTGAGCGATCATATCTCTGTCCCAGTGCGTCTGACAAAAAATTACTAACGATTATTTTGATGGGAAATTTAGTCAGCTACAACTTTTGTATTTAACTTTGTTTGATATCTTGCTTAGTTTTTGAGATATTTACAAGAAACCGTTTTGCCCCACCTTTTAACCCCCCCCCAGGGGGGCCAGCGGTGAGCTGGAGTGTCCGATTTTTCCCCCATTGAAGTGACCCCAAAACCTAACTTTCTACCAAATTTCGTGTCTGGAGGATTTTTGTCCAGATTTTCACAAAATCTGCCTTTATTGAATGGTCTAACAGCTTTGTCAGACCTCTTACAATGCATCCTTGGTCATACACTACCTCCAACCATCCCCCGCCTACCATACGTTTCAAATCTGTCAGTATAAATCTAACCTCTGCAGCTGCCGTAACTGGTGAAACAATTGTCAGGGAAATAAAATTATTCGGAGCAAACTATGGGGAGTAATGGCAAGGAAAGGGACCCCACAACATCTAGTCAGAGCAAACTATGGGCAGCAATGGCAAGGAAAGGAACCCCACAACATCTAGTCAGAGCAAACTATGGGCAGTAATGGCAAGGAAAGGGACCCCACAACATCTAGTCAGAGCAAAGTATGGGCAGTAATGGCAAGGAAAGGGACCCCACAACATCTAGTCAGAGCAAACTATGGGCAGTAATGGCAAGGAAAGGAACACCACAACATCTAGTCAGAGCAAACTATGGGCAGCAATGGCAAGGAAAGGAACCCCACAACATCTAGTCAGAGCAAACTATGGGCAGTAATGGCAAGGAAAGGGACCCCACAACATCTAGTCAGAGCAAACTATGGGCAGTAATGGCAAGGAAAGGGACCCCACAACATCTAGTCAGAGCAAACTATGGGCAGTAATGGCAAGGAAAGGAACACCACAACATCTAGTCAGAGCAAACTATGGGCAGCAATGGCAAGGAAAGGAACCCCACAACATCTAGTCAGAGCAAACTATGGGCAGTAATGGCAAGGAAAGGGACCCCACAAAATCTAGTCAGAGCAAACTATGGGCAGTAATGGCAAGGAAAGGGACCCCACAACATCTAGTCAGAGCAAACTATGGGCAGTAATGGCAAGGAAAGGAACACCACAACATCTAGTCAGAGCAAACTATGGGCAGTAATGGCAAGGAAAGGGACCCCACAACATCTAGTCAGAGCAAACTATGGGCAGTAATGGCAAGGAAAGGAACACCACAACATCTAGTCAGAGCAAACTATGGGCAGTAATGGCAAGGAAAGGGACACCACAACATCTAGTCAGAGCAAACTATGGGCAGTAATGGCAAGGAAAGGGACCCCACAACATCTAGTCAGAGCAAACTATGGGCAGTAATGGCAAGGAAAGGAACACCACAACATCTAGTCAGAGCAAACTATGGGCAGTAATGGCAAGGAAAGGGACCCCACAACATCTAGTCAGAGCAAACTATGGGCAGCAATGGCAAGGAAAGGAACCCCACAACATCTAGTCAGAGCAAACTATGGGCAGTAATGGCAAGGAAAGGAACCCCACAACATCTAGTCAGAGCAAACTATGGGCAGTAATGGCAAGGAAAGGGACCCCACAACATCTAGTCAGAGCAAACTATGGGCAGCAATGGCAAGGAAAGGAACCCCACAACATCTAGTCAGAGCAAACTATGGGCAGCAATGGCAAGGAAAGGAACCCCACAACATCTAGTCAGAGCAAACTATGGGCAGTAATGGCAAGGAAAGGAACACCACAACATCTAGTCAGAGCAAACTATGGGCAGCAATGGCAAGGAAAGGAACCCCACAACATCTAGTCAGAGCAAACTATGGGCAGCAATGGCAAGGAAAGGAACCCCACAACATCTAGTCAGAGCAAACTATGGGCAGTAATGGCAAGGAAAGGGACCCCACAACATCTAGTCAGAGCAAACTATGGGCAGTAATGGCAAGGAAAGGGACCCCACAACATCTAGTCAGAGCAAACTATGGGCAGTAATGGCAAGGAAAGGAACACCACAACATCTAGTCAGAGCAAACTATGGGCAGTAATGGCAAGGAAAGGGACCCCACAACATCTAGTCAGAGCAAACTATGGGCAGCAATGGCAAGGAAAGGAACCCCACAACATCTAGTCAGAGCAAACTATGGGCAGTAATGGCAAGGAAAGGAACCCCACAACATCTAGTCAGAGCAAACTATGGGCAGTAATGGCAAGGAAAGGAACACCACAACATCTAGTCAGAGCAAACTGTGGGCAGCAATGGCAAGGAAAGGGACACCACAACATCTAGTCAGAGCAAACTATGGGCAGTAATGGCAAGGAAAGGGACACCACAACATCTAGTCAGAGCAAACTATGGGCAGCAATGGCAAGGAAAGGAACCCCACAACATCTAGTCAGAGCAAACTATGGGCAGTAATGGCAAGGAAAGGAACCCCACAACATCTAGTCAGAGCAAACTATGGGCAGCAATGGCAAGGAAAGGAACACCACAACATCTAGTCAGAGCAAACTATGGGCAGCAATGGCAAGGAAAGGAACCCCACAACATCTAGTCAGAGCAAACTATGGGCAGTAATGGCAAGGAAAGGAACACCACAACATCTAGTCAGAACAAACTATGGGCAGCAATGGCAAGGAAAGGAACCCCACAACATCTAGTCAGAGCAAACTATGGGCAGCAATGGCAAGGAAAGGAACCCCACAACATCTAGTCAGAGCAAACTATGGGCAGTAATGGCAAGGAAAGGGACCCCACAACATCTAGTCAGAGCAAACTATGGGCAGTAATGGCAAGGAAAGGGACCCCACAACATCTAGTCAGAGCAAACTATGGGCAGTAATGGCAAGGAAAGGAACACCACAACATCTAGTCAGAGCAAACTATGGGCAGCAATGGCAAGGAAAGGAACCCCACAACATCCAGTCAGAGCAAACTATGGGCAGCAATGGCAAGGAAAGGAACCCCACAACATCTAGTCAGAGCAAACTATGGGCAGTAATGGCAAGGAAAGGAACACCACAACATCTAGTCAGAGCAAACTATGGGCAGCAATGGCAAGGAAAGGAACCCCACAACATCTAGTCAGAGCAAACTATGGGCAGCAATGGCAAGGAAAGGGACCCCACAACATCTAGTCAGAGCAAACTATGGGCAGTAATGGCAAGGAAAGGGACACCACAACATCTAGTCAGAGCAAACTATGGGCAGTAATGGCAAGGAAAGGGACCCCACAACATCTAGTCAGAGCAAACTATGGGCAGTAATGGCAAGGAAAGGGCCACCACAACATCTAGTCAGAGCAAACTATGGGCAGCAATGGCAAGGACAGGGACACCACAACATCTAGTCAGAGCAAACTATGGGCAGTAATGGCAAGGAAAGGGACACCACAACATCTAGTCAGAGCAAACTATGGGCAGTAATGGCAAGGAAAGGGACACCACAACATCTAGTCAGAGCAAACTATGGGCAGCAATGGCAAGGAAAGGGACACCACAACATCTAGTCAGAGCAAACTATGGGCAGCAATGGCAAGGAAAGGGACACCACAACATCTAGTCAGAGCAAACTATGGGCAGTAATGGCAAGGAAAGGGACACCACAACATCTAGTCAGAGCAAACTATGGGCAGTAATGGCAAGGAAAGGGACACCACAACATCTAGTCAGAGCAAACTATGGGCAGTAATGGCAAGGAAAGGAACACCACAACATCTAGTCAGAGCAAACTGTGGGCAGCAATGGCAAGGAAAGGAACACCACAACATCTAGTCAGAGCAAACTGTGGGCAGCAATGGCAAGGAAAGGGACACCACAACATCTAGTCAGAGCAAACTATGGGCAGTAATGGCAAGGAAAGGGACACCACAACATCTAGTCAGAGCAAACTATGGGCAGTAATGGCAAGGAAAGGGACACCACAACATCTAGTCAGAGCAAACTATGGGCAGTAATGGCAAGGAAAGGGACAACACAACATCTAGTCAGAGCAAACTATGGGCAGCAATGGCAAGGAAAGGAACACCACAACATCTAGTCAGAGCAAACTATGGGCAGCAATGGCAAGGAAAGGAACCCCACAACATCTAGTCAGAGCAAACTATGGGCAGTAATGGCAAGGAAAGGAACACCACAACATCTAGTCAGAGCAAACTATGGGCAGCAATGGCAAGGAAAGGGACACCACAACATCTAGTCAGAGCAAACTATGGGCAGCAATGGCAAGGAAAGGGACACCACAACATCTAGTCAGAGCAAACTATGGGCAGCAATGGCAAGGAAAGGGACACCACAACATCTAGTCAGAGCAAACTATGGGCAGTAATGGCAAGGAAAGGAACACCACAACATCTAGTCAGAGCAAACTATGGGCAGCAATGGCAAGGAAAGGGACCCCACAACATCTAGTCAGAGCAAACTATGGGCAGTAATGGCAAGGAAAGGGACCCCACAACATCTAGTCAGAGCAAACTATGGGCAGTAATGGCAAGGAAAGGGACCCCACAACATCTAGTCAGAGCAAACTATGGGCAGTAATGGCAAGGAAAGGGTCACCACAACATCTAGTCAGAGCAAACTATGGGCAGTAATGGCAAGGAAAGGAACACCACAACATCTAGTCAGAGCAAACTATGGGCAGCAATGGCAAGGAAAGGAACACCACAACATCTAGTCAGAGCAAACTATGGGCAGCAATGGCAAGGAAAGGAACCCCACAACATCTAGTCAGAGCAAACTATGGGCAGTAATGGCAAGGAAAGGAACACCACAACATCTAGTCAGAGCAAACTATGGGCAGCAATGGCAAGGAAAGGGACACCACAACATCTAGTCAGAGCAAACTATGGGCAGTAATGGCAAGGAAAGGAACACCACAACATCTAGTCAGAGCAAACTATGGGCAGCAATGGCAAGGAAAGGAACCCCACAACATCTAGTCAGAGCAAACTATGGGCAGTAATGGCAAGGAAAGGGACCCCACAACATCTAGTCAGAGCAAACTATGGGCAGTAATGGCAAGGAAAGGGACCCCACAACATCTAGTCAGAGCAAACTATGGGCAGTAATGGCAAGGAAAGGGTCACCACAACATCTAGTCAGAGCAAACTATGGGCAGTAATGGCAAGGAAAGGAACACCACAACATCTAGTCAGAGCAAACTATGGGCAGCAATGGCAAGGAAAGGAACCCCACAACATCTAGTCAGAGCAAACTATGGGCAGTAATGGCAAGGAAAGGGACACCACAACATCTAGTCAGAGCAAACTATGGGCAGTAATGGCAAGGAAAGGGACACCACAACATCTAGTCAGAGCAAACTATGGGCAGTAATGGCAAGGAAAGGGACACCACAACATCTAGTCAGAGCAAACTATGGGCAGTAATGGCAAGGAAAGGGACACCACAACATCTAGTCAGAGCAAACTATGGGCAGCAATGGCAAGGAAAGGAACCCCACAACATCTAGTCAGAGCAAACTATGGGCAGTAATGGCAAGGAAAGGGACACCACAACATCTAGTCAGAGCAAACTATGGGCAGCAATGGCAAGGAAAGGAACCCCACAACATCTAGTCAGAGCAAACTATGGGCAGTAATGGCAAGGAAAGGGACCCCACAACATCTAGTCAGAGCAAACTATGGGCAGTAATGGCAAGGAAAGGGACACCACAACATCTAGTCAGAGCAAACTATGGGCAGTAATGGCAAGGAAAGGGACACCACAACATCTAGTCAGAGCAAACTATGGGCAGTAATGGCAAGGAAAGGAACACCACAACATCTAGTCAGAGCAAACTATGGGCAGCAATGGCAAGGAAAGGAACCCCACAACATCTAGTCAGAGCAAACTATGGGCAGTAATGGCAAGGAAAGGGACACCACAACATCTAGTCAGAGCAAACTATGGGCAGTAATGGCAAGGAAAGGGACACCACAACATCTAGTCAGAGCAAACTATGGGCAGTAATGGCAAGGAAAGGGACACCACAACATCTAGTCAGAGCAATCTATGGGCAGTAATGGCAAGGAAAGGAACACCACAACATCTAGTCAGAGCAAACTATGGGCAGCAATGGCAAGGAAAGGGACACCACAACATCTAGTCAGAGCAAACTATGGGCAGCAATGGCAAGGAAAGGGACACAACAACATCTAGTCAGAGCAAACTATGGGCAGTAATGGCAAGGAAAGGGACACAACAACATCTAGTCAGAGCAAACTATGGGCAGTAATGGCAAGGAAAGGGACACCACAACATCTAGTCAGAGCAAACTATGGGCAGTAATGGCAAGGAAAGGAACACCACAACATCTAGTCAGAGCAAACTATGGGCAGTAATGGCAAGGAAAGGAACACCACAACATCTAGTCAGAGCAAACTATGGGCAGCAATGGCAAGGAAAGGGACACCACAACATCTAGTCAGAGCAAACTATGGGCAGTAATGGCAAGGAAAGGGACACCACAACATCTAGTCAGAGCAAACTATGGGCAGTAATGGCAAGGAAAGGGACACCACAACATCTAGTCAGAGCAAACTATGGGCAGTAATGGCAAGGAAAGGAACACCACAACATCTAGTCAGAGCAAACTATGGGCAGCAATGGCAAGGAAAGGGACACCACAACATCTAGTCAGAGCAAACTATGGGCAGGAATGGCAAGGAAAGGGACACCACAACATCTAGTCAGAGTAATACAGAGTCTTTATGTGGAAACTGAAATCCTAATAGAAGCAGGGAGACCGAGAACAGCTCCCAGAGTTGGCCTGATCAATTGTGTAGTACGACAAGGGTGTCCATTATCATCTTTTCGTTTTAATTTATAGGCTATATTGACGATGTCATACAAAATTAGCAGATTCCAGAACATTTTATGATTGGTCACTCTACAATTAACACTTTGTTGTTTGCGGGGACAATCAGGCTATTCTGTCGGACTCTGAAAACAGATTGCAGATGGGGACACATTCATTAAATCGAATCTGCAAAGACTCTGGTTTGCAGATATCCACACGAAAGACCAAGGTGATGGCTTTTCGTGGAATTGATTCCGTACGGACAAAAATTGTTATAGATGGTGATCTTCTGGAACGAGTTAGCAATTTTGAATACCTGGGCTACAGTGTGTCTTATAATTCATGCAACGACGTCGTGAATAAGTTGGATAGGTTCAAACTTATGTGCGGGACCATTAGGCGAACCCTTGAGTCAGGAAGTAAAGGAACACGCCTAAAATTCTACAAGTTGATGGCTCTTCCCACACTTCTTTATGGGTATGAGAATTGGACTTTAACGAAAGGCCAGGCCAGTCGCATCCAAGCGGCTGAAATGAGATTTCTCAGGCACGTGGTAGGGTATAGTCTTTATGATCATAGAAGAAACACAGATCTGAACTGAATATTATGAGTATACTCGACAGGATCGCCCAGTATCGGCTGAATTGGTGGGAACATCTTTGCCGAATGTATGACTGCCGCATCCCCAAACAACTATTGAATTATAAGGGCGAGGGGACGGAGAGGTGTGGGACGTCCGAGGAAGCGCTCGAGTGACCAGCTCTACACTTTGCCTGTTGAGACCGGAACAAACCATCCTTGGTTTAATCCTTGAAGAAGAAGAAGAAGAAGAAGAAGAAGAAGAAGAAGAAGAAGAAGAAGAAGAAGAAGAAGAAGAAGAAGAAGAAGAAGAAGAAGAAGAAGAAGAAGAAGAAGAAAATGTTGATGATGATTATGATGATGACGATGACGATGACGATGACGACGATTTAATCTCTGCCTATTTGAGACCGGAACAAACCATGCTTGGTTTAATCCGTGAGGATGAGGATGATGATAAAAATTGTTTGTAGAACTATACCAAGTGTTGAAGACTGACCAAAAAGCTGAAGAAGGCGGATACTTAAGCCGAAACGCGTCCGACGAAAAAAGTAAGTTTTTCACAAGATAAAGTTCATTTTTAGTAAAGTTATACCAAGTTTTTTTTTTAAATTCAATTTAAGTATTCATAAAATGTTCTTCCAAGTGCTGAGCGACCATTAGTTCAGTGCAATAAGTTCTACATTAGTAACTTAGAATTAGTAACATTTAGCTTTACAACCAGCAACAACGTACCACGTCTGAGGCGGGTGTGAACTCCCGGTCGACGAGACTTTCCAGCGCCAGCCACTTGACGGGTCTGTTCTCGTTGTCGCCCAGGCAGTGATAGTCGCCGGGGAAGAGGTCACGCGACAACGCACTGTCCGCCACCTTCACGTGCAGCTTCTCATCTATCCTACCGCATGCACACACACAAACACATACTCGCTATAGTTGTTATAATTACCATCTGGGCTGGAAGCCCGGAGTGTTACAATTTTTGTTTCACGGGGAAAGATGTTAATAACTCGACCAGACGTTTCCGCCTGTCCTATGGAGGCCATCTTCAGTGTAAGGACTTTAATAAAATTATGCCACAGCACTGTGGTTGTCCTGACGTACATCTTGTCAGTTTTATTGAAATCACTACACTGAAGATGGCCCCCAGAAGTGACGCCGAAACGTCTGGTCGAGATATTAATACCTTTCGGCATGAAGAAGTTGGAAGACCACCGCATTTCAGCCAAGGATAGTAATTTTAATAATTAAGACCCGGCCGGCCGTGAAAGCCCAAGACACACATTGCCATAGTATACTCATTACAGTACTTAATACTATTCATGGTGCTAATTTTAAGTGGTGTCTTTTATTATATACGAGGTGTGTTGA
Organism: Magicicada septendecula; assembly: GCA_034769895.1. Taxonomy (NCBI): domain Eukaryota; kingdom Metazoa; phylum Arthropoda; class Insecta; order Hemiptera; family Cicadidae; genus Magicicada; species Magicicada septendecula. The sequence continues at coordinate 7,412,690 of CM068372.1, forward strand.
AAAAAAAGGAACTTTTTGAATACCATGTCAACCCGCACAAACAACGCGCTGCGACTTTGAGAGCGCCTAGCGACAGTTTTTGACAACAAACTGCCATTTATGCTGTTCCGCTATCAGCATTAGTCTTTGAACTATATCAGAATGAGTGAGGACTGGCCGCCGGATTAGTGACAATGCGACTAAAAAAGACCTCAAAGAACAATTTGTGCGTATGAAATTTTGCGGCAAAACTAGGTTAAAACTTTACAGAGACAGTCTGGTTGTTCAACTAAGCATACGCGGAGGCTTGCATGAGCCGAACGTTTTTATAAATTTTTTAAATGGTCGGTGCAGATCAAAGCGATGTGCAAGATCATGGCAACAGGGCTAGTGATGTGGTAATTGTAAACCATCGTTTAACTGCAGAGTTTCTGAGGGAATGCGCATCCATATAAGATTGTAAAATTAAATTTTCGTAGAGAAATTTTAATGTACCTGATCACTGAAAAATTCTTACTGCGTTTGTTGACTGACAATCAGAAAGAGACTCGTTTTGAAATCGATCAACAACTGCCCACCAACGCAAATGCGGTAATGACAACTTTGCAATGCAATGGAAATTGTTGTGTAAAGATTTTATGAAGTTTGTAGCAAAATATTATACACACACGTTGTGTTAAGATCTTCATTTTTACTTCGTTACAAATGCGACGGACTGTGTGTGCCCGTCCCCGCTACAGCGTGTGTAGCTCGAAGACTGATGATCATGACGGGACGGAGAAAACAGTATTCCGGAGTCAAAAACTGTCGCTGGCAGCACATAAATTTTCAACTCGTTCTATGCTACACAATTGAGAGTTTCAAGTTAGTGTTGATACATGCTCTTCTTTAGTGTACTATCGTGTCTATTTGTTGACTCGTTGCTACGTGACAAGCATCACAAAGGCTACAGGGTAGTAGTTCGTCAATACTGTTAACATAACATAAAGCGTTACACTTACACACAGTTCCTGGTGGCCAGATCTTTGTGACAGATGTCGTGAGAGTGCATGTAAGAGCCGGCGGTGGCGATCTGGATGGCCATGTCTACGAGATCCTGTGTCAGCACGGCTACCTGATCGCTTCCTCGCGTCCGACAGTTGCACAGAAACCTACAGAAGAACATTAAATATATTAGTATTAGTTTAGTATTTCCTATCTTGGCTCGCTTGACTACTTATTGGTTTTTTTGACACCGACGGTCCTAGGTTTTCGAGAGCTAGAGACTTCTCTTTCATTTTTCATACTTTAACTTTACTCAGTAATTCTTTCTACTAGTAATTTTATACAAACCACTATGTTGTCTTTGGTACTGATGAGCGCTTTTGGCAGTCAAGCCATCTTCAGGTCATTTACCAACCGAGAAATATGAAACCGTTCACTTCTTATATATCGTTTTACCGGACCTATCTAGCCCCGCCCCCTGACGGAGTAACGTCTTACTTAGCTCCAGCCGTAGTGGGTTGTCGTACATTACCAATTTTGTAGCCGTTACAATTTACGTTAACTCATTTTCTACTGTTTTTTGTTGTCTAATCAGCTGCTAAATATTTCTTCATTTTCAAATGTGGTTTTTATATTCATTAGTCGTTTTTTATCTTTATTTCTGATTTTTAATATTTCCACTTCTTCCTTTAATTTCCTTTCTCTTTCATTATTCATAACTTTTATTATCTTATAATTTACAACTGGGTCTATGAATTTATGTCCTTCTTCTATAAAATGCCTAGCGTATAATGAATTCGTCGTTAACTTATTCTGTGTTTCTTGTTCTTATGGGTTTCTTTCATGTTACCCGGAAAAGTCTCAGTCTAAGAGAATGGTCAACGATTCTGTAGGCGGAAGAGGAAGATTTCCAACGAAACTATAGGAGTAAGAACCTGGGAGGTGGGTCCCCGTACGAAACCCAGAGGGTTAAATATAGGCCTCCTACCGCTGGTTTAACTATACAAGTCACTGGTAACGTCTTTAAAGAACATTTATTTTACGGAAAAGTTTAAAAGGAACAAGTCGGAAAGAGACTCGACTAAAATTTTACAATCTCTATGTCAGTGTTCTAAAAGTTGGGTTCTAGAGAAGGAATTTCTGAATCGGGTACAAGCATCGGAGATGCTGTTAAAAGCTGCACGCAAAGAAACAGACGCTACAATGAAGACGCACGCAAAGATTTGAAAATTTTTAATATCACAAATTTCATTGCAGAAAACAAGTAGAGTTGGATTGGTCATCTGAATAGGATGCCAGACGGCAGGTTGCCTAAGGAAATTCGGTCAGACAAGTCTACTGGACAAAGAAGTACAGGAAGGCTGAAACGTTGATCAGAATATTCCTTTTGTGCTGTTCAGACGGAAAACGTAGACGCGTAGAACAGTGTGTAATAAGATGTAAACACTATTTTGCTGTAAAAACTATAGTTTGACTCAAAATTTGAATGTTAAAGTTGTACGTGTTCTCAGTTTCGTTGTATGGAATAGACCCCTGGACTCTCAATAAGATAGCTATTGAAAGACTGGAGCTGTTCGAAATGTGGACTTGTCGTAGAATTTTAGGAATAATTTGGCTACATAAGCGTCTCTAATATTGAGGTGATGAAAAGAATGCAGCAGAAGAAAGAAATTATTAATTTTGTTAAAATGATAAAACTAGAATTCATGGGATACATGATGCGCGAAGAAAGATAAGACCATCTACCAGTCATTATACAGGGCATGATCTAAGGTAAAAAGAATCCGGGAAGAAGGCACACTTTCTGGTTAAAGAATCTAAGGGAATGGTTGAGCGGCAGCTCCACATACTTATTTAAATTCCCCTGTGTTTAGAATTCAATCGCATTCTGCTGTCTCATTGTATTTAATACAGTTCATTGCATTGCAATTGTCTTCCAGTCGTTTGCATTGTTGCAATGAGTTCTTTTAATATTATTACGTAATGCGGAAAAAGTGTACGCCATTACAGAACATTCTACGTGCTTCTCGCCAATTCAGCTGTAATGTGTGTGTGTGCGCGCGCGTACATATTGCTGCTACTTTGAGATGAAGGACAATTACGTGACACTTGTCACGCGTCCGCAATGAGATTTTTTCAGACCATACCGGTCCGCGCGCGCTGTGTTCAAGGCCACAATCAATTACGCTCCAGTGTTTTCTAGTAGACACGTATTATGGAATATTCTGGTATCTCAGCGGGGTATAAATACAAGACTTCAGCGACGCTTAGTTCAGTTTAATTGGCGATTTATTCCAGCGCGGTTCGAAGTATTGTCGCGAAGTGTTACATGTTTTATAATTGTGCGGGACTCTATTAGTTGACATTATTATTGCGTGTGAACAACTTTTATTTGGTTTTTGTAAGAGACTATCTTGTTGATTAGAAACTGTTATTTGTGAGAATTAAAGCTGGTTTTTTAGTGACTTTATTGGTGTCTTGTGTTTTGTTTTCCACTGTACCATACGATGATCAGTTAGACCGTCGTAACAATATTTAATATTTACAATCACAGCAGGCAACTTATAAAATACAACTTATAAATTTAAAAAATTCGTTTTAAATATTTGCAATGTTTTCTAGTTGCTTCAAGACTTTAATTAGGCCTTACGTGAAAGGGAGGGATACGGTGAGCTGATTGTACGAGCCTGGCTTATGTAGGCTCCTCGTGTTTACAGGTATTTCGGTAATGGCATATTGAATGTGCGGCGGCGAACCATTCACCACTTGGGATTCGTTCACCTGTTCTAGTCTCCTCTCAATCCCTTATCCACCCCTTCAGTAAACACGAGCGCGCTCTCTGCTTGCCAGGCAATCTTTGAAATATGAACAATGGATATGAAAATAGCTTGCACAGGAAAAAAATAATTTTAAATTTGTCTTATTTGTATTTGTAAATGAAAATAGTTTATTACAGAACACTAGAAATTAAAATTAAATAACATTTTGATTCAAATTAAATCGCGGCCGTTTGGCCGTGGTCCAAATTTTCTCACAAAACCAGACCTTTCGGCAGGACCACTGACTGCTATCCTTAAGTGAAAACGAGTTAACGGTAACGTGGGATGTAGTACGTTAGGACCACAGTACTGTGGTTAAGGAGTCTTAATGGTCCTAACGTAATACATCCCACGTTAGCGTCGACTCGTTTTCATTGAAGATGGCGGTAGGTGGTACTACCGAAACGTCTGATTTTTGTCACAAATTTTGGACCACGGCCAAACAGCCGGGAGTTAATTTTAATCAAAATGATAGTGGCCGTGAAAGCCTTTGTACAACTTTAAATGGCAAAATATTTAAGTTATTTTAAAAGATGCCTGTAAACGGATATGGATTGTTAAAGGATGGATGGTTGTTAAAAGATGGATTGTAAACACTTGAATTTAAACATAACTGACGGACTCTTGCCATCACAGTGAAAATATAAATGCCACATTTTGATCACCCAAACTATTGACGGCCGTCTTCAGGTTAATTATAAACTAATATATAAAAAGTAGTAATTAATTCTATGTCAGCGAGTGATAAAGGGTTAGAAAATTAATAATAACAAAATGAATTAAAACTAACTGCCGGGCTGTTTGGCCGTGGTTCAAGATTATTGATTAAACCTGACGTTTCAGCAGCACCACTGGCTGCCATCTTCAGTGGAAGAAACGAGTCAACACTGACGTTTTGACTAACCGTTTAGTACTGTGGTCCTAACATACGACATCCACTTTAGTGTTGACTTGTTTTCATTGAAGATGGCAGTCAGTGGTACTGCCGAAACGTCTTGTTTAATCAAAAACCTTGGACCACGGCCAAACAGCCCGGCAGTTCGTTTTAATTTAAATGACACTGGCCGTGTAAGCCTTCGAACGAATAATAATAATAACAAAATTTTGTATAATATATAATCAAAAGTCTAAATTACACGTGTACATACTTACCAGGAAAAACGCACAACAATCACAAAACACAAGCACAATGCACACAAACATTTGCACACCAACAAGGTGGGGCTCTTGTTATTATTGGTTTGTTGGCTCTCTGTGTCTTGTTGATAGAGCATTATTTATTACTTCTTATGTATAGTTAACCCGATTGTGTGGGTGGCCGAAACATAGCATTTATATTTTTTATTATGATGCAAAGCGTCAGGCAGTTAGGTTGAAATTCAAAAGGGTAAAAATTCCACGACTCTTAAAGTTTAAAGATGTTAACAGTGCAAAATGTTGAGTGAGAGTCAAGCCAATAATGTAAACCGAAATATCTGTGTAGGCCGGCCATAGGCAACCTTTGAATTTATGGTGGCGCATATATAAGTGAGAACCAGTTGTATGGGTGCACACCTTTCCACTCCATTAATGGAAAATAGGAACGTACGGAGTTCACAATAGCCGGACGTTATAAATATTAACTGTCGCTTTATAATACCTTTGCGCTTAAACGAGTATTTAGCGACGTGGAACACGGAATCAAAAAAAAGTTTTGCACTATTTTTTACATAAATTTGTGAAAATTTTTCACATTGGGAGTACGTTATGAACAATCTGTCGTTATGCACACGCACGTTAAAACTAACAAATCTTTAAACGAAAACAATGGTTAAACAAGAAAACATTTTAATAAAAATAAATTCAATAACTTACCAAAATAACACTATTGATTTCCATAAAGTACACAGAAATGTAAAACTTTAAAACATCAAGTTTCTCCTTTGTTGAGAAAGGTGTTTAGAGGGTCCGGGGACAGGGCTCGACAATCATATTGAGGGAAGACGTAACGCGGTTCAATAAGTGGTTTGTACTATTTTATAATACAGTACTTCCAAACAGGTACAATGCGGGTGCGTTCCTTCAAAAAAAAAAAAACTTGTTTGCGGGCGTGTCACACCTTATCTACTGGCGCACCCGCGGGCTCAGGATTGCCTATACTTTAAAGGAAACAATCTTTTCTCATTATAATAATTTGTCATTACTATTATGACAGTGCAAATTGGATCTAATATTATTAACAGACAGCATAGTCTAAAACCAACAATTAGTGCCGGCTTGATGTTACCTCTTGAGGTTTCCCCTGCCGGTGTAAGGGTAGACTAACAGTGGTGGCATGCCGAGGTTTGTGTTGGCAGCAATGACGTTGAGGATGTTGGCGTGGACCAGACCGTACATCATGGTTCCCTCCGCCAACAACACCGCCGTCTGCAGCTTGGACGCCTCTTCTGTAACACGCGCGCAGTACTGTAGTAACAATATACGTAAAAACATCTTAACAGAGAAGTTGCTATGCGACTAAATAACAGACCATGCACAAATACGTTGCTTAGTTAGCACATTTTACTCAATTTTTCAAAATAACAAAAACAGGAAAACAAGTTAATTTTTTAGACGACATAGCCAGTAAAACAGACTTACGAATTTCTGCAGAAAAAATCGAATTTCTCACTAATATTAAAAATGCGCTAAAATTCCTGCTATTGGTCGAATAGAGAGGGTTAGAAAGATTAAGTATCTAGAGGAAATAGTTCAAGAAAATGGTTAAAAAAATCTACTATAGAAGAAAGGATTCATAAAATGAAAAGATCATATGGTATAACTAAAGATATTTACAATGAAAAGTGCATATCTAAAAATGCGAAAAGAAGGCATGCAGTACAGTACAATAGTGAAGCCAGAATGCCTATTTGCAAGTGAATGTCTAGCATTGAGTTATAATTTAGATAAACTAGAATTATTGGAAAAACGAATTATTATAAAAATATTAGGCCCGTGAAAAACTTTAGAAGGTTGGAAATTAAGAAGTAATGATGAAATACATCAAAGTATAGAAAATATAATAGAAAGAGTGAGAAAAAGAAGACTGGTATTTTTTAGACCTTTATATAGAATGAACGATAATAGGTTAACAAAACAGATCTTCAAATATCTGTGGGGAAAGAAGTCAACATCAAGTTGGATTAAAGAAATCAAAAAGGATTTTTTGGAAAACATAATAGAAACGCAGAAAAAGAATTGAAAGAGAACTTTTTCGGGCAAAAGTGTTAAAAATGGAAGGACTCCAGGGTAGGAGAGAGAAAAACGCAAATCAAAGTGGACTGGAGACAGGAAGAAGAGATACAGTGAAAAGATGAAAGAATGTTGGATAAAAAGAAAAGAACAAGGAATAAAGAATTGAAATTGGCACGTGGTCCTCAGATGGCCGATACAAATAGAAAAAAGAGGTAAAAATAATATATTATGAAAACCTGGGATCTGTCCATCATTCTAGTACATGTTTAGGCAGTGAGCACTTACCTGAAACTGTTTTCACAAGCACGTCTTGAGAACTGACCCCGTCTTCAGATTGGAAAGATCCTCGATAAATTCTTCCAAAAGTACCTTCTTGTATTAGGGTACGAGGGCAAATTCTGTGCCTGAGGACTGTCAGCCTCCGGATTCTCTCACTCGGCTCTAGCTGAAATATTAAAAAGTTAGACAAGAAATGAATTTCTTAGGGCTATTTATGTAAAAAGAAAATAATGTACACTCATTGAGTCAAATCTGCAAGGATTTCGTATTACAGATCTCTATATTGAAGCCCAAGGTGATGGATTTTTATGGAGCTTATTCCATACGAACAAAAATTGTTGTAAATGGTACTGTTCTGGAGCAGGTCAGTAATTTAAAATAGCTGGGCTATAATATATCTTTAATCACAAACAATGATGTGGTGAAGAATCTTCGCAAATTTAACCATATGTGTGGGACCATCCGGAAAACTCTAAAATCGACAAGTAAAGAAACACTCTCGAAGTTTTTCATGGTGATGACCCTCCCTATTCTTCTCTATGTGTCTGAGAATTGGACTTTAACAAAATTCCACACCAGTCGTATGCAAGCGGCCGATGAAACGTTGGAGTGATCACCTTTAGTCTGTCTGCTTGGGGCCAGAAAAAAACATTTTTGGTTTAATGCCTGCTGAAGATGATGATAACGATGGTGTGAAAATAAATGGTAAAAACTTTCCTAACATTTACTAATTATTAGGGCTACTAGAGGAACGGAGTTCCATCACTGTTTTTTTCTTTATATAAAGCGACTTTCGCCTACGCAACAAATTTGTAGTCGTCTTCAGACAACAAAAAAAGAATAAAATATTATAAATAAAAAATAATTAACACTCTGTCTCACAACCGATAGAGAGTCAAAACATACTAACGTATATACATAACAACAAAATAAATAAATAAATATTAGAAACTTACCAACTGTGAAATCTATAAGACATCCGACACACACACACACACACACACACACACACACACACACACACACACACACACACACACACACACACACACACACACACACACACACACACACACACACACACACACACACGCACGCACGCACGCACGCACGCACGCACGCACGCACGCACGCACACACACGCACACACACACACACTGAATACACGCGCCCGCACGCCTCAAGATCAACTGCAACAGGCGGCAACGACAGCAACATAAGCTAACTTATCCCAAAACCTAATTTACCCAAACGCCTAAACTATTTTTCAGATGGAACGAAACCAGATACTCTGAATTTCACTGCTTACTTGACTAATACAGTTTCTATTATTCGTTATGAAAGCGCCTTCCTTAATTCTACGTTTAAACCATTTCTTTTCTTATAGTTTTACCTTATTTCCTTTCCATGTTGCGACTTCGTTATATGTCATACACGACATGTTTCGGGAAACATGTTTCCATCTTCAGGTTTAAAAACTTTTCGTTCTCACATGAAGAACTTGTCAACGTAAATAAAAACTTTTACTAACATAATTAAAAACACTACATTAATAACGTACCGCGCGAAGAATCAGTGCGCACTGTTCGGGTTCATAATCGCAACTGTTGATTTCCCATTCGTCTATAATCTGATAAACATGTTGTAACGCAGTATCGTACAAGCTGTTCGAGTTAAACGACAATTGATCGTTGAGTACTAGGTTTTTTTGTGTTCTCGAAGCTTTGTAGATTTCGAATTCTTCTAAAGCGCTCATAATTCGCCCTTTGTTGCAAATATGTAATGGTTTCAAATTTTTGGCGCAACTAGTGTATCTGTGGTTATTATTAATCAAATGTAACGCGAAGTTGGAGGTAGTATATCTAATGCTGCCCTTCGGTATGTGTTCACGAAATCTATCTTTAAATTTTCTCCCTGTCTGGCCAATGTAAAACATGTCACAATCATCGCACACAATTTTATACACACCCGAGTTGTTTTCAAGTTCTGAATGTTTATTATGTCTGAAGAAATTCCGCAAGTTATTCGTGGTTTTAAAAAATACATTAATGTTTAGTTTTTTAAATACGTTTTTTATAATGTGTGGAAGAAGATTAGTATATTCAGTCGCGATGAAAGCGTTCTCTGTATTATTAGATATAATCACTTTATTTGCTTTGGATTTGTGTTTACGAATTAGTTTGTCTATAATTGTGTCTTTATATCCATTCCTTACGGCAATGACTTTGACAGTGTTTATCTCTTCCTTCAGGTCTTCTTGGCTTAGTGGGAATGACATCGAGAACACAAAAAAACCTAGTACTCAACGAGCAATTGTCGTTTAACTCGAACAGCTTGTACGATACTGCGTTACAACGTGTTTATCAGATTATAGACGAATGAGAAACCAACAGTTGCGATTATGAACCCGAACAGTGCGCACTGATTCTTCGCGCGGTACGTTATTAATGTAGTGTTTTTAATTATGTTAGTAAAAGTTTTTATTTACGTTGACAAGTTCTTCATGTGTGAGAACGAAAAGTTTTTAAACCTGAAGATGGGAACATGTTTCCCGAAACATGTCGTGTATGACATATAACGAAGTCGCAAGATGGAAAGGAAATAAGGTAAAACTATAAGTTTTATTTCAATAACGCGACTTGGAGACCATAATCACATATTATGAATTTCTTTTCTTTTTTTTATTATTTATTTTTGATGTTTTAGTGTTTGTTTTTTCCTGAAGACGGGTACAGTTCGTTGCCTAGCCGAAACGTCGCTTTATATATATATATATATATCTACAGTGATGCAAGAAGTCAGTCCATCTAGTAGGATTATTGTCAGTAACACATCACTGATGTCTTCTAAAGAAATCATTTACTAATTATTTTAGCAAAACTTTTATAATAAACTTGTGTAGGCCTATCTGAGAAGATGTGGCGCCACGTAATTATATTCCGATTGCAAATATCCACACTTAAGACCAAGGTGATTGGTTTTCGTCGAACTGATCGTGAAAAATTTGTTACAGATGGTACTGTCCTGAAACATGTCAGCAATTTTGAATACTTCGGCTACAGCGTGTCTTATAATACAAGCAACGAAGTGGTGAATAAGTTGCATAAGTTCAAACTCAAGTGTGGGGTCATCAGGCAAACTCTTAAGTCCGCAAGTAAAGAAACACGCCTAAAACAAGGTGATGGCACTTCCCACACTTGTTTATGTTTCTGGGAATTGAACTTTAACGAAAGGCCAGGCCAGTTGTATTCAAGCGGCTGAAATGAGACTTCTCAGCCACGTGGCAAGGTATACTCTCCATGATCATAGAAGAAACACAGATATGCGGCGGGAACTGAATATTATGAGTATACTCGATAGGATTGCCCAGTATCGGCTGAATTGGTGAGAACATCTTTGCCGAATGGATGACTGCCGCATCCTCAAACAACTAAGGAACTATAAGCCGAGGGGACGGAGAGGTGTGGGACGTCTGAGGAAACGCTAGAGTGACCAGCTGTAATCTTTTGCTATTTGAGACCGGAACAAACCATTCTTGGTTTAATCCTTGCAGATGATGATGATGATGATGTAATTATATTCTGAGCCACTGGCGCTTGACTGTCTCGCCTATGGTGACTGTTAAGGCAGTATGTTCATGGTTACTATTTGCTTACCTTCGGCACCTGCAGCAGTTGCGTGGTAGCGTAGTAAGACACCCTAGACGACGGTCTGCAGTAGACGTGGAGTTTGCCGCCCTTACAGGAGTCGGTTACGTGGGACGTAGCGTACGGGGACGGAGGACAGGTGGAGCCCAGCGGCGTTTTGTGCAGACTGACGATGGTCGCGTAACTGCCGCTGTACATGGAGTCCATGCGGATGAACAGGTTGGGATTGCCCGCGTACGCTCCGCTAGTGTAACTCGTACTGAAACACACAACAATATATGTCACCTGATCGGAGATTAGGAATGGAGAAGAAATGTAAAGGATCAATTATATATATCGGATACCAATAAATAAAATAATAAAGTGTTTTATGAAATATGATATAGGTATAGCGATACAGCGATAAGTAAGGCACAAAGAGTTTTCCATCAAGTTAAGAATAATAATATTGAAGAACCACTAATATTTCATAAGAGTCTGGGTGTAAGAATTAAAATGTACAGAATGTTATGAGGTGTACCTGGGCGAATCTGAGGTTAGGTTGAGAAAACACGCAAAGGGGTAAGGAGACAGGCACTATCGCTAGGCTCTTCATGGAAACATAAATTCACCAACACTTTTAAAAATGTAGAAATATTAACAGTGAAAAATAATTTAAATAAAAGAAAGTTATATAAAGACGTAGAAACTTTAAAGGTAAAAAAGAAGAACAGTATTATACTAATGAATGTACAAACAGAATTTAGTAATGAAGAAATATTTTTTCCAGCAGAATAGTCACTGTTGCACACCACTATAAAAAATTATTCCGATTAGCGCTTTTAAGCTAGTGATTATAAACACTAACACAACTTTCTTAATCAAATATTTTTCATATTTGCATAAGTGAGATACATTTCGTCAGGCGTTAGGTATTGGACAAAGCTGGGTATGGCTTAATAAAGTAATATACGGAGAGATGAAGTTTCGTAGTAGGTAGCAGGGAGTGGTTTAACGGCGCTGACCCAATAGGGTACTGACTAGTAGACTTGTTTACGATTGACCTGCCGTGAAGGCGGGTTCACAGGTATAAACACGGGTTCAAGCGGGATATTTTTTGTTGTGGTTTAGGACTTGAAATTGGTGGGAACACTGAAAGGCCTCGTCCGGTACATGGCAAGTAGCAGTTCAGCAAGGAAACACGACAAAGTTGGAATTAACACATTTACCAAAAATTTTTACATGATTAGTAAATTTATTAAAACTGAAGGTATATACATTATTTTAATAAGTAATAAAACGAATCGTTTACTTTTAAACAATTTTACAGTGTTAAAAGATTGTATATGTCTTTATTGTTTCTGTGTTGCAATGTTTAAAGAGCTCACACTTGGAACAACACGGTCAGTACAGTATGATATGTCGTAAGCAGTAGCCTATATTATACGTAGTTGGTACTTACAATACGGACTCCTGAGTGCGCACTTTGTTGCTCTTAACGTAAGCGACAGAGGTGAAGCCGACGAGCAGCAACAGTATCATGCCGCAAGCACATCCGACCGCCACATAGAGTGTCCCACCTGACGACGCCAGCGTCCCGGCGTACAGTCGGATCGAATCGTTTCTCGGCGTCAGCTCTGCGTCGGCGAAATCTGTAATGTTGGCAATACTGAACAGATCGTATATACGTGTGTGTGATAAAAAAAAATAAAGACCAAACGTTTTGAATTATACCTGGGCACAAACGTCAACCCACACAGACAACGCGTTGCGACTTTGGGCACACCTGGCGATATTTTTTGACAACAAACTGCCATTTATTCTGTTCCGCTATCAGTACTAGTTTTTAAGCTGTTTCAGATTGAGCTGGGGCATGCGCACGCTGGCCACCGGATTAGCGACAAAGTGATTAAGAAAGACCTCGAAGAACAACGTGTGTCTATGAAAGTTTGTGCAAAAACTAGGTTAAAACATTACGGAGACATTATGGTTATTCGATTAAGCATACAAGGTGGCATGTATGAGCCGAACGATTATTTTAAGCTTTTAGATTATTTTTAGAGAGGGCAAAACAATGGTCGATGCAGATCAAAGCGACGTAGAAGATCACGACAAGAGAGCTCGTGATGTGGTAATTGTAAATCATCGTTGAACTGCCTGGACTTCCTGAAAGAAGGCTCATCCGTCTAAGATCGTAAAATTAAATTTTGATAGTAATACTTAAATGTATCTTATCACTGAAAAATTTGTTTTGCGTTTATAGACTGACAAAATCGGTCAACAACTGCGTACCAACCCAAATGGTAACGATAACTATCGAATGCAATGGAAATTGCTGTGTAAAGATTTTAAGAATTTAGCAGCAAAATTTTATACACGCACTTTGTGTTAAGAACTTCATTCTCGCTTCGTTATAAATACGCCGGACGGTGTATGCTCGTGCCCACTACAGCGCGTGTAGCTCGAAGACTGATCATCATGATGGGACGAAGGTAACGGCATTCCGGCGTCAAAATCTATCGCTAGCGACACTCAGTTGTTCAGTTTGCTCTATGCACTAGTTGACGTGCTACACAAATATTTCTTTTTTTTTTTTAACACACCTCGTACGTGTGCGTGATAGACTACAAACGTAGCTGAGACGTAATTTATTGAATTAGATCTTCTGAATTACCAGGTAACATAATCTGCCACACTAAGTATGTATTCTGTAGCTGTATTAGTTAGATGGTATAGAGTTCAATCAGTTTTCAATCATATCTGCAGCATGAAAGTATAGCTCAAACATTTTTAAAAACCGCACATAGGCAGACAGGCACGCACGCACGCACACACACTTGTAGAACACACATACAAGTCCAAAGATATAGGGTTCTTTCGACAGTTTCATGTGAAATGATACAGACAAATAGATAGATATTGGCCGACACAGTTCAGTTACACCTGGCGATTTTAGAAGTGCGTTCGGCGTTATTTTAGCGGTTTCGTGGGGAGTGTTCATTGTATTAATTGGTGGTAAGCTGTAACAAGGTGACATTTATTGTAGTTGTTGGACAAATTTAACATGAATTTTTCATAAGAATAACTTTTGTAGATTTATATAACTGCAGCTTTTGTCCAAGCCTAATTATAGTTTGTAATTAACAACTTGGTTGGTGTCAGTTATTCTGTTTCCACTGTCCCCAGAGACACAGAAAGACTGACTGACTAACAGATAGATAGTAGTTAAGTCGACAGATACGAGGGTCAATTGAAAAGTTCGCAGAGCGACGTCTGTAGCTTAGCGGGAAAACTAAAATTTTTCGTGTGCTGCAAGATTTGTATGTTATGTGAACTCCTATTAATTTCCGAATCAATCTATCAATTTATTTATTGTTTAAAAGCTGTTTATATTTGACGTGTCATGCGTGTTTTGAAAAACGGACAAAGTCAAACATCATGGTGTGATTATTTGTTAAAAATTGTTTAGCGCCAACGTAAGTTCAGAACGAAATTGTAAATGAGTTAGGAGATGCTTCGACTTCAAAACCAACGGTCTGTAAGTAGGCTATTGAGTTTAAACGTGGTCGTACGACCATTGAAGATGCCCCCCCCCGCACTAGACGCCAAAAAACTCCAAATGCAACAACTCCATATTGGGCACTCATCTTGCACAGCGATTATTCACACCAAGTTGTTGAGTTAAACTATCATGCACACGCTCATATGAGACGTCTATAACTTCAGCAACGTCATCCATTTTTCAATCTGTTTTCCAACACCTTATAAAATTTTTTCAATAATGTCATATTTGTTGCACTTTTTAGACGTCCACTGCTGGGATCGTCTTCAGTGCTTATACGACCACGTCCAAACACGCATGTGCCCCACTTACCCTTGTTTCTGAAGTCGCAGCTCTCCTAACATATTTACAATTTCGTTTTGATTTTCCGTTGGCGCTAAAACGTTTTAAACAGGGAATTAATCACAACAAGATGTTGGATTTTGTGCATATTATAAACATGGGTGACAGGAAAATTTCAAACAGCTGGTAAAAAGTGAATGAACAAACAGATATATCTAGAAAATAACAGGTGTTCACGCGAAATATACGTCTTGGAGCACACTAAAGATTTTAGTTCTACCACTGAACTATAGATGTCACTCCGCGAACTTTTCAACTGACCCTCGTAGATAGATAGAGAGAGAGAGAGAGAGAGAGAGAGAGAGAGAGAGAGAGAGAGAGAGAGAGAGAGAGAGAGAGAGAGAGAGAGAGAGAGAGAGGGAGAGGGGGAGAGACTGAGGGGGAGAGGGAGGGGGAGAGAGAGACTGAGGGGGAGAGGGAGGGGGAGAGAGAGAGAGAGAGAGAGGGTATGAAGTGATCGTTACATTCATACGCATGAAAATGCTACCCAAGTTGATACTGGCAAGCTACAGATATGACCAATAGGGTACAGAATAACGTACGTATAATTTGTGGTCTAATTACCTTTGAGACAGATTTTGTTCCTGCGAAAGTTGAGCGACGTCTTGTTGTGCCTGTGACTGTACGTGCTGACGTTGAGCTGCATGAGGACGTGCACCTCGGCGCTGCGCAGCCCCGTGCACGGGAACGTGATGCGGAACGTCTCCACCCTGAGCGTGGGGATGTGTCCGTGCAGCGTGATGTTGAACGTCGGCTTCAGCATGGCGTCTCCATTGTTGTACTGCACGCTCCACGTGTACGGCAGCTGTAACACACGTGCATTCATCTTACCGTACGGCTCACTCAGTCTGTGGGTACATAACACCTGTTGCCGGTTGTGATAGGCCTGAAACTTAACCTAAAAATTAATCCAAATTTTTTTTTTTTTTGTCCGTAGTGTTCTTTTTAGAGCAATTTCTATCATTCGCTGGGTGAAGAAGGGGGTCCCGGTTCAACAGGATCTGACTCTCCTTACACTTACACAGAATAGATCAGAACACAAATAATCGAATTAAAAATAATAAAGACAAACAGATAAACACATGACTAAACGAACAAAACACAAATAGATACGTATTATCTGCTGCACGTCAGTTCCGGAAACGAACATATCTGCTAACTGAGCGTTCTCCCTGTTTATACAGCGACAACGCATTGGCCGGACGAGTGTCCCCTCCCGCAACATTTTGTGCAGTGACTAATACGAGGCCAATGACCGTACGCAGTAAAACATTGCCGATGTCCGAGCCGGTAACACAAGACGATGAAAGTGCTCAGCAGTTCGAAAGCAATGCTAAGCTTTTCTTCAAATTTCCCTACTAATATTGTTCGGATTTAAAATTATTCAATAACTGAAGTATTTATTCTGTGATATAATTAATATTATTTTCTCTTATTTCCAGTACTGTTGCCGCCGTCAACAGCGGTTACATGGACGCCACGCTATTGCTTGACTGACAGTATTTAATTAATAAAGATGTGTTAGTGGTTAGAATCACAAACTGTAATAACATTGATGCACACAACTGTAGATAAAAATTTCCGATCAGCGCGTGTAACCTTGCAACCATGTAACCTTGTTACATGCCTGTGTAATGCCTAACCCTTACATGTCTGTGGTAAAGACACTTATTTAAATGCACGTGAGGAATTTGAAATATATAGAGCACATAATGACAAATACTACCGCAATTTTATATTAAACGACCACTTGCATTTCAACTCGAATCTATTATAAGTAGGGGGAAAATAAGGGTTCTGACTCACAAAGGAATGCCGCCTTTCTTAAAAAACATAAAAAACGATAAAAAACAAGATCAAAGAGATGCCGCCGTTCCTGCGGTCCAAGATTTTTTCCCACGCTCTCCCCACCACCCTGGACCGCGAATTTTCGCGAATATAATTTTTTATATGCAGACTTTCGCGAGCCTAAATCACTTTCACTTTCTACTGGACCACAGCATCCGCGAATATAATTTTTTATTTTTTTATATGCCGCCTTTCGCGAGCTTAGATCACTTTCACTTTCTATCACTTGATGCATTATAGTGTATATATTAAATATATGATCAGGGTTACCAACCTTGCATGAGTTCAAATTTGTTATAATGTATATTAAATCTATATGATCAGGTTTACCAACCTATGGTGGAGGGTTCCGACTTGATGCATTATAGTGTATATATTAAATATATGATTAGGGTTACCAACCTTGCATGATATAAAATTTGTTGTGTGTTATAATGTATATTAAATCTATATGATCAGGTTTACCAACCTATGTATGGGTTCAAACTTGATATGTGTGTGTATTATAGTGTATATTAAAATATATGATCAGGGTTACCAATCCTGCATTATTGTGTGTGTGTATAGAACAGATCTGCCAACATTTTTCTTCGGTGGGAAATTCAAACTATATTATAGTAAATTGTTGACGACGACTTCGATATCAACTCTCTCTCTCCCCTCCTCTCTCTTTGTCTCTAGACACAGTTGTCATCAGTTTTACATAAGCGTCGTGCTACTTATGGATTATTGTAATTAGCGATACTAAAATGTAATCACCAGGAAATATATATTTATCACCTACCTCGTGGCGTCCTTTTTTTGACACATGACAGTCATTGACTACGATTTAGAAATTAATATACTGCCAAGTCTGTGTGTGTGTGGTAAAGTGTTACGCATAAAAAAATCTCCTTGAAATAAGGTATTTTCAAAAGTTTTGTGTACACACACATTGTTTAATAATTTTCGTAATTGTAAGATACAGCCTGCAAATTATTAAAATGTCTCTCTCACACATTTCTGATTACTATACAAATAATTGGATGCATATTCGAAGATTTCCCTTATTCAAACGATTTGTATGTGTGTACACGAACTTAAATACAGACGATTGTAATTTTAAAAATTCATTTTTTGCATTAAATATATATCGTAAACAATGAAATAATAATATTTCGTCATTGTAAGATTTTAATAAAACAATTATCAGTTTAAATAATAATTTTCATGATTGTAAGATACAACCTACAAATTATTAAAATGTCTCTCTCACACACATTTCTGATTACTATACAAATAATTGCATGCATATTCGGAGTACGTTGAGAGCGAAACAAGTCTATGCACACACACACACACACACACACACACACACACACACACACACACACACACACACACACACACACACACACACACACACACACACACACACACACACACATACACACAACGATACTGAATTAGATATAGTTATTATTCGCTAAATTAAACCAGAGGTCATTAACCTTGTGTACGACGTCCTACATTCTAATTTCACACCTGCTAGTCATTAGCAGTGCTGACAGTAATTAGGATTATAAAGTATTTACTCTAAAAACGGACAACTCTACTTTCTAATTTGACACCTGTCAAGCATTAACACCGCTTACAGTAATTACTCTAAAAACGGACACACACACACACACACACACACACACACGTGCTTTCCCCACTACAGAGTACACTATATATACGCTAAGTAAGTTAGCGGCAATTTCTTATTTGTCTACTTGTACATCCTGATACTGCACGTATTACGTGTCTTCCAGTATACACATCTTCTTTTGAAAGACTGTTTGTACGTCTTCAGTGTAGACAACGCACATACTAGTTTGGCTGATACTGTACGTCTTACGTGTCTTCCAGTATACACATCTTCTTTTGGTAAGTGTATAGATTTTATTTAAACGTAAAAATTATCAAGTGCATTATTTATTGAATTTAATACATGTGTGTGTGTACGCGTGTGTGTATGATCAAATTACAATTTCTGAAAATATATTCTTACTGTATTTTTATAGTGGCAATTTCTCACCAACGTGTGCTGATACATCGTGAAATCTCTACATCTTTTTTTTAATAGTTGAAAGACTGTTTGTACGCCTTCAGTGTAGACAACGCACATACTAGTTTTTTGGTAAGTTGTACAGATTTTATTTAATTTTAATGTATGTGCAGATTTTTATTTAAACGTAAAAATTATTTGCATTATCAAGCGTGTTATTGAATTTAATACATGTGTGTGTGTGTGTGTGTGTGTATGATCAAATTATTATGTCTGTTACAAATTTTCTGAAAAATTGCTTTAAACAAACGTTTTTAATGTAAAAAATTTAGAAAGTAGGTCACAGCGTATGATGACATTTATATCTCTCTCTAATTCTGTTGTGGACATACATAGCTGTAAGCAGTGACTATCTCCTTATGAATGCGGAATGTAGACTTTCCTAAAATTATTTGCATTAAAACATTATCAAACGCATTATTGAATTTAATACATGTGTGTGTGCGCGTGTATGTGTATGATCAAATTATTATGGAGTGGATTATACAAATAATAATAAAGTGTGTGTAATATATATATACATTTATTAAAATACATACACACAGCTCCAAGATTATATTAAACAGTTTTACAATTAAAAATACATACACAGCTCCAAGATTATATTGTTACAAGTATGAAAATATATCTAAACTAATATTTACAATTTAAAAAAAAAACACACAGTTCCAAGATTATATTGTTACAAGTATTAAAATATATCTAAACTAGTTTTACAATTAAAAATACATACACACACATAGCTCCAATATTATAATGTTACAAATATGATGAAAATATATATATATATATATTTAAAACTAGTATTTACAAAATATGTACAAAATAAGACTTAAACACGTCTATGTACTGTGTTTGACAATGGTGTATATTCTACAAGCGAATCATGTAGTATCATACAGTAGGCGGTTGTCTGTCTAGGAAAATTCATTGACGATTCAAATTCTAAACGTACATCAACTGCTGAAGACTTAAGTGTATCGTCTTGCTTGCTACAATCGAAAACAACCAGCGGGGCTTTTGATTTGAATAATTCCGGTGTCAGTACTGGGCTGCCGTCTAAACGGTGGTAATACGAACTTTGAAAACTGGTGTACATATTGTACAATAATGGAAAACGGTCTTTCCCAATATCCAAGTTTAAATTATCGTAAGGATAATACTTGTCGTTTAGAAACAGTCTCGCATTGATCACGTTACAGTGATCAAATTCATCAGCGTGTGCTGTCAGTACATTTTTTCTTGCTGTCTGAAACGCTAACACAACAAAGCGTGGTTTTTCCAGCTGACTCGAGGTCTTGACAATCCAATTCTGCCTTTTAGTCTGTGGTAAGGCAGGATACTCGTGCAACTCCCAGGTCCTAAAAGGCATAGTTATCGGGTGGTCTTTCTCTATGAGTCGTAACAGTGGTAATCTGTACACATTAGCTCATGTACATAAGGCATTTTCCAGTAAACTTTATCTAGTTCAAGAACACAATTAGCAGTCGTTTGTCCGCTTACTAAAACCATAGCATTTATGTCGGTAGAAGCGCGTAGGAGTATAAGTTCTTGTTTCACGTTCAGCACGATGCGTGTATAGTCTTCTGCGAATCCCATTAGCATTTTCAGTGGTATACAAAAATTGAATTCACCGTCATCATTCACTTTTAATATGTTCGTGGTCGGTGCCACCCAACCTGCGTTTTCCATTGCGTTACGTGCGTTGTTGTTGAGTGATAGAAAAGTTTTAATAGTTGACGTAACACCGACGTTTCTGGTATGGTCCACTACCACGCCGGCCAACTCGTAACGAATCTCTTCAAAGAGAAATGCTATAGCATTGTTCACCAGTTCCACATTCAGTGCAGTATCTGCAGCCGCACTAGGGTTTTTAACCAACTTGCCTTCGATGTAGAGGAAACTTTCTGACGGCAGTGTAAAGACGTCCTGTTGTTGTATTGGCACACGTATTTCATCATTGTTTCCATATCTTGTTGTTGCGTACGGTGCGTGTGAGTGAAATGAAAAGTGTGTGATACTGTCTTCAAAGAACGGTTGCTGCTCCACTGATAATATTCCACTCGCCATGTTACTTGTTTACAACAACAAAACCCAGTGAAATCAGGAAACGACGGTTAACTGATGTTAATCGTTTCAGTTTCGAACGAGTACTGATGCGTTTCCTAACTGATCTTTCTTCTTCTTCTTTTTTTATTACTGACGACTGTGGTAGCAGCGGTGGCGAAGAAACAAAGTACAAGCCCATGTCTATAGTCGTTTTAGATGTAAACGCACAGTGATGACTTCTCCGCGAAAATCTATTACGTCACCGTCCTGATCGTGTAAAGATAATGTTATGTTGTCCAAACGACTCACATTCACAGGTAGGTATATGACGTTTGTAGGCGATTCAATTATTTTGAATCCTGGTTCGACTGACGGATAGAACGAGTGCAATGTGTGCTCGGTTTTACCGTTCTTGTATGATCCTTGCGCTATATTACACCTTATCAGTATACTGTTCACTTTTATAATGTTAACTGTGGCGTCAGACGTGTGAGTTTTATTCGCTTCAAGCAGACGCTTTCCCTTGAAACCCAACATATCACCGATACCGTACACTGTTTGTTGAAAGTCAATATCCAGTGCACAAGTCAGCTCACATTTCAGTGTATTGTTATTAGGACGTAGACTAATATTTGAGTCTCCTAACCGCTTTTTGAGGAAGGCTTCTATGTCACCGATTTCATAAGCACCTGTAGGTAAAGTTATCAAGTCCCACGTTGTTCCGTCTCGTAGTACTGGAAACACGTTGTTTTTTCCTTCAATCACGTTCGGTATACTGTTGTATGTAGTAAAGTCCAATAGACCTACATACCATTCGCCGTTTGTTAGTTCGAGAGGCGGGAAAAAGTCACATACAAGAGCAGCAGCATTCGTACCTGTTAAGGTGACCGACAGCGAAGACATCTTGTCGCTTACTGATCACTCGCGCGTTAAGAAGTCCAAACATAAATGCCCGCAGATGACTGTGTGTGGTGGCTGTTCACGTTCGTAATTGTAGTAAATGTCAGTGTCGGTTCCAAAATACTGTGTCAGCTCAAGAGGTGGCTGCATATTACCATACGCATCATAGTAGTAAATTTGTTTGTTTCGCTTCTTGTAGCAAACCCAGTGCGTACCAGGTCCTTCTGCACTGTCTAGATTAACAACTGCACTCTCATTCTTCCATGGTCGTGTGTGTGGTAAAGTGTTACGCATAAAAACTCCTCTGAAATAAGGTATTTTCAAAAGTTTTGCGTACACATACAAATCACTGTCAGACAATGCACGCACTGGTATGCAAATTAGTTTTTTTGTCTGTAAGGACGTAGGTATAGACCTGACGCTATTTTTTTATTGTTACGTTTATGTCTTGGGACTGTTTTGCGTTTGCAGGTCGTTTTGCGTTTGTTCACGGATTGACGTTTAATTCCTGAACCCTTCTTCTTCTTGTTTTTTCTCCAACCACTACGCGAGCTCCCTCCACCCACTGCCGATTTCGCCTTCATCGCTGCCGCTACGGCCGCCGCGTACGCTCTTTCGCTGATGCCTGAATTCAAAGCTTTCACTCGATCCCACGCCTTGCCGGCTAGCACACGATCCGCTACGTGTCTTCGTTCGTTGTCCTTGTACTTAGCGTAAGCGATATCGTGTTCGCGACAGGCTTCGTCCAACTCGTTGATTCCGCGCTCGCCACGTGCCAATCTCTCTTTGAGTTTTGTTCCAGGTCCACAGAATCGGTAGCCCGGTAGGTGTAATTCTACTGGTAATGCGTCCACCGCTCGATTAATCAAAGTAGGTACTGACGAAACGATAGCGGGCACAGTGTTTTTAAGTATTTTTCCAATTACACCACGCCCCATTCTTCTTTTCTTACGAAGTACGTGCATTCTTGTAAACAGATCTCCAATCCTTGATTTCCGTTTCCGTATCGAGAACGTCTATTAAACGCCCCACCTCTTCAATATATTCAGACAGGACTGAACGCTGTGTCGTGCTGTCTTGATATTTATAGACAAACTTTATTAGATTGATTATATGAGCGTGAAATACCTGAGTGACCTTGTACAATTCGGTCTTTATATGTAATTTTAATTCATGCATTTGTCGTACAGTGACTGCGTCTTTGTCATTGACACCGTTCGCTATATTCGTAATTTTTCTTCCGGCAGCGTAGAAAGTATCGTTTTGCAAACTGATTGTGTGTGCATGTAAAAATTCCAAATTCACTGCGTCTTTGAAGTCAACAGGCGCTTGCACATGCGTTAGTCGACAGTCATTAACGATTACGTTACCTGCACGATCTTTTTTCAAACTCTTCTCGTCTACGTATCGTTTTGTGGCTGCATGTCTTGATTTAAGCGGATCGTTTAGCCTTATTATTCGATGATCTTTTGCGTCTACGGTAGCGTTGTCGTCGTTCTTGTACTGTAAGCATGTGTCCTTTACGTACTGTAAAGAAACAACATCGTGCAACTCTTCAGGATCACCCAAGTTGCATATCTTTTTGTTTTTCACATCAAAGTGACCGTCGTTAGTCACTCCTAAACCGATATCCTCACGCAGACTTCGATGAGTTTCTTTTCGCACTCTTGCAGCGCCGTCGTGTCTACCGAACTTGTCTACACTCATATTTATGAAGAAGAACTGATGGTTATAGAACGGTGCGTCTGCTTTTATATGATAATGCCAGTTTCACGTAATTCTTCCAATATCGAAACGATTTCATTCCTATGACCAGTATGGCCGCTATTTTGAGACGCCATTAACAGTCTCAATCTATTAACCAACTCGTTAGGATCATCCCAATGCACGTAATCGATTGCAGTGTTCGGTTTCATCTCCATATAGCCACTCCCTGTACGTTTTCGTGCAAACAATTTAGATATTACTAGTCGGTACTTGACGCCACTGTTACTGTTTATTCGCGTATTGTGTTTATATTTTTGTTTGTGTCCGTTGGTTGCTAGTAGTATAGACTTATATTTCCTCATATCATCATTATTGTATTTTTTCGGTAGTTTCATAAACAAAAGTTCATACAGACCAGGTGTACCCTCGTAAATTTTTCCTTTGACATGAAAGTTGTCGTTATCATCGATTTTTACATTTGAATCACCTATCATAAATTTACCACCTTCGTATCGAACACCATACATGCGATCTATAATCCGTTTACAGTCCGCCGATTCACACAAACGCATATATTTGTTTGCTAATGAATCCTCGCTGAAATGTAAAGCGTTAGGGTTCCATGCGCTATTGTCACTGAAATGAGAAGCGTTATGACTCTGCGTGCCACTTTCGTTTTCTGTTATTACGTGTTGTGTAGGCTCTTCTTGTTTTATCTGCTCCTCCTCCTCCTCCTCCTCCATCATGTCACCACTTAACTTTCGTGAAATAACTTCTAACGGTTCCAGAATCGGTCTGTAATTTTTTCTAAACGCCTCGTCGCTTTCTCTGATACCGTGTTGTAATGCATGCTATTTTTTCCTTATGTTGTCGCTTATCGTGTCTATATCATACGCGAGTCGTTCCTCCTTATTCATTGCCATCGTGTGTTAGCAAGAGGACTGATTACATTACTACAGTGCAACCACTTTTATACTTCGTCGGAAACAATTATGAATCGATCAAAGCCGATTCTATATCTACCTTCATTTATTGACGAGTCTTTGTCTATGACTAGAAATCCATAACGATCCTTCCACGCTTCCATGCAGACGTCTTTGAAAGCATCATATTTCATATCTATGTTAACGTGATCATTGTATGCATGTCGTAAATTTAGATCGTCTTGTTTGAACAATATCAACAAGTTAGCGTTGTCACGTACCAATTGT
The DNA here is from genome assembly GCA_034769895.1 of Magicicada septendecula. Taxonomy (NCBI): domain Eukaryota; kingdom Metazoa; phylum Arthropoda; class Insecta; order Hemiptera; family Cicadidae; genus Magicicada; species Magicicada septendecula. The sequence goes on from CM068372.1 coordinate 7,437,298, forward strand.
TTCGGTATCTGGCTATATGTCTGGCATAGATAGAATGTGTCCACACCGCTATGTCTCCCCATAGCAAAATACTTTCGAATATTGTTTTGTCTTTCACACGATACGTCATCGAATACGATAACAGAGTCGAGACCAGTGATTTCACACGGTAGCGGGACTTCTTCGTTCTCGCTGTATGCATGATAACCTAAACCTTCATCAGCGAGTGATTTCATCACTGTTTCTAGCATTCTGTATTTTGGTTGAAATAATGATTTTGAAAACACGTATACGTTGCGGAAACGTAGTCCGTTGGCATCAAACAGTAGGTTGAATAGCACATTTGAATCCCACAGGAACTTGGGCCTGTAACGATACAGCGAATACTGTTCGGTAATAGCGGGCCATGTTTACGCTTAGCACTACCTTCGTCACCAGCCAAAAAGTCCATATCCTTTATTGGTAATTTGTTTGCTTGCTGTACAATCTTCATCTTTGTGAATACCGAAAGCATACTGTTTTCATCACGTGCTGTCACCTTTTTTATATTAGATCTTTCTTATGTATCCACGCATCGTGTTTACCATCGAAACCGAGCCAACGAACACGCACTCTGTCACCTTTGCGTTGTAACACCTTTTCCACTAGGTATACGTCGCCGACTTTGGACTTACTAATCTCGTGCTCGTAAAAACCACCTTTCAACACTTTGTTTAGATGATCTTTTAGCAGATACGTGACGGGGATAGTAGTGGATTGTACTTTATCCACAGTGAATATTTCGTTAGTCCAATTCGGCGTATAACCTTTGGCGAACGTCATTTTGTGCTTACTTATACGAACACGGTCACCGACTTTAAATTTGGGTGGTTTCGTTGGACTGATTTTAGGCGCTGTGTTCTTCCTTATTCGTTCCAACACTATATGTTCGTTGGCGTCATTCACTTCACTCGGTTTCATACCAATGGTTCTGTGTGTTGTATTGTTGTACGATTTCAGTAATGTAGGTAGTAGATCCAACCAGCGGTAGTGTCCTTGTTCACTGAAAGCTCGATACATGTGTGTCTTCAGTGTGCGATTAAAACGTTCCACTATGGAAGCATTTTTCTCACTGTAGGTTGAGTAATGTTTCACATTATACTTTTTTAGTAACGCTTGTACTGTGCTGTTGTAATACTCCTTCCCGTTGTCTGTCTGTAAATATTTCATTCGATTAGCAGTTAGTATAGGCTCTAGTGAATGCTTTACTTCTTTTCCTGTCTTTGTTTTCAATGGTACAGCGTACGCGTACTTGCTAAACGCATTGATCACTGTCATCATGTACTTGTACCCTTTGTTCACTCGAGCGTATGGTATCATCTCCACAAGATCCGCCTGGTACAAGTCGTGTAGACCCTTCAATTCAACCGCGCGCCTAACGAAATTCCTTCTCGCTGCTCTGTGTAGCTCTAGAGCTATAGTCTTGCGTGCGTTGTTCATGGTTTAAGATACACTAACATAATACCAGCGTTAAAAATACTATATATATCTATAACAGTTTCTTTGTTTTTCAGTATTCATTCACACATCTGAATATCATCATGTCCGACCTTCAACAGAATCCAGAACATCAGCAGGAACAGGGACATCCTCAAGAAGGTAAAAATTTTTTAAAATACCAATTGTCTCTCTCTATAATTATGTAGCAAACCAAATTTGTTTGATATGAATTAACTCTGTCTAACCTGTACAAGATAGTCTCTTGACGTTGTTTAGAAATTGATATGACGGAGAAAATTTTTTATGTTCTGACATAGGTATGTCACCTTCTCTCCAATGAACTAATTCAATTCCGCAACAAAAGCATTTAACTCTATCGTCTACGAATGACATACTATGTCCACAAACATCATAATTTAGCGGATAGTAGTAAAACCCAGCAAACGCTAACTCGTCGGGACTGACAAACGTCACTTCCCAATACTTGAACGATTTTCTTCTTTCACTTTCAATGCTAAAATCATGAGTAGCTGCCATCTTCACAGTTTGCAATAAACTAACGTATTACTAACGTGTGCTATCTATTTATTTACCACAAACATGAATGTGGGTTATTCATCATTCCTATTAGCTAATACATGTGTTTCTATTGTTTCAGATATGACACGATTTTATATTGTGCGAAACAGTAGTATTAGAGGATGTCTCACAACTTTTAATTACCTGCCTGTGTACACAGAAGAAGAAGATCAAGATATAGTACCGATAATGACCGAGGTGCGACCTTTATTGTGCAAGGATATTCTGGCAGAACAAGCACGTTTACGCAGTATCAAATGGCATATTGCGTGCAGGATACGTTTCACTAAAACTGCGTTAGATGGTGACAGCGGCGAAGAAAAAGAGGTAACTAAAGACGCCGTCTTCCACGGACGTTGTCGTACGTTGCTCACGGACGACAACGACGAGTTGAACTGTCTACTCGATGAATCCTATGATAAAATCATGAATAGCATATCCAATTTTACCCGTGACGGGAGCGGATGGTCGGTGGATGCTGTACTGAAGCTGGAACTAGTTGTTGGACGGTACCGACCTCTAGCAGCGTCCTCCTACCTTCCAACCCCGCGAAAACTTGCACTCACCAAGGCAGTAGTCAACATCAATAACTCCCAAGATGAAATGTGTTTTCTATGGTCCGTACTAGCTCACATACACCCTCAAGAACGTAATAAAGAACGTGTTTCAAAATACCTCTTATTCAAAAACACAATAAATATGTCCGGTATCGAGTACCCTGTTTCTATAAATTCACTTTCTAAATTTGAAACACAGAATCCCAATATTTCTATAAACGTTTTCGGCTCTGATATAGACGACAATATCAGAAACGAATCAAAAAATGAGGTTTATCCGTTAAGAATTACCCCCAATAAGGACAGATTACATCATGTTAATCTTTTACTTCTGTCCGATACAAATAGCCGAAAACACTACTGTCTTATCAGTAGCATTAATAGATTGTTATCATCCCTTACAAAATGTAGCAATAAATCATTTTACTGCGACTACTGCCTGCATCGTTTCACCACAGAACATGGTCTGTCCGATCATCTCCCCTACTGCACACCTCACGGCGAGCAGAAAACCAAAATGCCTACAGAGGAGGAGAAGTTTATGTCATTTAAAAATTACGCGCACTGTCTTAAAGTACCCTTTACCGTCTACGCCGACTTCGAGTCTCTCATCACTCCGCTTCAATCGTGTTCACCTGGTAACAACGTCCCGACGACAGTGCACGAGTTAGGCGAATTCTACTCAGTTGATAGCAACGGTGCCCGTCAGAAAATAACTTCTCCTCCTGTATCGTCCACATCATACGAAGCGATGCATATTCCGTCAGGTTTCTCCTATGCTATCGTGGATCATACACACAGACTCTGGAGAGAGGCTAAAGTTTATCGAGGTGAAAATGTTGTAGACACTTTCTTCTCGTGGTTGATGAAAGACGCTGAGGATATGATGAAGGTAGTACGACATAACGTGCAAATAATTATGTCCGATGATGACAATGTTGCGTTCACTAACGCCACCGTTTGTCATTTGTGTGAGCGCCCTTTGACAGACGATGACAAGGTACGCAATCATTGTCATCTTACGGGGAAATTCTTGGGAGCAGCCCACAATGGCTGTAATCTAAGCTACAAGATGCCTCGTCATATCCCCGTCTTCTTTCACAACCTTCGTGGCTACGACTGTCACCATTTAATGCAGGGTTTAGGAAAATATAAGGACCAACACGTATCCTGCATTGCAACATCCAGTGAGCGTTACGTGTCGTTCTCCCTGGGTCCCTTGCGTTTCGTAGACTCTTTTCAATTTCTTAATCGCTCTCTGGACACACTCGTTACCAACCTGTCCACGTCCGGGAGCCAATTTCCTTTGCTCAGAGAGGAAATGCTTAGACGGGGTTTCGACGAACAGACCAATCTGCTCGTACGCAAGGGAGTATACCCTTACGAGTACGTTGACAGCATTGATCGATTCAACGAAACAAGTCTACCCGCTCGTGAACACTTTGATAACCGGTTGTTGGAATCGGCTATTTCGGACGCAGATTACGAGCACGCACAAAACGTGTGGAGTGCATTCAATCTGCGTACGTTTGGCGATTGCCACGATTTGTATTTGTTGACAGACGTAATGCTGCTGGCCAATGTCTTTGAAAGTTTCCGAGACATGGCCTTACGCGATTACTGCTTGGACCCGTGTCATTTTTACTCGCTTCCCGGACTCGCTTGAAACGCGATGCTAAAAATGACAGGGGTCGAATTAGAGCTGTTAACAGAGATAAATCTGCATCTGTTCCTTGAGTCTGGGATCCGCGGAGGCTACGCAATGATATCCAACCGTCACGCAGTCGCTAACAATCCTCTGATTCCAGATCAGTACGATGTATCGAAACCGACCTCCTTCATTCTGTATACAGACTGTAATAATTTATACGGTGCAGCCATGTCGCAACCACTCCCTTACGCAGACTTCCGATGGCTCGATCGTAACGAAATCGAGTCCTTGGACGTACGTAATGCGAGTGATGATTCCGACATCGGGTACATCCTCGAAGTCGACCTACACTATCCCGATACCTTACACGACCTGCATTCCGACTACCCACTTGCACCTGTGCGCCAGCGCGTAACACCCGATATCCTTTCTCCCTTTTCCAAACGTTTACACGAGAGTATATACAGATCATCGTATAACGAATCAGTGTCATCCGTAGAGAAGTTGTTAACAACTTTGGAGGACAAACAAAATTACGTTCTCCATTATCGAAATTTGAAATTGTATTTAAGTCTTGGCTTAGAGCTGAAAGCGACTCATAGGGTGTTGTGTTTTAAGCAAAGCGCTTGGTTGAAACCGTTTATCGATTTCAACACCCGCAAGAGGCAAACAGCCGTCAACAGCTTTGAAAAAGACCTTTTCAAACTGATGAACAACGCCGCATACGGTAAGTCGCTGGAGAACGTACGGAAACATATAGACTTTGAACTAGTCTCGAATGAACGACGGCTTCAAAAACTAGTTTCCACACCTAGGCTAAAACGTATGATTCGTTATACGAACGATCTGGTGGGGCTCTCACTCCGTAAAAAATCCATTGTTCTTTCCCGTCCCGTGTATGTCGGCTTCACGGTGCTTGACGTTAGCAAAACGATAATGTACGACTTTCATTATCGTTATGCTGTCGCCAAGTACGGTTGCAACGTTAAATTATTAATGACAGATACAGACAGTCTGATGTATACCATTCAAACATCAGACTTGTATGCAGACATGAAGAAGGACCTACACGTTTTTGACACATCGGATTACCCTACGTCTCATCCTTGTTATAGCCTTAAGAACAAAAAGGTTGTCGGCCTGTTCAAGGATGAAACGTGTGGTCGTCCTATTAGAGAATTCGTGGGTCTCCGTGCGAAATGTTATTCGTTCCTTGTGGCCCACGAAGATCCCACCCAAGAGTGTCAAAAACGTGTATGTAAAGGTGTGCCTCGAGTTGCAATTAAGAGGAGTCTGCGACACGATATGTATCGCAAGTGTCTCACTGATCATTGTCAGTTTTCTACCAGTGCGCTTTGTTTACGTAGCGATCATCATACGCTGTACACGATGCGTGTAAATAAGCAAGCGTTGTCACCGTATGATGATAAGCGTTATATATTAGACAATGGTCATGATACACTTGCATACGGTCATTATCGGATACGACAACGCATCAACATGGAGAACGACGACACCTCCCCACCTACTAAAAAAATTCGTCTCCATGTATAGTAACCCTCCTCAACACTTGTTTCTTTCGTCAGTTGATGTCTCTCGGTGCTTCAGTCCAGACGTCTGAAAAACGTAAGTTCACATATTAATATCGCAACGATATTTGTATGTTTAAACATAATATATATAGAGTTTGTAATGTGTGTGGTTTCTTTGTCTTACAGTATTATGGATAACACTGCGGTTATAATCGACTTCCAGTGCTTTTTCGACGACAACGGAAAATATATTGTGAAGGAACTGTCAATCATGGACGTTCTGCGATTTGCTGGTAGACATTGGATTTTGACACCGCCTGCTACATCCGTTACGAATCCCAAATACGTTAGGACAAACCACTGGTTAACGTCAAATTATCATAGACTTAGATGGAGCGAAGGAGAGACACCATACGACAATCTTGTTTCATTGTTAACATCACATACACGTATATATAAATATGTGTTTGTGAAGGGTTTTGAGAAAAAACGTTTTTTGCAATCAAAGATAATACACAATAATATCATCAATCTCGATGACTTTGGTTGTCCTAAAAACATACCGTATATAATTCATGGAACAGAATGTCTTAGACATTTCAATTCTTCTGACCGTTGTGCCAACTATAAGGTGCATGCTATTCGGGAATGGATGATTCATGATTTTTGCTTTAAACAAACATTTTTAATGTAACAAATTTAGAAAGTAGGTCACCGCGAATGATGACGTTTATATCTCTCTCTCATTCTGTTGTGGACATGTACATACATGCATAGCTGTAAGCAGTGACTATTTTCTTATGAAAATGGACTTTCCTAATGACATTGTTATATTTTTGGTGTCTCTAATTTCGTCTGTGGGACATGTTCATACATGCAAAGTGGGACACCGACGTTACCACCACCACCACTATCACATTCTACTGTCCTTTTGTGACGAATATTCTGTCATTGTTTGGTTCTCTCTGGTTTGATACAGACGTGTTCACTAGTGTCTTCTAATAATGTCGTTTCTTGTAAAGTTTAATGCTGTAAGTGCTATCGAGTACAAACGATGTTCAGAATTGACAGTGAATAAAAAATATCCCATCATGGTCTTAACAAATGTGGACACAAAATATGGGAACTCTGTGCTTGCTACGTTGGAGGATGGCGACCGTCACTATCGTGTCTATCTTCCCAAGAGGTATGCAGGTGTCTTCACGAATGAGGAGCTCAGACATATCAAACCTAAAGAACTACATTTAGTGTATCGAGGGACGAGAAATCAAACAACACAATTAGAGATTGAGTCCTAACGTCGTAAGTAGCAATCGTGTTAACAAACAATTTATTGATGTGTGTGTGTGTGTGTGTGTGTGTGTGTGTGTGTAGTTTCAACTCACTGTACTTAACACTTTAATAATTGAATTTGTATGTACATGATAAATGTATCATTGATTCTATTTAGTTTCGTTGAATAATAATTGGTTCGATTAGAAATTATTTGAAAGTACATTACCTTTATGCGATAAATGTATCATTGATTCTAAGTAGTATTTACAAATTTCCAGTGAATAATATTTGGTTTGGTTTGATTAGAAATTATTTGAAAGTACATTAACTTATGAAAAATGACATATACTTGAAAAAGTTTACTTTCTTAACACATTTGATTCTTTCCACTAACTGTGTGTGTGTGTGTGCATGTGATAATTGAATATTATCGTATCAGTGATTCTAATATCGACTGTATTGTTATGTTACAGATAAACTTCCTTGTGAACTGTATCTACAGCCGTGAAATTATTATTTTAAAATCTTACAATGTCAAAAATTATTATTAATATTTATTTTATATAACAATGTTTGTTTGTGATATATGTATATTTAATCAATGTAAAATGTATTTTGAATAATTGTATTATAACGGTTTTTAAACTATATTTTAAGTTTGTGTACAGTGCTGTAAATATATATTTAATCATTTAAAACAATATTATTATTAATATTTTATATATAACAATGTTTGTGATATATATATATTTAATCAATGTAAAATGTATTTTTTGAATAATTGTATTATAGCGGTTTGTAAACTATATATTTTATGTTTGTGTACAGTGTTGTAAATATATATATTTAATTATTTAAAACAAATTATGGTTTATTTTAATTTATTTCGTTATAAACCTTCGAATATGCATCCAATTATTTGTATAGTAATCAGAAATGTGTGAGAGAGACATTTTAATAATTTGCAGGTTGTATCTTACAATTACGAAAATTATTATACAATGTGTGTGTACACAAAACTTTTGAAAATACCTTATTTCAAGGAGATTTTATATGCGTAACACTTTACCACACACACACACAGACTTGGCAGTATATTAATTTCTAAATCGTAGTCAATGACTGTCATGTGTCAAAAAAAGGACGCCACGAGGTAAGTGATAAATATATATTTCCTGGTGATTACATTTTAGTATCGCTAATTACAATAATCCATAAGTAGCACGACGCTTATGTAAAACTGATGACATAAAGAGAGAGAGAGTTTATATCGTGATCGACAACTGTGTCTAGAGACAAAGAGAGAGGAGGGGAGAGAGAGTTGATATCGAAGTCGTCGTCAACAATTTACTATAATATAGTTTGAATTTCCCACCGAAGAAAAATGTTGGCAGATCTGTTCTATACACACACACAATAATGCAGGATTGGTAACCCTGATCATATATTTTAATAACACTATAATACACACACATATCAAGTTTGAACCCATACATAGGTTGGTAAACCTGATCATATAGATTTAATATACATTATAACACACAACAAATTTGAACTCATGCAAGGTTGGTACTCCCCGATCATATATTTAATATATACACTATAATGCATCAAGTGATAGAAAGTGAAAGTGATCTAAGCTCGCGAAAGGCGGCATATAAAAAAATAAAAAATTATATTCGCGGATGCTGTGGTCCAGATACGCGAAAAAGTCGCGGATCTTGACACAGATCAGCGAAAAAGTCGCGGATGCTGTGGTCCAGTAGAAAGTGAAAGTGATCTAGGCTCGCGAAAGGCTGCATATAAAAAATTATATTCGCGGAAATTAGAAAGTGAAAGTGATTTAGGCTCGCGAAAGGCTGCATATAAAAAATTATATTCGCGAAAATTCGCGGTCCAGGGTGGTGGGGAGAGCGTGGGAAAAAATCTTGGACCGTGGGAACGGCGGCATCTCTTTGATCTAGACCGTGGGAAAGGCGGCATTCCTTTGTGAGTCAAAACCCTTATTTTCCCCCTACTATTATATGACACAGCACTAAAATTTATCTCTAACTGATATCATTCAGTGTCCGGCCGGTTTTCGTCGAGTGCGCACTCGCTTCGTATAAATACTTATTTGGTTTCGATATTGTGATTTTAATGTTTTAAATTTTAACGACCTCTTTGAGTGATTATATTTTAATATATATTCTGATGACGATACATAGTATCGAAACGCGTAAATACAAGTGGCCACGAGACAGGAAAAGGTAAATATATTTATTTATTATTTTACTTTATATCTCTACTTTTCCTACAGTGCGTACACATTTCTGTAAACAAGCCTAGAGGTTAATTCCCTTACCTTCAGGCTATTAACTTACTGGTGGGTCCAGTCAGCCGTGTCGATATTTTTATGTTTATTTTTACTACATTCTGTGTGTATGTGTGTGAGTGGGGGTGCGCAAGTAAGCCCATAAAAGGAAAGTTATACGTTTTGAACTTGAATGGAAAAATTAGAAGATTACAAACACTTGGAAAGAATGTCAGACTCCAAACTGGCCAAACAAGTCTGGTATTACAAACTTATAGGTCACAGGTGTGTGAATAGACCCAGGAAGAGATGGCTGAAGAATTTTTGAAGGCGGAACAGGCAGCACCTCGCCTATGCCATGTTGTGAAGATGAAGAAATAGCGAAAGGAAGACCAAAGTAAAGTTGGCTGGAGCAGTCTTAAGAGTGCCTCAGAAGAACTGGTTTCTGTAGGTGGAGACGAGTCGCAGATAACAGAAGGCAGTTGGGGGCGTGTTATGAAAGGAGCATAAGCAGGGTGTAGACTGTAAATTGTTTTAGTCACAGTCTACAAATCTTGATCTTGGCCTCTGCACTAGCCTCACCTGTAACCAGCAATTTAGTTTTACATTTATTAATCTTACTCTATTCTCTTACACTTCTGACACTTTCATGAAATCTTTGTTTGTAGTTGATGGACGGTAATAAGCAGTTACGAAATGTGTGGATGTACAGAAAAATATTATTTGCTTGAAAACAAAAATTTCGTAACATTTGTGGCCAAAAGTTACAGTCGAAAGTTTTTACGTAGACATATTGTATCCTGAAACGTTAGAGAAGCAAATATTATTCAAAGTTGGCACGATAAGGGTGGTCAAACTGTCGCCTGACAATTTGCGATGCATTCGAGGGGAAGAGGGTTGAGGGTTGGATGTGCAAAAAAGCGTCAGATGGCGCCACGCTGAACACGCGCGCGCACACACACCCACACACACCCACACACACACACATTTAAGCTAAGTATTATGCTGTGCTGACATTTGATATATGCTGAAACGTATGAAATGCCACTGTTTCTGTGTAAATAATAAGAAATTCTTCTTCTGCTATCAACAGCATACCTCACATTTGAACTAAGTAAATTGTATAAAGATTGAACTTGTTACTTAATTTTATTACATCCTCATAGGATCCTCATAGTCAAGTACTGACTCTATGAAAGCTTAAACTAGAACTTTTATTTAATTTTACGTAATTTTAGATCTGGTAAATACTCTACTCTCTTATTTAATAAACTGAAACAACATTTAATAAATATGTGAGTTAGGTAGGAATGCTGTGTTTCCCCAACTTTGTTTAATATATACATTGACGACATGTTGAGAGCGTGGAAATCCAGAGTGACTTCGGGAATAAAGCTTAGCAAATCAATTTGTATGGGTTCTCTGCTACATGCGGATGACATAGTTCTTATTCAAGAAAATGAGGATGATTTACAAAGAGCTATGTTTCAATTACAAGAAGTAACAAGAGAGTACTCACTGACATTTTCAGTCATGACAAAAAAAAAGGAAAGTGGCAAGATTCAGAGTGCTGAAATGCAGTTTCGTCGAAATACTTTAAATTATACATTGAAAGATACAATAGAATGAAGATACCATTCCATACAGATACGATACCATACAAAAAATGAAGATACCAGAGCAGAACTCGAAGTAAATAACATATTCATTGTGTGTATGTATGGTCACCAAGTTGCAATAGTTAATCTTTAAATAGGTTAGATATCTGTTATTCCTTCATGCAATTTACTTTGGTCGCTAGGCACGACGCGTTTCAGGATCAAGGTCCCATCTTCAGATGATGATCACTCGGGTCGAGCTCGTCAGTTCATAAAAACACATACATAAAAAACACTGAATTCAACAAACACTAATACTGCGCGAGGGGACGATGCGTATCGTCGAGAAGGTAAACGCGCACTGGCCGTATAAACTCCAATGCAGATATAAGTTGGTAAGTTGGTAAATAACATAATGGAAAATATTTCAATTTACAGAAGACAACGGTGGGATCAGCTGCAAAGGATGACAGAGGATCGATTGCCGAAAGCGGCACTGAACTATAAAGCCATTGGTAGAAGAGACGTGGGTCGTCCGGGGATGAGATGGGTGCCGGAACAGGTTTATTTAACCTAATCCTAGAAGATGAGAAAAAGGAGATGAAGAAGAAGAAGTAAATACTTTGCATCTCTTTACTTAATAGTTTGTACTGGTGTTGGGACAAAGTTTAATTTTTATTTTATTTAAAAATAAAATTTCTGCGACATCTCGTGAGAAATGAACAGAGATTTTACTTATTGCAGTCCATACTACAGGGAAAAGTACTTAAAAAGAGACGAGTTGGGCGACCGAGAATCTCATGGCTGAGAAATTTAAGGACATGGTTTGGCATGAATACAACTGACTTATACTTTCCGTGCAGCAGCACAGAAAGTTAAAACAATCTGTATGATATCCAACATCCGAAACGGATAGGAACTATCAGAAGAAGACCCATAAGTTAGCACTGTATGTTGAAATCCTTTCTCTTACACATTTGTAGATCCCTATTTTGGAGTTCCGAGAGATATTGTTCAAAGTATCCCATTTTATTGACCTACTGACGTCTACAGTAGTACATTCAGCTTAATAAATAATTAAATAAATTAACACTTTTCTGACACGTTCACAAAACACGCACACACGCAAATTAATTAAAGAAATAACTTGACAAATTTGAAATTCAAACACACGTCCTCACGCAAAACTCGTTGTAGGAGCAGTAAACTTTAAAAAAAAATAGTGCAGAATGTATTATATAGGATTTAGAAAATTGTTTTAAAATTAATGCGAACGTATTAGATAATTATAAAGTGGTAAATGTTTGTGGGGTCACTAGTGGTAGCTGAAGGCGTCATTACAAACACCTACAGTCTGTCAGTGTTTATTATGTCGAAGTGAAGCGCGCTGCGCTGGAAGCGATGTTAAATCCGCTTCAATTGTCGTGCTGTACTGAATTTAATTAAAAACGAACAGCGAAGAACGAAGAACGAAGAGTGAGATTTTTTAATTAATGGCCGAACGAAACCTGCGGCAGCAGACTGGGGTTGACAGGTATCGTAGGGGGTGGGGACTCAACAATGGGCACGTTACACAACAGCTTCAGTGGGGTAGTGCCGACTGCCAACACCCTTACAACTATTGTGTTTATTTTGTTGTCGATAAATGGGTGTTTTACATAATATATAAAAGTGAATAAAGATGCATACTTTTACTTACATTTTCAAAATAATTAATGAATTCCTTTAAAAAATAAGTTATGGTAAAATTATTTTAAAGATATTTACTAAATATCAAGTTTTGAAAAATAGTCAAAAGGATGGTCTCGATTAAACACTCTTCGCAACAAGGATATACGGAGTGACCTTAAGGTGTCCCCACTGAAAAAGTTTATGAATGTAAAGGATAGACTGTAGAAACATGTGTTTCACATGAAAAACGATTCTATACTAAAGGTCGCATATTTTGATGCTCCACAGGGTAGTCGTAATGTAGGAGGGCCCAGAAAACGATGGTCCGTTTTTTAATTTAATTTAAAATGTTTAATTTAATTTATATAGGTGGCTTAATATTTTTTTAATATCCTTATTATTACACGGACTTAATAAATATTTTACCTTTAAAGATATGTAACAAGATATGTTAATTATGTAAATAACATCTTTTTACTTATTTAAAAATAAATAATGTTTTTTATTACTTCATGTTCAATAAGGAAATGGAAGTATGGTGATTGCGAAAAAACCTGTTCCAGATAAGGACTGATTCTGATTTTCTACCCTCAAACATAAAGAAAATTCATTTTCCAAAAAGTGTGTGTGTGTGTGTGTGTAGAATTTTTTCTATGGCAAACGACAAGTGTCCAAATTCAAACAGAATTAAAAATAATTTTTTGCGTATGTGCCTGAATTGTAGAGGACTCGAGGCATAAGGATGCATACTTTTACTTACATTTTCAATAGAATTAAGGAATTCTTTTACAAATACAAAATAAGTTATGGTAAAATTAATTCAAAAATATTTATTAACTATAAGTTCTCTGATGTATGTTCGTAACGTTCGCAGTTATTGTGTATTTAGAATTCTCTAAATTAATAACGGTGTCTTTAATACCAGTAGTGAGTGAAACATGATAAAAATAACTTTTATTAATTTACATAATTGAACATCCCTATAATCTGTATTTAGCTATTATATGTTTACTATGCTATATGTTGACTGGTATATGTAGAAACTTTTTCTGTATCAATTCTAATATTTAGTTATTGATTACTGCTTTTATAATTAATTACAAATACCATTACATTATGAGTAATTTAAATTATAATATTTATAAATTAAGTTCTGTGATATTACAATTTTCTCGTTGTCTTTAAAGAAAACATTTGATAATGTAAAACAAACTATCTCAACTCCTTCACATATACAAGGATACACACATACGCACGCGCGCGCGCACTCACATACGCAAACACGTTCACTCAAATAATTGTTCTGTTGTGTGTGACATTTCTTTTGTTTTCCTACACAGGTTCTGATGATGGCAATAAACATTGTCGAAAAGTCAACAAAAATAATTTAAAATTTGTGTTATATTTTTGACTGATCCTCACAAACCCTTTACAGGAAAAATTAATTAACTATATGGTTTTTAGAAATAGTCAAAAGGATGTCTCGATTAGATACTCCTCGCAACAGGGAAATACGGAGTGACCTTAAGGTGTCCCCATTGTTTGATTTGAAAAAGTTTATGAATCTAAAGGATAGACGGTAGAAACATGTTTTTCATATGGAAAACGATTCTATACTAAAGGTCGCATATTTTAATGTACACAGGATAGTGGTAATGTACGAAGGCCGAGAAAACGATGGTCCGTTTTTAAATTTAATTTAAAATGTTTAATTTTATTTATATAGGTGGCAGTCGCTCAAACGGCTTTCTATCGCAACAGACCTTTTCACAGCGATTAGTTTCTCGTTATGGTGTCAACTCTTCTTCTTCTTCTTCTTCTTCTTCTTCTTCTTCTTCTTCTTCTTCTTCTTCTTCTTCTTCTTCTTCTTCTTCTTCTTCTTCTTCTTCTTCTTCTTCTTCTTCTTCTTCTTCTTCTTCTTCTTCTTCTTCTTCTTCTTCTTCTTCTTCTTCTTCTTCTTCTTCTTCTTCTTCAAACCAGAAATATACAAACCTATTTTGGCCACACATGCAATAAACACTGGACATGAATTCCCAGACATAACCAACATGACACTAATAAAACACATACCACACAAAGGCACCATAATGAACATTTGGGAAATTTTACAAATATACAAACATAAAACAAACTAATACCTGAACAAATACAAATCAATACAAAACATGACACAATTTTCAAAGCACTCAACATCGAAAATACACGAAACACTAATACATACACCACAATCACACACAATAATACCAATTTAAAGTACCAGAGGCCAACAGGAATCCACAATAACAACCAGCCAACACACAAGTACTTCACCAGACTCAAAAGCGCGAAGGCTGAGAATGGGTACACAATGGTTCCCGAAACATATTCCTAATAAGGGAAAAAATATCTTGAGGTAAATTCATTATAAATATTAAATATATAAATAATAATGTATTATTTTAACTAAAGACTTCTAGGTTGCTTTGAAAGATGGATTTTAAGAACAATATTTGGAGGAGTACAAGAAAATGGAATGTAGCGCAGGCGCTATAATTATGAACTATACCAGCTGTACAAATAACCGGACACTGTTAGGATAATCAAAATACACAGGCTAAGGTGGGTTGGACACACAGAGAGAATGGAGGAAGGACAGCCTGCGAACACATTTTCTACCAAAAACCAATGGGTAGTAGAAAAAGGGGAAGACCCCGAAGTAGATTCAAAAATACCAGATAGAGGAGGACCTCGGAAAGCTGAAAATAAGAAAATGGAAAGCCAGGGCATGCAATAGGAAGGAATGGAATCGACTCTTGGAGCAGACCAAACCCCACCAAGGGTTGTAGAGCCAAGGTTGATGACTGGTGTCTGTATTTTGTTTCCACTGTACAATACGACTATCAGTAAGACCGCGGTAACAATATTTTACTAAAGTGTGGTGACTATTTCAAAACGATATAGTTTGTAAAGTGCACCTGTAAGTAAAATGTATGTATATTTTGTAAGTGTAGTTTGTATTTGCTGTAGCACCTGTATTTGCTTCACTCGAAACACATCCTGCATGTCACTTTTAAATCAGCCATTAGCACTAAGTGGCTAATTATCCTTGCTGGGTAGATTGTAATAATGTAAAATCTTCTTCTTCTATTTCAGCGGCGCAACAACCCATTACTGAATCAAGGCCTCTTTTTTTTTAGGTTTCTGTACATGAAAGAGTTTGACAGATGAGATATGTGAATTCTCCGATCCAACCTCCAACCTGGAGGACCAATAACTCTGATTTCATGGTGCTCTTTCCCTAGAAAGTTGCTTTCACCTCAGCTGACAAGCTCACTGTGCCCGGTCGCAGAAATGGAATGGAATCGACTCTTGGAGCAGGCCAAGACCCAACAAAGGTTGTGGAGCCACGGCCGATGATGATTACTTTAACTGAGAATGGTCTTGCTGGGGAAACCTCTAAACAATTGTTTCTCAGATTCATTAATAAACATACAGTATATTTCACTTTGTTTGTTTAATAGAATGTGTATTTGTATCATATTACAGATCTAGTCATCTTTCCATCCCTCAGCTTGATAAAATAGACCCGCTTGTCCTATGTTTCGCCTTTGATTCGTAATAAGACGCCGCTGTTACTGCAGGTTACATTTAAGTGTTTTTTAGCTCTATGTGGACGTTCCTGATTTAGTGGCTGCAGCATATCGATCACGCTTTTCACATATTGAAGATTTTACAGAAATACACAATGTTAATCATTTCGACATGATAATGTCTTTTAGCTGGACATCGTTTGAAACTTTCTGTAACATTTTATTTACCATCACGCTGTATGACGTCATCATTGCGTGACGTCATCATTGCATGACGTCATTGGGATTGTTGTAAATAAAGGTTTGTTTTGATACGTCGCAATATATATAAAATGTGTTAAAAATAATATCACTGCAAACAATTAAACCAGATTTATAAAGCGTCCTGAAAGTTTAAAATCAAGTGTTAGGACAATTTACCAGCCGGGAATCGTTAACTAAAACCGCGACCACTAACATGCTAACGTCGTCGCAGATTAAAGACCTAACAAGCAAACAACACTGCATAGCTGTAGATAGGTTATTGTTTCTATTTAATGGTTGTCTTCGTATGTGATTCAGCTAACGATCCTGCATCTATTCATTAAAATATTTGTCTGTACTGCATCGCAAATGCAAATCTATTATTATGGTTACTGACTGACTGATTGTTTCTTTTGCGCAAGTGTTGCGTTTAGCTGGCAGCTGAAAGATATTATCATGCTCTTAAGCTTTTACCATTTGGTAAACGGTACTGTATCTTTATTTTAATATCTTCATTATTATACTTACTTAATAATATTTAACATTTAAAGATATGGAGCAAGATATGTCAATTGTGTAAATAACATCTTTTTACTTTTTTTTTACCCGAACAGCCCAGCCGTGGACCACGCGAATATCATTTCCTTTTCTTCTCCTACAAGAAGGCCCTCATTCTCACACTATGCGCCTCGCCTTCCTTTCCACTGCCCACCCCTTTCTCCTCTTCTTCTCACCGCGGAGAATCTCAGGATTTTGAATTTTGTTTTTGTATGTACTAGTATCCACACAGTCGTTCAAAGAGATACCCAGTTTCATCATTTTCTCCTTGAGTTGTTTAGTGAATCCGTTCAGATTGGAAAGTTGACAAATATATCTGAAAATTTGTTCATTTAATCTGGACCGATCCATCCAAACCATATGTCCAAGCAATCTCAGTCTTTTCCCTCGGAAAGCCGTTTCAAGATCTTCCAGATCCCTGTACAGCTCTTCTTTGGGTCTATGCCTATGCATATGTCTGTCTTTTAATTTTTTACAAATAAATACTGTTTTTCTATATTTTTACGTTACTTATTGAAAAATAATCGCTTAATTTGTGGCCCGACCCACCAGTGGTTTCCTGAGCTTAAGTATGGATCTGAGGCGCTTTAAAGCTGGCAGCCACAGGTCTAATGTAAATGTAATTTAATCCTCGTTATTGAGACGAGTGCAAGCCGGACTGTTAGTCCATGGTCTTACGGTGTTAGACCGACGTTTCGGTCTCACCATCTTCAGTGGCAAATTATTGTGGCAGGTGTTCGCCAAATAATCCCAGTATTGAGGTAAAACTAAGTTTCCTACTGGGTGTAGTTTGTCTTCGTTACCACAGCCGGGGTTACACTCGTCTGAATAATGTTGATGGCGGCCGTGACAGCCTTTGATCATTACTTATTTATCCAGTTTCTTAATCATCATCTTGTTCTTAAAGGTTTAAACAAAGGATGGTTTGTTCCGGTTTCAAATAAGCAAAGATTAGAGCTGGTCACTCCAGCGCTTCCTCGGACGTCCCACACCTCTCGTCGCCTCGGCTTATAGTTCCAGAGTTGTTTGGGGATGCTGCAGTAATCCATTCGGGAAAGATGTTCCACCAATTCACCCGACACTGCGCGATCCTGACGAGTATAATTATAATATTCAGTTCCTGCCGTATATCTATGTTCCTTCGGTGATCTAGGAGAGTGTACCCTTTGACGTGGCTGAGAAATCTCATTTCAGCCGCTTGGATGCGACTGGCCTGGCCTTTCGTTAAAGTCCAATTCTTAGACCCATAAAGAAGTGTGGGATGAGCAATCACTTTGTAGAATTTTAGGCGTGTTCCTTACTTGCTGACTTAAGAGTTTGCCTAATGGTCCCGCACATAAGGATGAACTTGGGCACTTTATTTGCAACGTTTTTTTTATATGAACAGAAACCAGTATACACACAACAGTATGAGTCATACGTACTTTCCAAACTCTCTCTCTCTCTCTCTCTCTCTCTCTCTCTCTCTCTCTCTCTCTCTCTCTCTCACACACACACACGCACGCGCGCGCGCGCGCACACACACACACACACACACACACAGACGTAATATAAACTGGAGCAAGTCATTTGTTTTTAAAATAACGTAAGTAGAATTTTTTGATACATTTTAATAACAATGCAAACAGCAATTCAATTAACATAACACGTTAACACTTTCGCTCCCAGACACCGGTGACAGGAAAACTAACTCGCTAACAGACCTGTGAAGAGTAAATTTCCCCCCACCCCGGCCCAGTTATGTTTTCTTACATCTGTTATAACAAGCTGATTTTTTTGACAGTACACTGTTGCCAACTTAACCCAAGAGCATATTTTTTTCTCTCTGGCCCAGAAGAATGTAAAACTCTATCTAATACCATTGATCTGTGTCCACATGTTGACAAGGCCTTCAAAACACAGTCATGCATGTGCCCAAATCTTTTGTACACGTGGGCTGTACGGAAAATTTTATGTGTCCAGATATGGTAGACAATGTGTTGTGTGTATGCAAAAATGGTACACATGGTAGCAAGAGTGTTAACTAACAAAATATTTTATTAATTTATGTAACACGTAAATTGTTATTTCATTTCACAAAGGCCTGTCGGCTGTCACACTTACTGATAACTATGATAACGCTGCTGGGAATGGTAACGTTCGCGTGACATTTATAGGTTATACGCATACTTATCCCGCCCTCCCCCCCACAGCTTTTAAATATTTATGTTGCTGCTCCGTATGTGTGTGTGTAATGTAACAGGCGGGGCGGGGTGAAACACGCTTTCCTACTTCAGACGTATAACTCAATTTTTTGTGGTTGCTGTGTTTTTTTTTACGGCTGTCAAGTTGATTTTATTATTAGTATATTAGTACTAGGCCACTCCCTCACTAATACTGAGAAAATCTACTTAATGTAAACTTCTTGGAAACGGTAGGAAATCACTGACGTAAACAAGTTAAAAAAATGTATTGACGTGAACTTTTTTACAAAATTATTAACAAACAGAATTAACACTGTTGCACACCACTGTAGAAAGATTATTCCGATTAGTGCTTTCAAGCTTCACAGATCATCATCAGATTGGAAATAACAATAATGGGACTAGACAACTTCTTCATACACCCCCCCCCCGCCTTTGCTCTACGGCTCGTACACACTTTGTAAACAAGCTATAAATTAAATGTCCTTTGTTATTATTAACTAGCGAGCTCAGTCACCCGTGTCGGCACTTTTACATGAGCTGTGAAGCTCGGAAACGCTAATCGGAATAATTTTTCTATAGTAGTGTGCAACAGTATTAATTATGTTTCTGGTTATAACCACTAGCACAACTTTCTAATAAAAATGATTAAATTTGGTAGTCGTTTGGTTGCTTCATAATTCTAAAAATACTTAAAACTAACATTCTTAACAATGTTCCTTTATCAACTAAAATATAATGTTCAAACCAGCAATCTCTACTTATTCACACAGCGTCTTTATGTCCTATCATACGCTTGTAACTCTACTACATTACATGTGAAATTATAATACCCATTGCAAAGTACAGTGGAACTTGCTTATAACGAGATTCAAAGGACCGGACAAATGTGCTCGTTAAAACCGGGTGCTCGCTACACCCGAGTTGTCGACTCACAAAACTAAATTTTTACACCGTGGTTATCGAACACACAACAACAAAACGTCTACTATAGAAGAGGCTTTGCACAATAAAATTTTGACATGTTTTACTTTCTACGCTTTACAATTAAAAATTCGTCTATTTTTGTTTGTTGAGTATCTTTAGATATCAAAACAGCTTTGTAATTTATTTAAATATTCCACGAATTCATCACTTATATTATTTGTTCTACTAAATTGCGTTAATGATTTTAAACGGATGTTTAATGTGCTATATTCTAACTAACTTTTGTTAGACCTTAACCCATAACAAGCCTGCGATAAATGCTCATTATAACCAAGTCTCTAATGCGTTTCTACTCGTTAAAAGCGAGTTTAATTATGATTACTAAGATACAAAACCAAACAAGTCTCGTACTTTTGATCGTTACATCCGAATTCTCGTTATAAGCGAGCTCGTTATTCGCAAGTTCCACTGTATGTATATATACATGTGTGTGTGTGTACACCGTTTGCCTTTATCAAAGACGAGGTTGAACAATACCGTCTGGGTATAGAGCAATGAGTGGTTTGGGGGGGGGAGGGGGCGCTTACTTACCGGATGCCTGAGGAGCGATTGCCAGGAGAACTCAATTTCCGATACGTTAGACGGGATGGGGACGACGAAGTTCATGGCGTACGTATTCACTACGCCCTCTCTCACGTAAAACGTAAAACAGTTCCGCTGATAGACCTGAAACACACCAGTCAATAATCATTACCTACGTTTGTATGTAACGCTACGCTTAATAACTACTACGCTGTCTGAGCTGCACAACTCGCCACCTCACTACTTTAAACGAAGTAAGTATTTATTATCTGAGGACCACATGCCAATTTCAATTCCTTATTCCTTGTTCTTTTCTTTTTCTCCAATATTCCTTCATATTTTCACTGTGTCTCTTCTTCCTGTCTTCAGTCCACTTTGAACCTGCGTTTTTCTCTCTCCTACCTTGGACTCCTTCCATTTTTAACACTTTCGCCCGAAAAACTTCTCTTTCAGTTGCTTCTTATGCGTTTATATTATTGTTTTCCTAAATTCTTTTTGACTTCTTTAATCCAGCATGATGTTGACTTCTTTCCCCACAGATATTTGAATATCTGTTTTGTTAACCTATTGTCGTCCATTTTATATAATGTCCAAAAATACTAGTCTTCATTTCCTCACTGTTTCTATTATATTTTCTATACTTTGATATATTTTATCATTACTTCTTAATGTCTAAGCTCTGAAGTTTTATGTGGCTCTAATATTTTTTTAGTAATTAGTCTTTCCAATATTTCTAGTTGTGTTATTATATATATTTTGATATTACATAATTTTTCAATTGTAAGGAAAATTACCATTCTCCCTTTCCGGTTATGGTCTTTGAAAGTTGCGAATAAACAGAATTAATTTACCCATTATAGGGTACTAGCCTATATATTGCTAAGTCGTCTGTAGGGGCTGCCCCCTTACGGGCCATGACTCCCGGAATTTTTTATTGAGAGTTGTATAAAATTTGCTCGTTTACAAATCTGATGATGAGCTGTAAAGCCTTAAAGCACTAATCGGAATAATTTTTTCTATAGCGGTGTGCAACAATGTTAATTATGTCTGGGATACAACCAGTAACATAACTTTATTAATTAAAAATTACAAATATTAAAAATATTTACAATTCAATATGTTCAGAAAAGGAACTGCATTGACTTCAAGATGTTTACTTCCTGCAGGCTTGTTGTGTATACAGTAGACAAAGATGCTGCAATTGTAAAAATGTTGTTCCATTGGATGATAAAATATCGATCCAATATATTGTATCGCATGGCTACGGAAACAATATTTCTCCAGTTACGCTGGAAGTAGTATTAGCGTCTAGACGGAAATCCATTAAATATTAAAATTTCTTTTCTGTGGCAAGACTGGCAGTAGGGATTTAGTGTTTGTCTAACGTTCTGACAAAGCACTTTATTGTGACGTCTTAGAAAACTTCAATATAACTGTACATACAGAGTGTCCCAAAAGGTGGTGACACAGATCAGGAAATGATTGTACTCGTTACTCAAACTGGAAGAAAAATGTCTAATAAACATATAGCAAAAATGCTTTATTTCTGTCTGTACTTGTGTGTGTGCGAATGTGTTTTTTTTTCTTCATGTTCCATAAGAAAATGGAAGTATGGTGATCGCAAAAAAATCGTGTTCGCGATAATGGCTGATTCTGATTGTACTACCCCCAAAACATGAAGAAAAGTCATTTTCCAAAAAGTGTGTGTGTGTCTGTTGTCTGTGTGTAGATTTTTTTTTATGGCGAACGATAACTGCTGCAAATTCAAACGGAATCAAATAATTGTTTTGCATATATGCCTCAGTTGTAGATGACTCGAGGCTTATTGATTTTCGTGAAGATCGGTTAAGGGGAAGGGGTAGTTTACCAGTAACGTTTTATCATTTAATAAGAGTAAAGTTCTTAATTTTGATAAATAAATGGTCCTGAAAAGAAGGTCATAAAATCCACTGTAAAAAGGTAGATGAAATATCTATAAATGAAAATGATAGGTAAAGGGGGAGGGGACAATTTTTTATATGTGTACTACGTTATCGGCAACAAAGTCCAATGTTTTCTGTGAAACCAAACGTTTTGGCAGTGCCATCGAATGCCATCATCAGTGAAAATTGAGTGCGCTACCGTGAGGTGGTATACGTTAGTGACTACAGTACTGTGGTTAAGGGTGAAGAAAGAAGTAGTTTCTGTGGAAATATTTCATTTTGAAAAATATCAAATATAAATCTTAGAACATGGAAGTCATGTATGTTTCTCCATACCGATATTTTAAATTGCTGCCGAGGAAGATGAAGGTACGGTTTTTTTGTACACAGTAAGTTAATGCAAGGACAATCCTACTCTCCAGGGATAGAAACAGGGGACAAGATGTCCCGAGGTAACGGAGAAGACAATCACCCGATTGGTTGTAAGATGTAAGATGAAAACTCCAACGCTGAGACGCAGAAGAGGCAGGGAAAAGGTTCATTACTGCAGGGCACAGCCATAACTTTATAGAAATTTAGCATTGTGTCACATCTCAGTTTACTCTTAAGCGATCTTTTGGTTGTTTCCGCACATAAGGTTAAATTTATTATTATTATTAATCCGGCTGTACAATGTTTACACATTTTCCGGAACCAAATATTACAGAAGTGATTGAATTCTCATCTTCCACTTCTGCTTGTCCATCCAAAGATCTTCTTTAATTTCTCGTTCCCTCAATATTGTCTGAATTTCTTCTGTCCAGGCGATAGATGGTCTTCCTCTTTTCCTTCTTCCTGGTGGGGTCCGTTCCATAACTCTTCTTGGCCATCTTTCCTGTGCCATTTTTTCTTGTGTCCATTGAGTTGCTAGTCTCCCATCGGGGACCTCCCCAGGTGGCGGATAGGGGAATGCTCACCAGATATGGTGGGTCCCGGGGAAATAATATACCCGGCACGAACTAAAGCTAGGATCTGCTGCCTTGTAGTTGGATATTGGTTTATCAAAGGCTAAAGGAAGTACACATTGATTAAAAATTGCCTGGTCCTCCAGGTTGGGGGTTAACGGTTGTGCCAACTCCCTATTTATTGGAAAAAGTTATTGTTAAAAGGCCAAATAGATTGCAACCGGATTATTAAAAGAACGTAACCTTTCGTGGCAGGTGTTGAAACCTGCCTGACTTGTGAGAGCCTTGGACCGACGACGCTTGACAGCCCGGCTAATTTTAACAATATTATCCATTTTCTCTAGACATCGATTCGCCACAGTAGCATGCGTTACAGCAACAATGTGAAGCTATTGTTGACTCGTTCTATTGCTTCATCTTCTAGTACGAGCTTACTCCTGAAGTGATAAAATGCTTGCAGTGCCAGGTACTTGATTTAATCCGTTGATAATTACAACATAATTATCAAATTTTTAAATCAATAAATTCTTTAACCGTATCAATTTACTTCATGTAACAGACAACAAAGGGTAAAATGTATTGTTATTGTGGTAGGGGAAACACAATAGGGTGGCAATCTAGCAGTGTGTTACCCCACCGCTATGTAATGGGGTGGCCAATGAGGGATGACACGTCTCATTTGAGGCTTGTTATCGGGAACACCATTAATCCAGACGAGAAATTTTAAAGTACCCAAGGTGCCTTTGTATCAGTGAGGAACTCTCCGTGCTGTTTTGTACGTATTATGTTTTATAAACGCAAAATTTGATGAATAACTGCAGGAATATTTGAAAAATTATAGAATTTTTAAAGATTGGACTGCAGATAAACTTGGAGAAAACAAAATATGTGGATGCTGCTAACAAACTACTATTAAACCAAACCTTGAAAACCTTGAAGTAGCCACAAAAATATAGAGGCAATAAAAGAGTTCATATATCTTGGCTCCCAGATGAACAACACTAACGACATCAACACTAAAATAAGAAGAAGATATAGCTTGCAAATAAAACATACTATGAATTAAAAAAGCACCTGACATCTAGCTTCATCTCAAGAAGCACGAAATACAAAATAAACAAAACATTTATCAGGCCAGTGCTTCAGAAACTTGGACAATGACAAAAAATAGGGAGATACTTCTAGATTCCTGTGAAAGAATCTAGAATTGGAATATTATTTCAAGAATATATATTCCAAGAATAATATTTAAAGGAGTAGAAGAAAATGGAATGTGGCGCAGGCGTTATAATTATAAACTATACTATCTGTACAAAGAGCCGGACATTGTCAGGATAATCAGAATACACAGGCTAAGGTGGGTTGGACATTTAGAGAGAATGGAGGAAGGACAGCCTACGAAACACATTTTCTACTAGAAACCAATGGGTAATAGAAAAAGGCGAAGACCCCGAAGTAGATTCAAAGACCAGATAGAGGAGGACTTCGGAAAGCTGAACATAAGAAACTGGAAAGCTAGGATATGCAATAGGGAGGAATGGAATCGACTCTTGGAGCAGCCCACGACCCACGAATGGATGTAGAGCAATGGTTGATTGATTCATAAACTGTTTAGTCTATTGTTGAATTACTTAATTGTCGCTCTTATCCGGTTACGACGTTATACGTTCCATTATTTAAAACCTGTATATTTCATAATAGAAAAATTAAACCAGGTTTATAATTAAAAACCTCCTAAAGTACTGGATAGTTTGGGAAATGCCATTAACGTTCTGGACTCTATGAAGGAAAAACCCTCTCCTGGTAGAGAGGATTGCCCAATTTGCTTATAAACAAGCGGTTAACAAATGCAGGGACCAAACATTTCCTGGGATAGGTGGAGAAGACAAGGGAAACAACTCCATTATAGATGTAATAGGATATCCCTTGTTTGAAAATGATGGCAATAGTGGGGCAGTCTCTAGTTAAATATTCCAGAGTAACAAACCAACTGTCGACCCTCTGGAAGGTGACAACTTGACACTCTAAATGCAAACAATGACGGACGTATTTATTGAATAGCAACATGTAACGTAGGGTTTGTGAATCTTCTCTTCCCTTTAGCGGCGCGACAACCAATTACTGAGTCAAGGCCTCCTTTAACAACCCAGTTGTCCCGGTCAAGTGCAGCTGCTCTCCAGTTCCGGGCCCCAAGGATTTGGCGCGCATCATAATTCACACCGCCTTTCCAACGTATAGTTTGAGTCTACCAACTCTCCTGGTACCATAGATCTGGGTATTTCATTCTCCCCATTCTGATCACATGTGCAGCCTACCTGAGTCTACCAAGTTTTAAAATTTTCACAGTCTGGTCCGTTCAGAAGAGAAGAGAAGAACTGAACGTTCTTTGTTGGCCCTTTTTCTCCATTCACCTCCCACACATATTGGACCAAAACTGCTGCGAGGATTTTGCGTTTATGAACTAGCAGGTATGACGCAGACCTTCTAGAATGGTCCAGGGCTCAGAACCGTAGGTGAGAACTGGGTAGATCGGTGTTTTATACAAAAGCAGCTTGATGCTCCTGGAAATTGTTCTTCTCTGGAAGAGGGGACTGAGACCAAAGAAGCACCTATTAGCTGAGGCGATTCTTTGTCTTATTCTGTTGTTTCCCGATCGGAGTTAACTTGGCATCCTAAATAAAAAAACAAAGTCGTTGACTTATGGTCTATGAATAAGATTTTAAAATTGGGAAGCTACCTTGAACGATGTGGTGCTGAAGGATGGCCTTATGAAATAGTGGACGCAAAGAGTGCCTAATGACGAGGTTCTGAAGAGAGTGGGTAAAAGAAGGACGCTGTTTGGAACCATTGCAGCTAGGAGAAGCAGTATGATTAGTGATCTCCTAAGCCATTTGGATTTGTTGACCACCCTAACCAAAGGAAATGATCAAGGGGCGTAGTGGGCCGAGAACGCTCAGACAGAAATACATGATGAATGAGATAAAAGGAGGAAGAACCTATGTTGTGACTGAGTGACTGTCTTCGGAAAACAAGAAGTTGCAAGTCCACCAACCTCTGGGATTAAGTAGAAGAAGATAATTAAGAAAGTTTCAGTATTACGTGGGGATATAAAAGTATGTCCACGTTACCGAGAAAATGGACAAATGGACCTTGGCAGCGGCATTACACCGGGTTGAGTTCAAACTGATTCACCATCCTGATCGAGAAAATGAACGCGGGGAGGGGAAGACCCAGAGAGGAGTACACGAATGAGATAATGGGAGGAAGAAGGTATGTAGTGACTGAGTGACTGTCTACGGAAAGAAGACGTTGCAAGCTTACCAACTTCTGGGTTGAGGAGAAAGCATAATGGCACTTCCATGAGCCACTTCCTTTACCTATATGGCTACAAAACACACAAATACACACACACGCACTGCTCTACCTTCAATGTGCTTCCACCTTCTTCGCTTCCGGCTTGCACTGGCGTGCGTCTCTCCACAGCTTACCATCCGGCTGAAGGGGGCTTGCCCAGGTTTGTCCTTCGAGACAAGTCTCAAACATTAGAAAAAAAACGTTCGTTCCCCTGTTCCCTAGCTTACAGTATGCTGCTATGACAATTTATTTAAGGGACCCTTCTATGAGCAATAACATGTTTTTCCTTTGTACTGAGATGTTTACGGCGAACATCTGCTGATATTCTTTGCCACTGAAGATGGCCTCCGCTGGTAAGGCCAAAACGTTTGGTTCTTCAAACCTGAGACCGCGGTCTAATAACCCAGCATTCAACCGTTTCAATAGTATATATTTTTGTTAATTTGTCGCCCGGTTATAGAAAACGGTCTTCTTCTCCTTCTTCTTCTTCTTCTCTTCTTCTTCTTCTTCTTCTTCTTCTTCTCCTCTTCAAGGTTTAGGTTATATGAACCTGTTCCGGCACCCATCTCATCCTCGGACGGCTCACGTCTCTTCTACCCAGTGGTTTGATAGTTCAGTGCCGCTTTCGGAAATCGATACTCTGTCATCCTTTGCAGACGATCCCACCATTGTCTTCTGTAAATGGAAATAATTTCATTTGTGTCCTTTACTTCGAGTTCTGACCTGATATCTTTATTCCTTATTCTATCTTCCAACGTATAATTTAAAGTATTTTCAAAGAAACTCCATTTCAGCACTCTGAATCTTGCCGCTTTCGTTTTTTGTCATGACCCACGCGTCAGTCGCATATATCAACGTGGGTATTGCAATTGTCTTATAAAATTTAATCCTTGTGCTCTGCCTTATTTAATTTCTAAGATTTCTATGAATCGTACCGGAAAGTTTCCTAAATTTATTTATATTCTCTCTTACATCATATTCAGATTCATAATTTAATGGCACAACCGAGATAATTGAAACGGCTCAGTTGTTCAAAGTGCTGTTGTTTATAACTATCTTAGTCCTCACTGGATATTTACCTTTAAAGGCAATGATTTTGGTCTTTCTGACTGAAATTGTTAGTGAGTACTCTCTTCCCACTTCTTGTCATTGAAACATAGCTTTTTGTAAATCTTACTCATATTTTTGAATAACAACTATGTCATCCGCACATAGCAGGGATGACACCCCTGCCATAAAAAATTGATACCGCACAAAAAAAATACCGCATAAAAATTGATTTGTAAAGGTGTATTCCCGAAGTCACTCTGGATTTCCATGCTCTCAACATGTCGTCAATGTATGTATTAAACAAGGTTGAGAAAACACAGCATCCCTGCCTAACTCCCAAATGTACTACAAATGTACTTTTATAAAGGATCTTAACTGAATTTATTAAATGCTGTGGATATCGTCTCATATCCATAATATTCCATAAGTTTTGACGGTCTGCATTATCAAATGCTTTTTCAAGATCAACGAAAGCGATGTGCGTTTCCTGGTTATAATCCCGACTTTTACATACGTTAGAAAACTGTATTACATTTAAATGTAAACTGAACATATATATTTTTTTGTTTCTTAAAGCTTAGTTAAGAAATGCGTTTCACTGACACTGAAGAACCTGACATGAAAATAATAATTTAAAACGTTTCAAAGGAGATGGAGGCGGCGCGGCGCTGTGTAAACAGCCACAAACGATATAACGTCGGCTCAAAGACTCTGAATGTAAATGGATGATATTAGTTTGATGCGTTGTTTATTGACTTTCTGTCAAACATCAAACACTAGCCATCACTTTGCCACGCTTATTTTTAAACATTCGTTTTCACCGCGTCTTCGAAACAGCATAACTCGTTACTGCAATATATCTTTTAAAGTTTTTTGCTTCTTTACACCTTTCCTCCTCTTTATACTTCCATGTTCCTTAAGAAAATAGAAGTATGGCGATGGCAGACAACAATCGTGTTCGAGATAAGGGCTGATAATGATTATACTACTCTCAAAACATGAAGAAACGTCATTTTCCGAAAAGTGTCTGTGTGTAGAATTTTTTCTATGGCAAACGATAACTGCCGCAAATTTAAAGAGAATAGAATAAGTTTTGCATATGTGCCCGAGTTACAGAGGACTCACGGCCTATTGATTTTGGTGAAGATCGGTTAAAGGGAAGGGATAGTTTACCTGCAACGTTTTATGTCTTAACAAGAGTAAAGTACTTAATTTTGATAAATAAAGTATCCTGAAAAGAAGCTCATAATAATCCACTGTAGAAAGGTAGATTAAATATTTATAAATTAAAAGGGTAGTTTAATGTGGATGGGGTAATTTTCTATAAACGAAAATTATAGTTGAAGAGGGAGGTGATAATTTTTTATATTTGTACTACGTTATCGGCAACAAAGAAGTAGTTTCTTGTTAAAATTCCTTCCCAGGCTGTTTGGCCGTGGTCCAATGTTTTCTGCAAAACCAGGCGTTTCGGCAGTGCCATCGTCAATAAAAATCGAGTACGCTAAAGTGAGGTGGTGTACGTTAGTGACCACAGAACTGTGATTAAGGCTGAAGAAAGAACTAGTTTCTATAGAAATATTTCATTTCGCAAATGATTTTAAATATAAATCTTAGAACATGGAAGTCATGTATATAGTTCTCCGTACCGATATTTTAAATTGTTAATAGGTAATCTCAAGCTTTGTAATTTATAGTTGAACTACTAAACTGTATATAAGATATTAAGAGGAGTCGGTAAGCCCTATGTTGGCAACGTTAAATTGCATTACATTTGTGTACATTTTTCTCTGAAACCTGATGAGATGGAGTCTTGAAATTTTTTAACGTGTTATAAACTTTAAGCTACAATTCTGCTTCAGTAGGTAGAGAATGATGACTTACATCAGCCCTGAGAATCTTAATTAACTATGTAGCATAGTTTTGGGGATATATGTACCTAAGTGTTGAAAAATATGGTTTTTCAAAAGACGCGTTTGAAGTATATATTAGCAGAGAACTAACGAAAACTGTACCGTTTTTTTGCCGTTTTTTGGCAAGAAAACGGCATAGAGGTAGCCGAAATCCGGAACAGGATAGTCCAAGTCAATAAAGCGTATTTCCCCACATCAAGTACCTTCAGATCCAAGGACATCCACAGAAACACGAATACTAATCAATAATAAGACCCATCCTAACCTACGACTGCGAAACGTGTATCCTGAACTCCAAAGCAGCAAACACACTTGGTGTCTTTGAAAGAAAAATATTACGAAGAATCCTGGACCAGTTAATGACGTACACGGCTGGAGAATAAGATATAACTTTGAATTGTATCAAATGTATAAAGAACCACCGCTAACACAATACATAAAACTACAGCGTCTAAGGTGGGCTGGTCATGTAGCCAGGATGGGGGAAGACAGAATACCACGAAAACTATTGAATACCAGAATCCACGGAAAAAGGCCAGTGGGAAGACCGAGGAGAAGATGGGAGGACGCGGTGGATGAGGATGCGAAAGAAATACTGAAAGTGCGTTCCTGGAGGAGGATGGCTACCGTCAAAAGAGAATGGGGGGAAATTTGAAGGAGGCCAGGGCCCAACAAGGGCTGTAGTGCCATAGGAGAGGAGAACGAAAACTCACAGTCATGACCAAACACTACTTTCACTTACAAAACAAAACATACATGTAGTCATATTGTTGTCTTCAGAGTTGCCAGGAGGGAGTACAAAATATTCCCATTTACATATTGGAAACCACATCATTTTGAGTTATGCTGTTTGTAAAATATGTAATATTGAAATGAATCTTCTACAAAATTGTAAATATTTTACAGTGAGCAAAATGTACATTACATTTTCATAAAATGCGTTTCTGTGTTTATTTGTATCATAAATTATACATATTGTTTTAAATTTTAATAAAACAATCATTTTGAAAAAAGAGAAAACTTACAATTTTTTTCCTTCAAACTCCCCTTAAGGAATTTTATTGTCGTTTTGAACTTGACAATGGTAATAACACCGAAAGGTCTAGTTCAGCACGACGCATTGGCCAGCAGATCGGTATTAAACGACAAATTTTGAGTGATAAGGATTGTTAACACTAAAAACGTGGCATAGAATGATAGATAAGGAATTGGGAAAAAATTTAACGACTTAACGTATGACCTTCTTCAATATTGATACCATTAAAGGTTATGATACCGGATAATGCAGTAATTATAGCAATGGAGTATGTTGAAGGAAAGAAAAATAATGTTGGATATTAAAAGTGATAACTTTGACTTGTACATTTTTCTTCATTGGAAAATCATGTCAATTTTATATTTTACAAAGTAGTTAGCAGTTAGTGGCTGCAAATTTACATTTTGCTGATAAGTTGTAATCAGTCATTAGCTAATGTCTTAGTTTTAGTCCCACGGTCCACTTTTGATTTTTTTGCGGACCACCTTAAGTCCGCGTACCACCAGTCAGAAACCGCAGATCAAACATGACAGGCCGGCTTGGTAAAAGTAGACGGTCGCTAAAAGTTACAAGCTGTCAGCCTACAAACACATGTATTGTAACAAATGGTTGATCTGAATATATTACTATAAAGACACTTACCCAACAGTTTTCTAACTTGTTCTTGGCTGATGAACAAGTTGAAGTGCCCTTGAACGCAAGTGATGATAGCGATCAAATACACAAATGTCACAGAATGTTCAGTTCTTATCACTAACATTCTATCACCGTCTGTTTATATCACGAATCTCTTTTTTATGTGAGGCAGCTCAGATCATGTTTAACAGTTTCAATGCGGGTCACACATTTCAATATTGTATCACTTTCACGAGCGTGTCACTAGATTAAGTTCTGATTAGTTCACTTAACTTTACTTCATGCGGTACGGTTGTAGCCTATATGAGCTACACAACAGATTGTATTCAGTTTCGGATCTGTAAACATTTACACAACATTCAACGATACATATAAACGCGATAATAACAGGTTTAATTAAATTTCTTAGTAACACTAAAATTCGTAAGATACCAAACGAAAAAAATTCTATCAAATTTTATGTTAACAAAATGCGTTTTTAAGTTTCTTATATTGTTTCTATTTCTGACCATAACTGCTAGAAATTATTTTTTTATTTGTCAAAATACCAATTTTTTCATGATTCTTATTGTTTCATTGGCCTTCTTAGACCGCTTTGGTAAAACAATGTTTCTGTTTAAACATAAGTTCCAAATTAAATCCCGCTTCCTATTCTCTGACCAAGAAACATATAATTTGATATGAGAATTTTGTAAGAATAATATCGTTGTTTATCTGCTCTATATAAGCAGATATTTCTTCGACATTTATAAAGAAAATCTTTGAAATTAAAAGATTTTGTACTTCCAGTCCGGTTTACAGTGTAAGATAGTAAACGATTAACAATTAGTTTGACACTTAATTGATTAATTGAAACATTTGATATAAAGCAATATATCTCGGCTGTGCGGTACGCTATAAATCTGAATATGATATAAGAAAGAAGATAAATAAATTTAGCAATATTTGGGGCAAGATTCATAGAAAGCTTAGAAATAAAACAAGACTCAGCACAAGGATTAAATTTTATAAGTGAGGCGCGGGTCATGACAAAAAACGAAAGCGGCAAGATTCAGAGTGCTGAAATGGAGTTTCTTCAAAATACTTTAAAGTATACATTGCAAGATAGAATAAGGAAAGAAGATATCAGAGCAGAACTCGAAGTAAAGGACATAAATGAAATTATTGCAATTTACAGAAGACAATGGTGGGATCATCTGCAAAGGATGACTGAGGATCGATTGCCGAAAGCGGCACTAAACTATAAAGCCATTGGTAGAAGAGACGTGGGTCGTCCAAGGATGAGATGGGTGCCGGAACAGGTTTATATAACCTAATCCTTGAAGATGAAAAGAAGATATAGAGTAATCAAATTAAGGATTGAAATTATTTTGTAACTGATGCTAAATCGTTTATCTTTGTATGTGGATTCTTGAAAAGTGTGTAATTAATATTTCACCAAGAGAAAATAATTAATTATTTCAAACGTAATTTAATAAAAGATAATTGCAATTATCTATGGAAAAACTTTATTTACTTATTTTTTACACCTAATTTAATTTTTTTTTGTTAAGAACTTATTCATGTGTATTTTTTGATACTCAAGTGATTGATTTGTAATATTTAAAATTATGATTGAATCAAAGTATATTATTGTTTATAATATATTTAACATTTATAATAACGTTACCTCAAGATACCTTTTTCTCTTATTTGGAACATGTTACGGGAACTTATTGTTCCCATCCTAAACTTTCTTAATTTTGAATCTTGTGGAGTAATTCAAAATTAAGAAGGCTTATGATGGGAACAAAAAGTTTCCCAAAACATGTTCCAAACAATGGAAAAAACGTCTTGGGGTAAAGTTATTATAAATATTAAATATGTTATATATGCATCAAGAAATGGATTGTAGCAAAAAGTGTTTGAATTTTTATTTATACTTTATGAAAAATTAAGAATGTTTTAGAATCAACAAAAATGACTATTTTTTTGGCAATTTTAAAAACAAATTTAGGGTAGGCCTGTCGTGTCGAAAAGTGCTGATTTTTGCAGAAAGTTATAATAAAATAAATACTTAATGTAGTTAATAAAATATTAAATATTTTGATAAAATTTGTTTAATAAAATTGTATAAGTGACACGGTACAAGACACTCAGTGTATATAATACAATATTCTGGTGTCCTCAACAGAAGTTTACTTTCCGAACGAAGGTATCATCAAAGCGTTATTACCTACACACAAACACGCGGCATACAAACACATACACTAACGGACACAAGCGCACACACTGACACGCAGACAGCAGCGTCCAGCGGCGCGCCCGACGCAGTACTGTCTGAACGTCGTTGCGTCGCAGCCGGCGTACGGTATCGGTGCCACGACGCCACTGCGCACGCACTACTTAACGTTCACGTAATTATGTAAGCAGTGACAATCGCCAGTAGACGACGGCATTAACCCTTGTGTCATTTCTGAGCAGTATATAATCACTTACTGTCACTCGTATTTGCTGGTGTTGATATATGCTCCAACCAACATGTTTTCTTTTTCTTATTACTTTTTTATGTTAATAAAGATTTAGTTCCTTCTAATTGTGATCATTTTAATTTTTCAACATTTATCTTTGTTCCAAACTCATTTCCTACTCTAACAATTCATTCCATTATAATCTGTAGCTCTTCTTTCTTTTATTTTTGCTCCCAGTACAATATCTCTTGCATTTTCTAAGGATTTTTCTTACACGTATTCAGTGTAGGTATTGAGTAGTGTTATGGACAAACAAAGTTTTTGCCCAAAGTCTTTTCTAATGACGATTTCTTCGTTTTTATCTTCATCCACTCTTACTACTACTTCCTGTTTTGTGTACATCACCTTTATTAGTCTTTTATCAATCAGGTCTAGGGTTCATCATGATCATCTATCCAACATGGCATAGGCAAGGCGCTGCCTGTTCCGCCTTCAAAGATTCTCCAGCCATCTCTACCAGGGTCTACTCACACACCTGTGTCCTATTAGTTTGTAATCTTTCAATTTTTTCACTCAAGTGAAAACTTAGAATTCTTTACTTATGGCCTTATTACGGTCAACTTTAGAACACCTTTTAACTTTTTTTAAGAACGCCACTTCCGAGGCCTGTATTTTACTACGAACCCCAACTGTATTAGGTAATGAGGATACACAGAAGGTGTCACATTTTCATTATCTTGGTTGTGACATCACTTATGATGTAAAACATGATATCGAGCACACGTTGGCCACGTTTCAGACAATATGTGGAACAGTTATTCAAGGATGATGTAGGGAAATCAGGAGTGACTCGACTAAAATCTTATAACGTAACGACATTCGCGTTGAAGAAACTTTTGAGTAGGCAACAAGCATGGGGGGTAAGATGCATACGAAGAGATAAACTCTACAGTAAAGGCATACGCAAAGAGAAGAAAATGTTAAACATCTAAGATTGCATTTTGGAAAAAAAGGGCGAAGGTCTGCCTATCTGAATAGGATGCCAGAAGGCAAGTTACCTAAAAACGTTTAGCAATAGAGCCTTTTGGGCAAAGAAGTATAGGAAAACCTAGGATGCGTTGGTGAATTGGATATATTTTGGGGGGGGGGGGGATCGTAACAGGCGATTCCGAACTTACTTTATAAAGTAAATATACGACAGACCAAATGATCAAATTCCAAACTCGACTTGTGCGGTTGTTAAAATTCATTCTCGGGCTGTTTGGTCATGGTCCATTGTTTTAAACAAAAACAGAGGTTTCAACAGTGCTATCAACTGCCCTCATCAGTGTAAATTCGAGCTTCGCTAACGTAGGGTAGTAGATGTTAGTGACCACAGTACTGTGGTTAAGGCTGGAGAAGCTCCGTGAACACCATAACTACTTTTAAATTCTCTAAGTGCCACGATACAGTCATAAATCAATCACCAGCCAATCAGAACGACCAACGTATATTAGAGGTTCGCAACAAATCTTGCCACAGAGTACTTAATGACAGGCTTTCACCTCGCCGATTCATAGCGATCACAGAATGTTTCTGGATCTGGACGGACTCCGTATGAAGGCGAGGAAAATACGCACTCACCGCCGACAAAAGCTTCGTCTCATCGAAGAGGATCCGAGGGTCGGCATTGGCGAGCGCGTGCTCCGCCACGGCAGATTTCTCCGGCTGCCTCAATCGACTGTAGCGGGTATGTTGTTCACCCACACAAGTGCGGACACTACGCTTCGTGGCAGTCGATGATGATACGCTACACTGGTTTGATGATGGCAGTCGACGGCACTGTCGAAAAGTCTGTTTTTGTTTAAAACAATGGACCACGACCAAACAGCCCGAGAATGAGTTTTAACAACGGTGACTCCGACCGTGTGAGCCTACGAAGTATCTCGACTTGTGCTGTTTAGAAACTGAACATACTAAAAATAATATTATACTGATGATTCCCAGAAAGACATCAGTCCATAGGTGTTAGACATTTTATGTAAAATACTTTAACATATATGATTTGTATTATAAAATAGATCTAAATATACTAAAAATAGTCATATCAATAATTCATAAAATGTCTGAAAGTGGACTTAATTGGACTATTTTCTAATTCGTGGTTTCAATGTAAGCGTAGCTAGGAAATAGGTGTACAATATAGAATTGTGTCTGTTGTAGAATAAACCATATTGAAAGTAATATTTTGCCATGTGCAGCCATGCCGTGCCTTAAGTGGAATTATTATTTTCAATTGGAATCGAACGAGAGGCCAGGGATTAGAAGCAATCACGCGGAGGGATAAACCTTTCACATATTTATAGCGGGATAGCGGGGACAGGATTAAGCCTAGGGCTTTACGAGGAAATCGAATACAAGATAAATGTGTCACAGAGAGAGAGAGAGAGAGAGAGAGAGAGAGAGAGAGAGAGAGAGAGAGAGAGAGAGAGAGAGAGAGAGAGAGAGAAAAGAAGAGACTTTCTCCTAAAATCTATTTCATTTCTTACCGGAGCGGTATCAACGAACCAGATTTGGAGCAGAAG
Source organism: Magicicada septendecula (assembly GCA_034769895.1). NCBI lineage: Eukaryota > Metazoa > Arthropoda > Insecta > Hemiptera > Cicadidae > Magicicada > Magicicada septendecula. The sequence goes on from CM068372.1 coordinate 7,473,840, forward strand.
TCTGGGGAATGCGACTGACAAGTACAAAGCTTTTGTTTTCACTTTAACTTTGATTTAATTGATCTCAATTATAATTAGTAAGTAATTCTTTCTCTAAATATTTTTAATTAAAAATAATTGAATGTTTGATGTAAAGAAACTTGGATCCGTAAATGCACCTTTTGTGTTGTTGAACAAACTGGAAAATGTAATGCGAAATTACTTTTCTATTTCTTATCTTTTTTTGTTTATTTTATATTCCTCCCTTTATGACTCGGCTGAGATTTTGTATAAAATATCTCATGTTTATTACAATTTATGAATCGCTTTTACGTTACAATTAAAAATACTTGTAAAAATACTTCGTAAAATACGATAAAAATATTGTTTTCTTATTATTTGTTAATAGCAATTATTATTATGAGAAATTCACCACTTTTCCAAGTCTGTGATTCCTTTTGTACGAGTAATTCAGTAGCACTACACGCGTACCGTATGTAACTTGAATAGCGTTTCACACTTTTTTTAAGGTTTAGTCTCCTTGTATTTTTAGGTTGCTGATATAGCAATCCAGTACAGTCGTGGGTCAGACGTACATATGCCTGAAAAAAGTATTTAGTGAAAGATTGAGGGGCAGAGAGTAAGAGGGTAAGAAAGATTGAGAGAGGATGAGACAGACAGACATAGTGTAAAAGGTAATTACAGTGGCAGAGAGAGAGAGAGAGAGAGAGAGAGAGAGAGAGAGAGAGAGAGAGAGAGAGAGAGACAGAGAGAGAGTGAGCCAAGCCACAGTCGAGTCATTTAATTAATGTGTTTGCGAAGCTAACGCCAGTAATTACAAGGCACTGCAATAATTGATTGAGTGTCCGCAACAATGCGTCGACTTCAATTGTTGGCGCTGAGCTCAACACTCGTGTCAACGATGGTGTTTGTTCTCTCCTTCAGTTACATGTATTTCGATATTACTCGATGTTCAAATATCTTTTTACACCTTTACAATTTCTATCCTATCCGTGTTTTGGCACATAAGAAGATGATATTCTGTGACATACATTCGACAGTGAGCCAACCAGTCAATCGTGTTCTAGAAACCTTTGCATAACGGCCCTGCTTGTCTTCCGGCTTTAACCCAATTTTTCTTCATATCGCCCTACAATCCTAATTGAATCCACTACCGTGCACCCATCTTCTTCTCTTCCTCCTGTGTCTTCAGCAGAAATGTCGCCCCAGACAACTTCATTCCTACTTCTTACTGTCTACAGAGCCTGTTCTTCCTCATCAATTCCTTGAGTCACTTCTTCGTTCCTTAGTTTACCCTCTTACTCCACACCATCCGTTGTCTGCCGTGTCCTTGTATCCAGTGCCTCCACTCTCTTGAATCGTCTTCAATAACGTATATTGTTATTCTGCATATAAAGCGCTCTGCCAGCTTCTTCCTTAACCCTTTATTCAATGGCCCGCAGTTCAACCACTGCCTCCCGTTATAATCTTCCTTCAATGATGCCACGTTAATCTTAATTTCTATCATGCAACGTGTATCTCCGGTCATAGTTCTTCGCATTTAATAGAATTGTATCACCGTTCAATGAGATATTTAACCAGTCTCTTTTCCCGATTATTTCGCTGTTATGATAGTCACACGGATCGTCGTGGGTACAGTGGAAACAAAGAAACTGCCACCAATAAGTCGTCACTAATCACAAACTTTAATTACAAACAGAAAACAGTTAGAAATAACAAAGACAACAAACTGTCAATAATTCCAGTTAAGTTGGTCATCATCACTATAATCTTGAAGGATTAAACCGAGGATGGTTTGTTCCGGTCTCAAATAGGCAAATATTACAGCTGGTTACTCCAGTGCTTCCTCGGACGTCCCACACATCTCCGTCCCCTCGGCTTAGAGTTCCATAGTTGTTTGGGGATGCGGCAGACATCCATTCGACAAAGATGTTCCCACCAATTCAGCCGATACTGGGCGATCCTGTCTAGTGTACTCATAATATTCAGTTCCTGCCGTATATCTGTGTTCTTCTATGATCATAGAGAGTATACCCTGCCACGTGCCTGAGAAATCTTATTTCAGCTGCTGGGATACGACTAGCCTGGACTTTTGTTAAAGTCGAATTCTCAGACCCATAAAGAAGTTTGGGAAGAGCCATCACCTTGTAGAAATTTTAGGCGCGTTCGTTTACTTGCTGACTTAAGGGTTTGCCTGATGGTTCACTGTATAAGGTTAAACTTATGCAACTTATTCATAAATTTTTCCCACACGTAGCAATAAATGTCGCCTTATTAAAGTGTTGCACTAATTAACACAATGATCACTGCCCGCTAAACCGCCACAGTAACTAAAACTGCACACTTTAGTATCTTCAGGTCTAAACTGAACTGCCCGCTTCCAAATCCAGTATTTATACCACCACCGCCATGCATATCGGCCATAGAAAGCCAGGATCCAAGTAGAATAGTGGAGAAACATCTCGAAGGGATGTCTCAAATTATCTATAGCCCTACTGTTTCCGTTCTCAGCTTAACCCTGATGTAAACAAACAGGCGTGGCATATCTGAAACGCTATTTTCTACTTGAATTAGAGGCGTGTTACTCTGACAGAAAGAGTACAGACAGTGTACATATATTATTGATGCTTTATGAACACACGTGAATTGTAATAATTTGTCCTGACCAAAGTATGTGACAGTGTCAGACCAACAATGAAACATCTTATAACACCAGTTAATGGCTTTTATAAATTAATCCTTTAAATATTGTAACAAACAAAAAAGTAAAGTTTATTTGAAACGAAAATGGAAGCTGTGATAATTACCAGTGTACTGAATAGGCTAATATCAGTTGCTGTCAGAGAGTAATTCAATGCCTTCCATAACTGTGTCTGAACTTGTATCATCACTTGAGTCAGCGTTATTATTGATAAGACTGTTCGTTGTCCACAACGACGTCGGTAATGTAGGCCAGTTGCCGTAGCTTATCATCTTCCTTGATTTTATGCTGGATACAATGACGCAACTTGTCCGCCGTTGTTTTATTTACCTCCTTCTATATCAATTGTTTTATATCAGGCAGTTTGTATGTTGTGTTGTGACGGGCAACATAATATCCTTTCAATTGGCTCTATATTAATTCAATTAGATTTAGAACAAAGAGGAAGTCTTAAACGATGGGCCCCGATTTAAGTGGTAACGTAACTCTCACGTGACTATACAGAAATTCTGCACATGCGCGTAATACATTACTGTGTGAACAGTGTCGATGGCCCTGACCAACAGTATTTCAGATTTTCCACGTGGATTTGTTTACATCAGGATTGAACTAAGAACGGAAGAGTACTGCTGCAGAAAGTTACGCAATTTTGCCGCACAGTATAACATCTCCACTAACTTTCCACCTATACTTACAAACGGCTACCACTCTCCTTCTTCAAAAAAAAAATACTAATAATAAATAAAACATTAGTTGGGAGTTTAAAATAATTTTTCACATTGTTGCGCCATACTTAGCATTTTTACTGGTTTCAACGAATTATCCCAATCCCCGCTTAAGATCAGTTGAAAAGTTCGCTGAGCAATAACTATAGCTCAATGACAGAACTAAAATCTTTCGTGTGCTGCAAGACGTATATTTCGCGTGAACACCTGTTATTTTCCAGATATATCTGTCTTTTTATTCACTTTTTACTAGCTGTTTGAAGTTTTTCTTTTACGCGTGTTTTTAAATTTCATACAATGAAACATCGTGTTGTGATGAAATGTCTGTTCAAAACGTTTTAACTCCAATTAAAAATTAAAACGAAATTGTAAATGCGTTAGGAGATGTTGCGCGTTCAGAAACAACGGTAAGTGGGGCACACTCGAGTTCAAACGTGGTCGTACAAGCATTGAAGACGATCCTAGCAGTAGACGTCCAAAAAATGCAACAAAAATGGCGTTATGGAAAACATTTTATAGGATGTTAAAAGACCGCAGATTGAGGAGTAAATGACGTTGCTGAGATACACAGGCTTTTCATATGAGCGTGTGGATCACACTTTAGCTCAAGAACATGGTGTGAAAAAGCGTTGTACAAGATGGCTGCCGCATCTGGAGTTGTTGCATTTTTTGGGCATCCAGTGTGGGGGAGGATCATCTTCAATGCTCATACGACCACGTGAATCTCAAATGCCTACTTACAAACCGTTGGTTTTGAAATCGCAACATCTCCTGACACATTTACAATTTTGTTCTGAATTTCCATTGGCGCTAAACAATTTTTAACACACAAAAAAATCACACCACGATGTTTGATTTTGTCCTTTTTCAAAACACGCATGACACGTCAATTTTAAACAGCTTCTGAACAACGAATAAATTGACAGATAGATTTGAAAATTAACAGAATTTTCCATAAATATCTCAGTTTCATAAATAAACAATTAGTATACTTGTACAAATGGTTTTTGAAGTGAGAACTTCAGGTACACTACTATGATGCACTCCCGTATGCCTCGTGCTTCCTAGGACAGTAAACTGATTCAACGTGAAACAAAATAGATGTAACGAAAAACAGTGTTGCCAGGTTAATTAAACCTCTTTTCCCCTCGTAGCTACCCAAAATTTCCCCACAACTACAAATACGTGTGTATGTGTAAATGACTTTTACGCTGCTACGTATTCTCGGTCCTCTTCTACGGTGTAGAATCTTGGACTTTGACTGAAGCCACAACTAAAAAATTGGAATCTTTCGAAATGTGCCTTTACCGTAGAATACTGAGCATTTCATGGACAGCACATATAACTGATGCTGAAGTTCTTAGACAGATGAAGAAAGAAAGGGAAGTTATTAACACAGTGACGGTAAGGAATCTTCAGTACCGGGGACATCTCATGAGAAATGAACAGAGATTTTACTCATTGCAATCCATACTACAGGGAAAAGTACTGGGGAAGAGAGGAGTTGGGCGACCGAGAATCTCATGGCTGAGAAATTTGAGGACCTGGTTTGGCATGAATACAACTGACTTATTCCGTGCAGCAGTACAGAAAGTTAAGATAGTCTGTGTGATATCCAACATCCAAAACGGATAGGAACTACCACAAAAAGAAGAAGATATTACTGAAATATCATAACGCTCCCCCCACACAAACACCTCCACATCGACCCACCCACTCTCATCTTTGTGTTTATTGTTAAATCGTGACATTTGAATAGTTTTAAATACTTGAATACTACGTGATTTTGAATCGTCAGTAGCATACTACCGAATATTAGCAGGTGTAGAAAGGAATGCCAAACATAATGATCAAAAAAACAACTGCCATGAGAAAAAGTATTATCTACCAACAGATTTACTTATTTTGCTTAACGTTATTTTATTCAAAAACTACGCTGACTGTTTCTTAATCGTTACTTATTGATAATGCGACCCTAGTTCTTAGCCCTGCGCGACACTACATCAATAATTCTTTCACTGAAGCGTACCCCCGTTGATTTATTAATACAAAGTCAACCGTGCACCCCAGCGTGAAAACATGAACACATTTGTGTACATTCCGCGTGAGATCGGGATTGAATTTTCTATTTGATTTCACATTTTGTCTCGTCTGTTGTGCAGCGGGTGTTCATTGGGAAATTGAGTTGCTGTGTGACATTTGTTTCCTATCCCATAAATTTAATAATATATAAGCTATTTACATCTGTGTACAAATATATTTTTACGACTACTGATCGTCGTATGGTACAGTGTAAAACAAAATACAAGGCACCAATAAAGTCACTAAAACAATCTTTAATTATCAAAATTAATAGTTTCTTCAACAAGATTATTCTCGTACAACAATTCAAGTTAGTCTGTTCACACAAATAATAATGTCAACTATCAAAAACTATCCCGCACTATAATCCCTTTTTACTAACACACCACTTGAGACGCACTGTATACATCGCTGACAACTCGAAGCTCATTTGAATAAATCCCCACTTCTTGAAACTAACCGTCGCTGACTGCTTATATTTATACCCCACTGAGATTACAGAATAATCTACAATACGCATCAACACTAGAGCGTAATTACTTGCGGCCTTGAACACAGCGCGCGCGGACCAGTCAGTCTGGAACAGTCTCGCTAACGCCTGTTAAGAATCACGTACGCACACAACAATACAGCTGGGCTCTGCTGGGATAGCCGAGAAGCGTGTAGAACGTTCTGTAATGGCTAATAATATTGTAAACTGTCTGATTCTCGACATAGATTTGTAAATTTTTTTACAAAGCTTGATCCACTTTTTGGGCTCATGTGCTCCAAAAGTTTGCAACTAAACTATGTATCTATATATTTTGTTTTCTCGTTAACTTGATACCCCCACTTGTATTTTTGTAATTTTTGTAAATTTGGACTCCTCACACTTTTGCCTCTTGTTACGTATTTTTGAAGAAATCAGTCGCAAAATAGTAATAGTTTGAGTTAAAAGTTTGCCGGTGTAAGCTAAGTTTTACAAAAATCAGTTGACGGATAAAAATGCTATCGGGATACAACGCACAGGCAAGCAGATATACCATCATACGCTAAAATGTTATAGTTAAAACTGATAACACACTTCTTTTCTTCAATTAGATTAGATAAAATTATTAATTTAAGTTAATAAATGCGTTTACACGTACGCCAAGGGGATAAACTCTCCCCTATTCTCTTTAACTGTGTCCTAGATAAAGTCATTAAAACCTCCCATAAGTCAATTCCACTAGGGTTAGAATAGGTAACAAATCCAAAGGCGTAGAAATAAGCTGTTTAGCTTTTGCGGATGCTCTTGCCATCTTCGTGCAATAAGAAGAAGAAGAAGAAGAAGAAGAAGAAGAAGAAGAAGAAGAAGAAGAAGAAGAAGAAGAAGAAGAAGAAGAAGAAGAAGAAAGAAAGCAAGTAGAAGATCTCAAAAAGATAACGGATAAAACTCGCCTCTAAACCTCTTTTGCTAAAACAGAAATTATGACCACCCCATTATGAGCACCCCATTATGAGCACCCCATTATGAGCACCCCATTATGACTACCCCATTATGAGCACCCCATTATGACTACCCCATTATGACCACCCCATTATGATCACCCCATTATGACCACCCCATTATGATCACCCCATTATGACCACCCCATTATGACCACCCCATTTAAATTTCCAAAAACTTGCCTGGGCACTACGTATAGAGAAATACAGTATAATAAAAATTTTAGATATCTTGGGGAAAACATATCCCGAAACGCCTCAGACAAAGAATCCTTTGATAAGGAAACTCAGATTAGCAAAGCCCTTTACTGTAACCCGAGAACTGTACGGAAAGAAAAACGTTTACAGAAGTGCGAAAGTCCGCCATTATAGCACTGTAATCAGGCCGGTGTTCATGTATGGAGTAGAAACAATGTGCTTTCAAAATTTGGAACCTCTTCTTAAAATTGAACAAAGAAGTCTTTGGAAAATGTATGGCCCTAAGAAAACCGGTGATGGGTACAGGCATAGACTCAAGGAAGAGCTGTACAGGGATCTGGAATATCTGGAAACGGTTTTCCAAAAAATAGAGTAAGATTTCTTGGATATATGGTTCGGATGGATCAGTCCAGATTAAATAAACAAATTTTTAAATATATTTAGCAACTTTCCAAACTGAACGGATACACCAAACAACTTAAAGAGGAAATAATGAAACTGGGTATCTTTTTGGACGACTGTGTGGATAGAAATAATACAGAAACTAAATTCAAAATCTTGAGGTTCTCTGCGATGAGAATAAGACAATAAAGGGGTGGACAGTGGAAAGGAAGGCGGCGCATTGTGTGCGGCCTTTTGGCGGGAGTAAAAAAGGAAATATAATATTCGCGTGGTCCACGGCTGACATGTTCGTGTAAAAAAAGTCTACAAAATAAATGCATTTTACTTTGTAGTCTGTAGTCGTTGGTAGAAGAGGTGAGAGCCACATTTTGTCTACCTTCAACATCAGTGGCCCGCGGTTGTTTAAGGTTGAAACCACCCCTTACCTTACCTATTATAACGTCTCCCCTGTCTGAGACATTATAACAGAGGGAACCAGTTTAATTGGTTACTTTCAATCAAACCGACTGCCGTTTTTATTACAAATTACTTACCAACAAATTTGAAAATATGTAGAACAAGAATTAGGATTAGGTTACGCAAATTTTCTCACTCTCTGGATATTTAGCAAAAACATCTCTTTATTATAGTTTCTTGAATAATGATTTAAAAATAATTGTTATTTTTGTTTTATTACGTTAAAAAAATAAACTTCTCAAAGATTCTGCATCAAATGCTCTTATGCCTTTTTAAAATGTTACTCTGGTGAGCAAAAATAAAAAATATATATTTATAAACTACATTAAATACCTCGGATCCGGGTTTTAACTTAATAATATTTTAAAATAAGTCAACATTATGCAAGCTATTAGAAGAGTAGTTTGCTCAAATTTCGAATTACCTTTTGCCTTTAACTATCATCAGAATACTATTTAACAGACATTACTATGTTAACATTTACATGATTAGAACAAGTCTTTGCCAAAAATGTACTGTTTTTGTTGCCATTGTTAGAAAGATAATGGTTTGGTTTCACCTTGATATAATGTGTATCGGCGGCAGGTTCTCTTGTTGTTACTCTTCAGTGGGGTTTCCTGGAAGTTCTACGTTGTCGTTCGGGTGCCTCCATTTATTTTGTAGATTCTAAGTTGCGATCATGACGAAAGGATTCTGTTACCTGGAGCTCGTGAGGTTGTCGTTGTTGTTTCACTCCTGATTGACGGTGTTCACCTTTTTTACATTTTACTTTTAACTGCACTAATGTTACTCTTTAATATTTGGATAGAACATACTTTACAATTTAAACATTTTGTTTCTTTTTTAAAGAGATGTGTCGGCTAAGTTAGTTACTTTTAGTTATTTCACTACATTTCAACTACATAACTTGTTTTACTTTTCACCACCTTTCAATTACTTGTGGAGTCTGTCACCACGAAAGATTACTTTCAGTTACATCGTTTTTTTTTTTATATATTCACACGTTTTTCTTCACGACACATGGCAAAGCTGTTACCTTGTCTGAGATTCTGGCTCGACTGGGGCTGGTTTTGCGGCGGTAGGTAGGGAAGAGGGAGCAGTTCACGCGGAGAGAGAAAAGTAGTTCGTACTTTATTGTTATTATTTTCATACTAATTAACTACTATTAATAATCCTACATTTTCTTTATTGAGTTAGGTATTTCGATTATTATTATCACGTCTCTTTATTTAATTATAGGCTAATAATTATTAATATTCGCTTCAATACAGAGTAATTTTCATGTCCGTACTAGGTTTTTACAAGTTGATACAGGCATATAAGTACAAAGGGGAGGGTTAAATATTTTCTCACATGTTATTTTGAATAAAAATTATTTTGTGCTATTTAAATTCCTTTTAAATCGTCACACTATATAAAGCAGTGAATAGGAGATGTATATGTTACATGGTATCTTTGCAGATAGAAGAAGGGCTGAAGACAATACAAGATCACAATTAGCAGGGACACATATGGAATGTCTCCCACACCGACTATTGTCTAACCCAGGTCAGCCGCCCTTTGTTGGTGTAACAGATGTTCTGCGTTGTTGTTACACAATGCAGGTTTGCTGGCCAACCAACTCGAACCATTTCCGCACGTAACTTGAATATTGTCTTATTATCTCGCGTTGTTTAAATTAAAATCTACCCATGTTCTGCATTTCCAGTAAGGTTTTGTCGAACTAATCGTTTTGTCGAACTGCAATAAATACCAGATTTCAGAAACAAGTAAATTTTAAGCAAAAATGTTAAAGGAAGGCACAGCACAAGACACACACAAGACAGAAAGAACAAGACGGACAACGCTCCTAGGGCCAGCCACAGACGGAACTGGTTCAGACTATAAAGTAAAAATTTTACACTTTTTCCAATAAAAAATTCCGTGTTCCAAGTCAGTGTATTATAATTAGTTAAAGAAAGGTTTAGAAATGATCTTCTTTAGCTGCTGAGAATGTTATACAGTAGATATGAACTCTGGCGAAATGAGGGACTCTTATACAGGAGGGGTGGAACTAGCTTAAAAGCTGGACTCCCCATCATCCTCATGATAAATAATAAATTCACTCCTATATAATTTTATAAATAGATTTTATAAATTCTTTGCATCTCAAAGTTTTTGAGTAAATCAATGTGAAGTGTATGGGATGAAAATGTATGAAAAAGCGCTAAATTTAATTTAATTTATTAGATTAATTGTTATCTAAATTAAAGATAATAAATATCATTTAATTAAGAATCGCTTAAATTTTGTATTTGTATTTTTAACAAATCATGTAGAAATGAGTGTTTTTGAAGATATTTTGAAAAATATTGTTTTATTATACCTCCACACTTTAATTTAAGGATGTTGTTCCAAAAATGTATTAACAAACGTATGGTTCCAAACAGAAGTAACAATGTTGCACAATACAATAGAAAAAAATTCCCGATTAGCGCTTTCAAGCTGTACAGCTCATCATCAGAAACAGGATCATCCAGGATCAATCCGTCGTCTAAAGGATCTGCAGTCGATATTAAAGAGAACCTATATTGTTTATGCACAATAAAACTAAGACAAATGTGTAAAAGAAAGACTCGATCATATCAATGAAGACTTTATAGTAAAGAAGACAAAAAGAACTTTTTTATACATTAATTTTATTTAATTGCATAGAAATAATTTTTTATTTGTGTTACAGAGGACGCCAGAAACATATTACAGTTTACAGAGACCGTTTTGTTACAAAGATCAATATAGTTGTTATAAACTATATTGAAAGCTCACCAAAGGAAAAAACCTCGAATTAAGTGGCGCCTTTGAGATTTTTGTGATAGAGCTAGATAAAAGGATGGAAATGAACTAAAAAAAAAGTTTGCCAGAATTCCGACGCGGAATAAAAAAGTATAACATCATTAATAAATCCACTTTATTCCAGTACACTATATATCGACTATTTATTCTATGCGACGCCTATACATCGCAATATTCAAGTGTGCATATATATATATATATATGTATATATATATATCTAGCAACGTTACAAGTATTTCAAAAATTCACACAAATACATTACCATGTACTCAACGGAACTATGAAGTGTATTATACCGGCCAGGTCGCAGAATTTTTGTTTATTCTCGTTGCGTCAAGTATATGTAGTTGCACAATAATTAAATAATTTTCAAAGAGGAGTGATATGTTGATGACATGAAATAATTAATTAAAACCGTTTCAAAATAATCATTCTATGATTTATTAATATTAATAGAAAATATGCAAATATTAAAATATTCGAATCTTAGATAAATAAAAATATTTATCTTTTATAAGTTTACACAAATACTACGTAACCGTCTATGCTGTTCATGACATATAAAATAAACAACCATATAATCTTACTAGCTAAACAGACATGTATACAAATTATGTAAACCTTTTTATTTCAGTGTGTCTGACTTTGACTCAAATTTTTAAATAATAGCAAATCATTTACAAACAAAAATAATATTCAATCTCAAGAATAAAATTAATTGTTGCTCTGAACAACATAAAAAATATAACATTTAGTTCCAACCTATTATTTATTTCTATTGACACAAAAATTTTAATATACAACAAAAGATTAGTATTTTAAAATTTTCTTGTTAAATTAAATTCTTTTCTTTAACAACTCTTTAAATTTATGTACAGTAATTATATTTAAAACTTTAGGTCTTTACTGTTCATATATAAGTTTCCTTTTGAGAGTTCTTTTCACAAACAAAAAAATATAATTGTTTATTCATCACCTGCGTACTGCCGACTTTACCGTTGCGCGCGCGCGCGCGTGTGTGTCCTGAATCCTGAGAATTTGATGATGATGATAATGCTGTGTTCTCTGTCTCTACGGTTTGTTGTTTGTGATGGTCCAGAGTTCCTCCATAAGTCCTGGTGTGTGTGGTAAAGATGTCGATCAGTCGGCAGACCGGCAGGGTGACGTTGTGTGAAGATTTCTTGAGCCTGAGACCGCCCCAAAATTGCCGGTGGTATTTATACTGGACGGCAATCTGACAAGTCCAGGACTGTTTTCGACCTGTCAGATATTGTTACTTCGTGCAAAGCGTCCTTTTAATTACAAATCACTTTTTGGTTCATTTCCGCGATTTCGTAAACATCCTCGTAGCAAGAGCGATAGCATCGTTTGCGTAATTTTTTCCTGGTCACTCACATATAACACACTTATTAATTACTACTTAATGACACTAGTAATTAACATTAAATTACCTGGCGTCTTGCGTCTTTATTATTGCAAATTTCTGCAATACTTTTACATCACTATATTCGTTATTGTATTGTTGCAATATATATATATGTGTGTGTGTGTGTGTGCGTGTGTGTGCGTGTGTAATGGAATATAATTTATATCGAAATAATTAGCTCGATACATATTTCAAAGTTGGATAAGAGGCGCAATAATTTGTGGAGTTTGGCGGTCACCTTTCTCTTTTCCTTCTCTTCGTCTGATGTCACTCTTCCTCCTAATTTACATCTGACTCCGTCTTGCCTTACGACATTGTTATTCTTTCTGTTTTCTACCTGCTTCACTACATATACCGGTAGTAGAAAGTATATGTACAAGTAGTAAATGTAGTATTTGTGCAACAAATAGTAACGTAAATATATAAGGAATGTAAATAAGAAGAACCTGTGTGGAGTTGCTAGTCTCTCATCGGGCGCCATCCCCGGGTAGCGGGTATGGGAATTCTCACCAGATATGGCGGGTACCGGGGAAATAAAATACCCGAGGCGGACTAAAACTAGCAGCTCCTGCCTTGTAGTTGGATATTGGTTTATCAAAGGCTAAAGGAAGTAAACTTTGATTAAAAATTGCCTCGTCCTCCAGGTTGGGGGTTAATGCAATGGGCCAAATCGCCATTCATTTGAAAAAGAAAATGTTAAAAAACCAAATAGATTGCAGCCAGATGGATTCAATAAACATAAATGAGATTCAATTACTTCTATAATTTTTGGTTCCGAAAAATGTGTGAATATTGTACAGACGAAATAATAATAAATAAGAATTGAAGGAAATGTATCTACATTGTTGCTAAAACATAGTGTGTTATGTGTGAACGTGTGCGTGCGCGCACGAGTTAGACAGACATGAGTAGAACCGTGAGGGGAATGGAGTCAGTCAATCAACAGACTGCGCGTCGACATTAGCTAATTGTAGAACGCAGTAATTACAGAGTAGAGTACTGCAATAATGAATTGCATGTTGTTAACATATATTGTTGTCGGCTACGATATTGCATTATAGTGCTGTTTATATAATACATGTAACCGATTCACCTAAACATTACGTCTTTGTTACACGCCAGTGTCCTAATTTGTTTTAACTAGTTTTACAAATATCTTTTGGCACTTTTAAATTTAAATGTATACAAAAGGACATCCTGGGATTTCTGAGCTCTAGACACTAGGTGGTGGGATAAACTCAAGTTGTTATTGAGAAGAGAAACGAGAAACCCGCTGTCACTTGATCTCATAATTAATAAAGATGCGGGAAAGACCATTTATTTAAAATGGAAAAAGCATATGGTAAACTAAAGGTATTTACAACAAAAAATGCATATCTGAAAATGCAAAATAAGGTATTACATTACAGTAGTGAGGCCAGAATGCCTATATGCAAGTAAATGTCTAACATTGAATTATAATTTAGACACACTAGAAATATTGGAAAGACGAATTATAAGAAAAATATTAGGCTCACGAAAAACTTCAGAACGTTGGAAATTAAAAAGTAATGATGATATGTATATCAAAGTATAGAAAATATAACAGAAACAGTGAGAAAAATAAGACTAATATTTTTGGGACATTTATACAGAATGGACGACAATAGGTTAATAAAACAGATCTTCAAAAATATGTGAAGAATGACGTCAACAGCAAGTTGGATTAAAGAAGTCAAAAAGGATTTGGAAAAAAATAATAGAAACTCAGAAGAAGCGATTGAAAGAGACGTTATTGGGGCAAAGTCTTAAAGATGGAAGGAGTCCAGGGTAGGAGAGAGAAAAACGCTGGTTCAAAACGGACTGGAGACACGAAGAAGAGACATAATAAAAAGATGAAAGAATATTGGAGAAAAAGAAAAGAACAAGGAATAAAGAATTGCAATTGGGATGTGGTCCTCAGATGGTAGATGCAAGTAAAAAAAAATTTGCTGGAATAGACTGAAACTCAGAAACTGCTCTACGCTTTAAGACAAAAAACATAACAAAGCAACGTCTACGCTGTTCTGCAATCGATTGTCTACTGACACATAAAATAAAACAATGTTTAAAAACCATTCTAAATTTTGGCTATTAAATATGAAGTCAGTTGAATTCCTTATCATCCTGCATACCGTTGAAAAAAATTTAACCGCATGAGACGTTATAATTACCAAATCATCATCATCATAGGTTCATCTGCTGTATAGCAGGTTTTCTTTATGAACTCCTCTACTGTTCTCTGTCTTCTGCCATCCTTTTCGTGGTAATGTAGTTCTCTACCTTGATGTTGTCCATCAACTGTCGTCTCTTTCTTCCTATCTTTCTTTTTCCGCTAACCATGCCTTCTAGACTGTCTTTTATAATAGAATTTCTTCTTAAACAGCGTCCTATCCAGTTCTTCTTTCTTTTCCTTATTGTTTTTATTATTTCTTTTTTCTCTCCCACACTTCTCAATACTTCCTCATTCCGTACTCTGTCTTCCCATTTAACTCCTTCCATTCTTCTCCACATCCACATTTCAAAAGCTTCAATCCTTTTTTTCATCCTCCTTCCTTAAAGTCCACGCCTCCACTCCATACAATGCCACACTGCATATATAACACTTTGCTAACCTTTTCCTTAGTTCTTTGTTTAATGGCCCGTTTAACAAATTTTTTTTTTTATTGAATGCTTCTTTTGCTATTGCAATCCTAGTTTTTATCTTCTCCTGAATAGAATAAATTTGTACTCTCCACTTTCAATCTCTCCACTTCCGCCCCACCTAACTTCACTCATTCCCAATATGTCAATATTGTTAGTGGTCTTTTTCTCTTTTCACATTTTCTAGTTTTCCTGACTGTAGCAATGTCAGGATATTCCATGTTCCAATTCTCAAATTACTTTTCTTCTTCATCCTCCATTTCCTCCCTTTTCTTCTTTCAAGGTTTTGCCTCTTTGTTTCCCCCTCCCGGAGATCCGATTGAGGGAGTATTACTCCGGAAAATTTTACACCAAGGCCTTTTTCCATTTTAACAGATAACTGTGGTGCAGTTCTTAACACTACTTGGAAATCCAAGGGATCCTTAATGCAGTGGTCTCCCGTTGCCTTCTGCATCCTAATGCCGTTGTTCATGTATCCTGAATCATCCGCCTTTTGAGTCGATTTCTCACCTCAAGGACGATAGGTTGCCCTAATCCTCTACCTGCTCTGCCGCCCTCCTAAGAGGCCGTTGGCACTTGATAGAGGGGGTCTCCTTATTACGGGAGACACTCGGTCGTCAGAGCCTAAAAAATGTGGAACCCTTCACGATAATTACCAAAGGTAAATTTAATTTGTGTTATTTTATTTGCAAAGATTATTTCTAGAGTTAGTTCTTCTTCTTGGGTAGTTAGTCCTTAGTCCGCTATTTTCTGCCTTTTTATTTGTGTGAGTATAGCTCTCGGGGCAAATATCTTTCAAGATATGAGAACTTCGGCTCGCCGGACTGTAAGGCCCTGCTCCAGGGTTGTTGTTTTGTGCAAACCTTCCGACCGTGCCACATCTTCAGTGCAGAAGGCTGCAAAACACTGACAAAGGCTTCGTAGTCAGTGACCACTGAACTGTGGTTAAGGATAGTGGCTGTGAGTTTTTTTTTTTGTGTTTTTGAGCCTGGTCCTTATAGGGCCAGACTCGGGCTGGTCTGGGGCAAGCGCCCCCTTCAGCCATTTTTGGTAAGGGAATTGTGGGGAGTCGTACCCCATTGCAGACCGGCCGTTGAGAAGGTGAAGGCACGTAGATGGAAAAGTAGTGCACGTTGGGGTGATTGTGTGGATTATGTAGTTGGTAGCCAGGTGCGAGAAGGAGGCGCCCTTCATATGTGTTTGTTTCTTTATTTTTTTTTCTTTTGCTTGGGGGCCAAGACAGGAACGAGTAACGCAGGCCGCCAAAGCTGGAGTGTGGTTACAGGGTGGCGTCAAGGTAGGCGGGAGACACATAGTAGTGGATTAAAGAGCTGGGAAGTGGGTGATAGGAAATTACATTATTGTGAGATCAAGAAGGTCGATTGGTGGTAGATTTTAGAATTTAAATTAGAGTATTTTTGGTTTTATGAGCTGCTAGTGAGTTCCGTGTCTCTGACGCTGGGGATTGGTGTAAAAGCATTATAGACAGAGAGTTAAGAGCGGTTAATTGTGTCTATTTATCAGACGCTGTCGGCGAGGAAGTCTTGGACGGGGATCACCGGCTATTGCGAGGAGACGATTTATTAAGAAAGAAGGCCTACTAGTATTGCGGGTAGTTCTGTTGATGGAGGGGACTATTGATTGCAGGGAAGTGAGTCTCGAGGCCGTTCGGTAATATTTCCAGCTGAGTTTGGTTAGAAAGTTGTCCAGGTGAGGGAATAGGGTATTTAACGCATACAGAGCTATGTTGGAGGTTTTTGTTCAGCGTGGTCTGCGGTAGATGAGTCTTAAAGCTCGTCGTTCTGTGAGTAGGTGGGGATCTAGAAAGGCAGCGTCAGCGGTTAGGAGAACAGGATGTGCGTATGTGATGATCGGACGGATGCGAGTGGTGTAAATTCGGCTTAGTAATTCGCTGGAACTGTGGTTGTGTCTACTTAGAGTTCTGAGAGCTCGGAGTCGGGCACCGGCAAGGGACGTGGTTCTTATGATATGAGGTCGACAGGATAGTTCGGAGTCAAGCGTGACGCCCAGATATTTGCATTCACGCTTCGGTCGTACTGTCGATGGGCCGACGCGGACTGGAGATGTAAAGAAATGATTCGTGTTACGTCCAAGTCCATTTGGGTCTTTTCCGCGATTACGGAGATGCGCCAAGTGTTACAGTAGTTAAAAAATAATTGGAGGACTAACTGTAAATTTTGATAGGGCTTGCCAGTGTACGCCAGCGAAGACCCAGTAGGCGGTATCGTCAGCATGCTGGGCGAGACCCGCTGAGGGATAAGTCAAAGACTGTGGAAGGGGAGGGGCGTCTTTGGTGAATATAATGCACAGTAACGGGCTAATGTCGGAGCCTTTAGGGACACCGGCATTGAGATGGTAGGGTGCCGAGAGATGCTGTCGTACTCGGACTTGTGCAGTGCGGCCATCCAGGAACTGGAAAAGCCATTTGATGATTGTTGAGGGGGAAGTGATATCCGAGAATCTTAAAGCGGAGGCCGTTATGCCAGACTGAGTCAAAAGCTTTTCGGATGTCGAGTAAGGCTAAGACGGTCGGGTGTTTGGGGGCAGAGATGTCCTGGATGGCGCTGATGACCCGGACTAGTTGATCGTATGTGTTGTAGCCAGGGCGAAAGCCGCCCTGCGTACAGGGGAGGAAGTTATGTGACTGTAGGTGGGGATGTATCCTGGCAACAAGGATTTTCTTGAAGAGCCTGGAGATTGCAGGGGTGAGAGAAATCGGGCAATAATTCGTCGGAGGTCTGGCGGACTTGTGTGGTTTAGGAAACATCAGGACATGGGCGTCATTTTCATTAGGATAAATTAGCTATTCAATATTCTTACCACATAAATATTTGTACAACATTTTATAAGTCTTATTTTAACGCAGGCAACTGGCTCGAACTAGGGCTACCTTAAGCGATTATGGAAACGCACTGATATTTTTAATAGCTCTGGGAAGGATTGATCTCCATAATATTACCTCGTAGTTAGCTCACTGCCTTCAGTATCATCTTCCTTGTTGTCCAGCTAACTGTATTATTGGTAGCGTTGTTGTAAATTTATTGTAAAGTTTATTTCCTGTAACAATATGAACGTACTATCCTATACATCCGTATACGTATTCGGGTAACAACAAACCGCATATACGTTTCACTAGCATATTGTTTGCAACAAAACTGACCCCAAACTATTTCCAATTTAACAGTCTGGTGTGCGGTCGGGTGCAAGGTTAGGCCGCAACACAGTATTGTCTGCGTTTAATAATAACCGCCCTTTCCTGAATTCCTCCCTTATGCAGCCAATGTTTATGTACATAACAAATAGTACATTGTTGTGCGAACTGGCAACAATGGAATAAATTATTTAACACTGGATTGTTATTAACTATTGGTAAATTTTATCAAATTTTACATAATATATTTAAATAATGTATTTGTTTAAATACTTGAAGTGAATTGTTTAACTAATAGTAGAAAAAATAAGTTTTATTTAAAGAATATACTATATCTGTTTTTTTATATTAGAGAATACGAGTTCTCCACAATACATCCTCCTTTGTTTTTGTACACTAATCTCCAATACATCTTGGTTTGTTCGTATACACGGTGGATTAAATTCCTGTCCAAGGCACGTCGTATTAATAGCACTGGGAAGACACGATTCACCTGCAATCACAGCGATGGTTACACGCTATAGTTTACTGACGTGCAGGCAGTATGCTCTGTTTGGAATGCGTTAGGTAGATAAGGCACGCATTGCAAAGTGGGCGAAATAACTATCGAGATTACCAATTCCTTACAGACTGTATATAGCTTGTCAGAAAACTCCCCCTCTCTCTCTCTTACTATCTCTTTCTATTCCTATCACACTGAACCCCTCCCCCCACACACAACCAGGTTTATAAGGCCCCTTATATGCATCCTATTTATATCGTACGACAACCTACGATAAAAATTTGTACTACATTGTTAAGACGGTCTACATGATCGTCGTATGGTACAGTGGAAAAACAAAGTACAAGACACCAATGATTTCACTAAAAAGCAATAATTATCACAATTAAACAGTTTGTAATCAACAGGTTATTCAACAAGATTATTCTCGTACAACAATTCAAGTTGATTTGTAGACACAAATAATAATGTCAACTATAAAGAATTTCGCAATATAATCATTTTTTACTAATACACCACTTAAAACGCACTATGTAAATCGCCCGACAATAACTCGAAACTCACTTGAATAAATTGTCACTTAAACTGAAACTAAGCGCCGCTGAATGCTTATATTTATACCCCGCTGAGATTCCAGAATAATCCATAATACGCTTCAACGCGACTAGAAAACACCAGAGCGTAATTGATTTACGCCTTCAACACAAGGCGCGCGGACCGGTGAAGTCTGGAACAGTGTCGGCTGACGCGTGACAAGTGTCACGTAATTGTCCTTCATCTCAAAGAAGCAGCAATATGTACGCACACACACACACACACATTACAGCCGGGCCCGCTGGAATAGCCGAGAAACACGTACAATGTTCTGCAATGGCACAACAATGTGTATAACAACAGGAACAATTGGGCGCCATTTTGTGAACTGTCGTACGATAAATTTATTGTTCCAAATTCAAGAACATAGTGTCATAGGAAACGCATCAGATAAAAACTCGGATACAAGTTGTCTAAATACATGGACCGTAATGGTTCCGTTTATGCACTTGCGCGAGTTATGCATTGTATGATGTTCAGACACCTTCCTGACTAACGTACAGACGAAGCAGTTGTGCCAAATAATCTGTGGAATTCAGGTCGTGGTGTGTGATTTTCTTATCTGTTTTGTAAAAATGGAAGACATTAAGACAGAAAGGCTCATTGATGAAATCCAAAACAGTAGAGTAGTATAGGAGATTATACAAATAGATTACTCTGACCATAGATTATTCTAAAGATTATAAAAATAGAAACTTGAAGAAGGAACAATCGATTGAATTGTGTGTTGCTTTCAACCCAAAACTTCAATGATTTTGACGTGAAGCTGAAATCGCAAAGTTGCAAGTGATCCCATCATACTGTTTCTAATTGTTATTGTGTACGTTTGGAGATTATTTAATAGTACAAAACGGTCAACTCAGCAGACTACGTACAACAGTTTTGTCAGTTCATAGGAAAGTTATTATGAACAATTTACAATTTTTCAATTTTGAAGCGTAGCTGTCTTCTTTATATTCAGAGAGCATATAATATGGTGTTCCTTGAGGAGAAAACGACAAGCCTTTCACTAAAACTTGGTAGACTAGAACAGTTTCTTGGAATGTAACAACCATTTCATCAAACGAGTTAAGAAACATTCTAAAATAATTGAAAAGCTTGTCTCTATCATCTTTTAATTTTCTCTACAGATTACGAATCAGCACCGTTTGAACACCGTGTGCAGTTATTTGGATGTCCATACATCTTCTCTTGGTTCTTCCCTTCAAAATGAACCGAATTTATAATAAGCGGCATACAACACACAACACGGATCCGTTTCCCAGTACCTACTGATGACGGCAGCACTGAAACAGTTTGTGCACACCCACTTCCGATATTTTGTTTACTCACAACAGACGTCGGAGTCAAACCGGATGCAAAACGTATCGTACGATATTTTATAACCATGAAACAAGCCAGAAAACTACAGGCCTTGTATATGGCGTTCTAAACTTAGCCGTATAAGCAACGAGGCCATAAGAGAAGAGTTACAAGTTTTTAATTTGAATTAAAATTTCAAAAATTACACAGAACGGTGGAAAGAGCACTTAGAAAGGATGTCAGATTTAAGACTGGCCAAAAAAGTGTGGAAATACAAACCTATAGGTCACAGATGTGTGGGTAGAAAGAGGAAGATATGGCTAGAAGATCTTTGAAGGCAAAGCAGGCAGCACCTTGCCTATGCAGTGTTTTGAAGATGTTCATGATGAGATAAAGGTAAAACAATTAATTTATTACTTTACATAATATTTAACCACATAATTTAATCTTAAGGCTCCTCTGCATTTGCTTTAATATTACGCCCTCTACGTAATGATTACTTGAAAACTCATAAAGACGATGATTATCCTTGAGTTTAATTTTACCATCCGCGAGGGTAAAGGCTTTCACCTTAGTAAGTGTAATTTCGTTATATTAATAGCGCTCTACTTGGGCTGAATTTATAAATTAATTTTGAAACACAAAGGTTTTTCAAAGACAACAAAAAAAGAAAAAGAGAAAAGGCGTTGTAGGGAATTATCTGTTTCATTATTGTCTCTGACTGATTACCACCTCGTTAATTAAGCAATTTTATAAGGAACTTTGTCACTGCCTCTGAAATTCACCCACGTGTATATTGTTCCTTTTGTCTGTTTCTAACTAAAATTGAGATAATTTTAATATAATTCCTACTTTTACTTTTATCATGATAATATTATATTTGTTTGTAATTTTTGCGATGTTTAAACCTAAAGTTTATGACATTTTTGTTTGTTAACGGTCCAAGTCACATGTTTTAATTTCTTATTTTCTTACCTTTGTTAGGTCCGTCTTGTGACTTTTATCTTTAGAACAAAACGATTTTGATTGTTACAATTTGGGTCAAACGGGGCGCCCATTTATAAAAAGATTTAAAGAACATACCCCTCACAAATCAATTAGTAAAAATATCGGCTCCCTAGATAATATTAAATCCAATTATGCTCGACATTTGATAGATAATAATCACTCATATAGAAGTTTTGACGCAAACTTCATACCCCTACATTTTTGTGACAAAGGACTCAGGATGAATGCACTTGAAGAATTTGAAATATACAGGGATCATAACAATCCTGTATATAAGAACAACATATTGAATGATACATTGAATTTCAAAAGCAACCCGCTATATGACACAGCAATACTAGCGCTCGCAAAAACAAAACGTTGAAAAGTTACACTACTCAGTAGCGATCGGTAAACGCGTGGTGCACCACGACAACAGTGTATGAATTTATATATGTGTTTTTATTTTAATTGAATTTTAATATATGACGACCTCTTTTCGAGCAACTGTCTGAGGATGGGTCAGATGACCTGAAACGCGTCACACTAATTTTGTTCTAAAGATAAATGTCACAAGACGGACCTAACAAAGGTAAGAAAATAAGAAACTAAAGTTTATGGTACGTAAACGTTATAAGAACGATTAGGTCTGACTATTACCATAATTGAATTCTGAAACACAAGTTTCGACCACTAAACAACTCTCCGTTTCGGCCGACAATTCTTGAAGACTGCACCCCCCTTCCGCTCTACGTTTCTGCGGGTGAATCCCTAAGAAAACCATGGAGCTACGTCCCCTTCGTGGAGGCAGTCTGGAGCAATTCACGAACTCCTCTCATGCACGTTCATCGTGCAAAAGGGAATAAGAATTCCTTTTATTTCAATATATTTATTTTCATACAAATTAATTCCAGAGACTTATAGGTGTAGTATGTAAACTAGTGAACATTAGATTCAAATACACAAATCCTACAAAGAGTCCTGTAGCGTGTTGTAATATAAGGGCACTTTTATTAAGTTTAGTTTTTTTAGATAAACGTTGATTATAAAATACAGTCTCCTGTCGCAGAGAATTTCTATACTGGCGTAAAAAGAAACAACCTTGGCACTGGAAAAATATCTGACTATTACTTACGCATCCGTTACGTTAAAAGAAAATCGATATTCGCCTTGACTGGCTAATATGCCAGCAGTAGGCTACTTTATTAAGACCTCTTAATATCACCACAATTTAATGTCACAAAACCGTTAATAATAAGTTTTTAAAAACCAGTAAGCTGTAAAAGTGTTTATAAACTCTAAAGCGTTAAACACTTGTCCCAGTTTGTAACAATGCACAAGGTACATTACATAAATTGTAATATTATACCATGTTTTGCACCATGGATGTTTTTGCTTTCAGAATTTTAATTTTTATGTTATTAAAAAAAACTATTTACTCTTACATTCATGAGTTTAGACAGAATCGTATGGCGTCTATTTAAATCATCTATATCTATAAAAATGAATGTTTGTTTCTTTCTTTCTTTCTTTGTCCCGTATGCGTTCCTATACCATTCATCCGATTGGGATGAAACTTCGGTGAGTTGTTGTGCGCACGCCCGCGAAGGTTTATGAATTTTTTTCGATGGGGTCCTATGGGGGGTTCTTGGGGTCTTCCACATCTCCTCCTAAACCACTGGACCGATTTCAACCAAACTTGGCACAAATATTTTATGCAACGGGAGAACCAACATAGGGTAGGTGTTTTTTCGATGGGGTCCTTTGGGGTCTTCCACATCTCCTCCTAAACCACTGGACCGATTTCAACCAAACTTGGCACAAATATTTTACGCAACGGGAGAACCAACATAGAATAGGTGATTTTTTCGACGGGGTCCATTGGGGTGTCCTTTGGGGTCTTCCACATCTCCTCCTAAACCACTGGACCGATTTCAACCAAACTTGGCACAAATATTTTACGCAACGGGAGAACCAACATAGGATATGTGTTTTTTCGATATGATCCTTCAGGGGGTCCTTTGCGGTCTTCCACATCTCCTCCTAAACCACTGGACCGATTTCAACCAAACGTGGCACAAATATTTTACGCAAAGGGAGAACCAACATAGGATAGGTGTTTTTTCAATGGGGTTCTTTTGGGGGTTCTTTGGGGTCTTCCACATCTTCTCCTAAACCACTGGACCGATTTCAACCAAACTTGGCACAAATATTTTACGCAACGGGAGAACCAACATAGGATATGTGTTTTTTCGATATGATCCTTCAGGGGGTCCTTTGGGGTCTTTCACATCTCCTCCTAAACCACTGGACCGATTTCAACCAAACGTGGCACAAATATTTTACGCAAAGGGAGAACCAACATAGGATAGGTGTTTTTTCAATGGGGTTCTTTTGGGGGTTCTTTGGGGTCTTCCACATCTTCTCCTAAACCACTGGACCGATTTCAACCAAACCTGGCACAAATATTTTACGCAAAGGAAGAACCAACATAGGATAGGTGTTTTTCAATGGGGTCCTTTGGGGGTCCTTTGGGGTCTTCCACATCTTCTCCTAAACCACTGGACCGATTTCAACCAAACTTGGCACAAATATTTTACGCAACGGGAGAACCAACATAGGATAGGTGTTTTTTCCGACGGGGTCCTTTGGGGTCTTCCACATCTTCTCCTAAACCACTGGACCGATTTCAACCAAACTTGGCACAAATATTTTACGCAAAGGGAGAACCAACATAGGATAGGTGTTTTTTCGATGGGGTTCTTTTGGGGGTTCTTTGGGGTCTTCCACATCTCCTCCTAAACCACTGGACCGATTTCAACCAAACTTGGCACAAATATTTTACGCAACGGGAGAACCAACATAGGACAGGTGTTTTTTTCGATACGATCCTCTGGGGGGTCCTTTGGAGTCTTAAAAACTAACTTATTAGATCTGGTTACTATGGCAACCCAATGGAATAGATTCTGTTCTAAATACCACGCGAACGAAGTCTTTATATATTATATATATACAAACACTTTCTTTCTTTGAGTGGCATTGCAACGCATGCCGGGTACTCGCTAGTTACTTATATATATTTAAAATGTGTAATAATGTTGCTAAACATTTACATATTTTGTCCTCAGGTTTTCACGGCCGGTGTCAGTTGTATGATCAAAATTGTCCGTGCTGTTTGACCGTGGTCCATGGTTTATTTCCGAACCAAACGTTTCGGCAGCTCCAGTGGCTTCCATCATCAGTGGAATAATAAAAATCCAGAACGTAGGGTGTTCACATCAGGCCCACAGTACTGGTATAGCCTATACCACAGTACTGTGGGCCTGACGTGAACACCCTACGTTCAGGGTTTTTATTATGCCACTGATGATGGCAGCCATTGGAGCTGTCGAAACGCTTGGTTTGGAAATAAACCATGGACCACGGTCAAACAGCACGGATAATTTTGATCATACGATTTACATATTTTATTAGTCTGGTGGGAAGATAATTTTGTTACCCTTGTTAAGCAAGAGGGATAGAGATTTTTTGTCAGTGAAACGCTGTGGATAGAAGGGTTCATGGTGTTTGTTCGTGCCTGTGACTTCACCAGTCTTCAACACTCACAGATGTATTAAACCACCTATTCCAGTCATAAAGAGATATATCCGAGTCTAGTATGTGTATTTATCTCGATCAGGTTTTGGTAAAAGAAAATTTATCACCGTTATTTAAAGGGTTTTCCAAACAGAATTAACACTGTTGCACAACACTATAGAAACATTATTCCCATTATTGCTTTCAAGGTTCCCAGCTCATCATTAGATCGGAAATAACATTAATGAAACTAGACAACTTCTTTATACTCCCACTTGCCCTACAGCGCCTACAGCGCGTACACATTATTGTATGTAAAGAAGCTTTGAGTTAACCGCCATTTCTGGCTATCATTAACTGGCGAGTTCAATCACCCGTATCGGTACTTTTACATTTATTTCTAGTACATGGGTGACGACTGAACTCGCCAGTTAATGATAGCCAGAAAGGGCGGTTAACTCAAAGCTTCTTTACGAAAATGTAACAAGGGCAAGTGGGGGTATAAAAAGTTATCTAGTCCAATTATTGTTATTTCTAACCTGACAATGAGCTGGGAAGCTTGAAAGCGCTAATCAGTTTCTATAGTGGTGTGCAACAGTGTTAATACTGTTTGTTGTTATAACCGTTAAGACAACTTTCATAATTAAATGCTTTTGATTTTTCAGAATGTGTTACGTACTGACGTATGATATAATTTACCTTATGATTTCCGGCAAGTGACTTCTAACGTAATTAGAGCTGGGTTACGCGTTTCAGGCCATATGACCCATCTTCAGACCTTCACTCCAAAGGAGCTCGTTATATATTAAAATCCATGGTAAAACAAACACACAATAAATAAATACGTAAAATACAATGAATGAACATATTATAAGCGTACTAGTAACCGACACGGTGCACCGCGTGTAGCATGTCAAGACTGTCGATGGGCACTATTATTTAGTTTTATCTTTAAGCCATTCCAGCGCGGTATCATATAGTGGGTTGGACCTGAAGTTGAGTTTATCGTTGAGTATGTCGTCACATACATCGGGGTCATTATGACCTCTATATATCTCGAATTCTTCGAGTATATCCATGTAACGGCCCTTACTACAGTAATGTAGAGGTATAAGGTTAGCGTTGAAATTGGTATATGAATGATTGCTTGAAATTAGATGTAGTGTAAAATTAGATTTAATATTTTCTAGGGAAAAATCACCCCTGTTAAAGTGGCTGTGTAGTGTGTGTTCACGGAATCGTTTGATGAAAGGTCTACCCGTTTGGCCGATATAAAAACGGTCACAATCGTCGCATATAAGCTTATAGACACCGGTTTTAGATTCAATGTTGGTCTGAACGACTGGACGAACCAAGTTCCGTAGACGGTTGTTTGTTTTAAAGGTAACGGTGTAACCTATTTTACTTAAGGTGGTACTGACGTATCGGACTATTACCTAAAGCGATGATTCTTGTTTTGGTACTGTTTGAGGGTCGTCCTCAAATTAGCCACTTTCTGCCACCTGAGAAGTAAGCCTTGGATGCAAGGACGCCAGTTCAGTCCGATCGATGTAAAAGTGGAAGTACCGAGAACAAAAATGCGAGATTTTGCCGTGTATGTGCTTGCCTGGTGTGTAGTCTGTTGCCTATCAGGTAAGGCATGGCCGGCTCTAGTAGAAGGCCGGAATATTAAACGTGGCAACACTGAAACCAGCTGATATTTGAGGCCGATTAGGCGATCTCTTAATTTATGTATTTCAATAACCAAATCGCGTTATTTTTAATTGCCGGTTAACCGCAGTTTTATAATTCTTCATTTTTGCAAATTAAATGTTTATTATATAATATGCTGTTATATTATTTAAGAAATTACTAATTAACTCATTAATTTGATACGAATTCAGTAATTCAAACAAAATTAATGTATTAAGTCCAACACTAATTCACTAATTTCTTCAACTTAAACGTATAGTATTAAATGCGCACAGACCTATAATGTAAATTTAGCTATAAATAGGCATACTCATGAATTTAGTAATGCTACGAAATTAAACCAAATTATAACATAGCTATTTTATTATACTATGCTTATGGCCTCAGACGCAACGTTGCCACGTTTAATATTCCGGCCTTCTACTAGAGCCGGCCGTGGGTAAGGGGTAGAATCGGGGTTCGTTTGTCAAACTGTTGTGCTGTATTGGTGGAGTCGGTCAGCTGGGGACGCAAAAGATGGAAAACTGCTTCAAGCACGAGGCGCGAGGTGTTCAGTGAAGGGCTAGTTAGTAGGACTATCAGAGCGGGTTATTAAAGAAGGAGAAAAATCACACATTAGTGGTATAAAACTGAATTAATCGAAGGTTTGGCTATCCTATGAAGTGTTTGTGAGTTGCAGCAGGCGGTTGATAAGGAAGGTTGTGCGTTTGGAGTTTGTGGTCGGCCTTTTGATCAAATCTGCTATCCCCTGGATTGCGGGACGGAGTATTGCTTTTCGGGTGTACCGCCGACTAATTGTCAGGATGAAAGAATCAAGGTCGGAGACGAGTTTGTTGAAGGAATAAAGACCCGAGTTGCTTGTTTTGGTTTTGAGAGGGCGGCGGTAATCGTAGTACAAAGCTCAATTGCTTACAACTTAAGTGGGGTTAGGAAAATCCCATAAATGTGGAAAGCAATTTGCAGTTTTTAAAACTCTATTTTCTATGGGAATCTGTCAGTAACTAATCTGTCTGAGAACGCAGACGTTTGTGGAGAATTGTAACTATAAGACAAGACAGATTGCAGAAACATTGTTTCAGGCACCCAATGACTTTGGTGATGGTAGGTGTTGTGAATAGGAAGTACTACCTGAGATAAATCGTAGAGGACGTGGAGATAAAGAGATTGGATCATGATACTAGGCAGGCGACTGACAATACAGAAAGTGATTACTGATTTATTATTTCACAATTGCAACAAGGAGATACAAAGAATTCTGTCCGTTTGCTTGTTAAATTTTGTTACTTTTAATTGCTTTTATAATTTCTAAATAAATTTATAAAATTCCAAATAGATCAATTTTTTAACTTTGTATGTTGTGAGGTAGTATTATGTTTCCTGTGTCAACAAAGTAGTTGTGTTTTAATCAATAATCTGTAAAACCTGTATTCGCATTATTACTTAAAATCGCTTCTTATTGCTTATGAGCCACTGTGAACTACTTTTGGTTTGACTGGTTCTTCCCTTCTCCTTCTCCCTCTTCTTTCTCTCCCACATCTCTTTCATTCTTGATCGATGTCTCTGCCTCCTTTCGTCAGTCCAAATGGCACCTGTCCTCTTCTTGGGGGTTTTCCTGAAAACCTTGGGCATTTTTTAATTTTTTTTGAGTGACAAGCATTCTTTAATGCCTTCTTGAGTAATCTGGAGTTTCTTCATGTTTTTTCCTATTTCTTTGAACAACAGTACGTATTGGACATTTTGAGCTTTCTTATATAGTTAAAAAGCTTCCCTGTCAGTCTACCAGGATTCATTCTTTAAACATGTCCGTAGAAAGTAATTCTTCCTTTTCTAATTACGTCTGTGATTTTTTTCAACACGTGTGTATAGCTTATTACTGTGGCGTCTTCTGTACTGTTCTCCATCTTCTATTGATCCCAAGATTTTTCTTAATGTTTTCCTTTCTGTGACTTCCAGTTCTTTCATCATCGTTTTCTTCTTCAGAGTCAGACACTCAACTGCATAAAGTGCTTCCAGGAAAATTACTGTTGAATAATGCTTAAGTTTGGCATTAATGGATATTGATTTCTTGTTATATGTGTGTTTATTTAAATGGTAAGCAACTTTCATCTTATTAACTCGTGTTTTAATGGCTTTTTTCTCTGAGACATTGTGTTCAATAAGTTTACCTTTATTTAATCACTTTTACGCCTATTTATCACCTTTCTTTTATGTATCACCTTTATGTAAAGCTTTATATTTAGTTTAGTCAGTTTTTAGAATTTTCGTTTCAATTATACTTAAGTTTTTACAGTCACTTGGCCTTTCCTGTACTAGCCCCCTCTCCCCCCTCCAACACACACACACACATAAACACCCTTAACACGCGTTCACCACCCTACAAAATCTTTGTATTTAGTTGTGTTTTAGTAGGTCTTAGAGATTAGCCTCATCGGCTGAAACAATTGTCAGAGGTTATGAATAAACTGTGAAACTTACCAAGTGTTTGTATGTTTTATAAAACCTTTGTAGTAATGTGTTTCACCAAGTGGCCAACGAGTCTACAATCAATATCGTTGTAGGTTCCATAAGAGTCTTTAGATAGCGCTGTGTGGGAGACGCCTTGCCCGCTATTATAAGCCAAAAGCTTCAAATCACTTTGTATCCTAATTGCCTGTACACTACGTCCTCTAGAAGCCAATTAAAATTAAATATTTATAATACCGAGATTATGTTATATTTTAATACTCTTACGACGGTCTACTAATCGTCGTATGGTACAGTGGAAAACAAAATACAAGACACCAATTAAGTGTCTAACCACCAGTAATACAAGATTCTAATACACCAATAATTAATGTCTAATACAAGATTAACTGAGTCACTAATCACAAAATTTAATTATCACAATTAAACAGTTTGTAATCAACAAAATAGTCTCTTACAACAAATCAAATAAAAATTATTTACACGCAATTAAATGTCAACTAACATAAAACACAGTTTTATTTCAATTTCCCGCACGATTATAAAACACGTAACACTTAGCCAATTACTTTTCACTAATAACCGCTTGAACGCACAGAGTAATCGCCCGACAATAATTAACTTGACCGTCGCTGAATGGCCTTATTTACACCCTGCTGATTTCCAGAATAATCTGCAACTTTAGATGACTTGTTAAACAAACAGGCGCTCTTGAGAATCCACTAGGAAAAGTGTCCTTGAACAGAGCACGCGCGGACCGGAATGGTCTGGTATAGACCCATTAGTTGACGCGTAATTCTCTTTCACCACAAAGTAGCAAGCATTATGTACGCACACACACATTACAGCTGGAATATTCGAGAAACTTGTAGAACGTTCCATATTACGTAACACTTTTTCCGCTTTACGTAACAATATTTTGCTGTCCATTTAGTGTAAACTGCGTACTGATATTTAACTTGAATTATCTTTAATAAATTCAGCTCTTTATGCGTACTTTGTAAAGTGAATATTATAACTGAAGCGAAATATGGTGAGGAAAGACAGCGCAGAAGATTGTCCAAATTGATTATAGTCTTCAACAAAGCACCACATTGTTAAGTAAAAGGTTTGAAAGGAATCTAGCCCCTGTTGTCTGTCGTAATCTACTAAGATGTGTATCGTCTGTTTCCTATTATCACTACAATGATTTTAATAAATCCACTTTATTTCTTTCCATTTTGTACTTTATGCTAATTTAGTTCTCTTTGCTTACTTTTGTTTTAATTAACTTTATACTTTGCTTACGTTAATATTTATTTATGTTGTTGTTTATTTCGTCCGTGAAATAAGATTGGCTTATTTGAAAGTTTAATTTGAACTACTAGCATCGTTCAGATTCACTTACACAAAGTTTTAATCACTAAAAAAACATGTGTTCGTTTCCAATTGTACCTGTGAATTAAACTGATACATTACATAGTAAGTTACGCCTAGCCAAGATGCATTCACTAGCAAGCGAAGACTATCAAAAGAATTAATGCTGGAAACATTATTATACGGGTGGTTACGGCGTGGTCTAGAGTTTATCGTGACAGACGTTTCGACGTTTGGACGTCATCATCGGAAGCTATCATCAGTGCCGGTAACAATTTGCAGGGTGTCTGCCAGTTCACCCCAGTGATGAGGTAGGGAGCACATCATGCCAAATCCTATTTAATTCATCCGGCGACGGAACCATGTTTAAAGATCTCCACGGGTAGTAACATTAAAGATGGTAGGGTAGTAGGCACTCTCCGAGAACATAATTTTGATTTTCCCAAAGAGAACGCAATGATCAGAGTGCATGCTCGGCCACCGTTAGGGTTGCCAACCATACTTTATAATAAAGTATCCTACTTTATTTTTGGTGAATATACTTTATACTTTTGCATAAAAATAAAGTATGCGAAAATACTTTATTTTGAGTGTTTACTGTAATGCACGAAACGAAACACTCTCATACGTAATTTCCGAACGATTTATCGATGCCTAAGAAAAAACGGAACGGAACACACACGATTAACAATGATTATTTATTATTGAACGAAACGGCAGATGGCAGTCCATATCGGTTTCCTTTCTAGATCATTATTTGTACGTTGTTGTGTTCCTTGTGTGTTTGTTTGAAGTGTAAAGTGGCGAGAAGAGAGAAACAGAGCGTACATAAATTTAATAAAAAATGAGTTATTTATTTATTTAAATCTTGATTTAGATTGTAATACTAGCTATCAAACTCTCAAAGATAACCAAAAATTGTTAGCTTGTGCTAAAAGCACAAAAAAATATGTATTTAAGGCAATAAAAACTTAAAATTTAAATAATACTTTTTTTTTCTTACAAATAATTTTTTCCTCTTCCAACAGACAAGTTACGTTACTTTCCTCAAAAAAAGTTGACAACCCTAGTCACCGTAGACTTACTCGGCTACCTCAAGTAACAACAGCGGGTGCGAACGCTGCGCTTCGTTGTGACAATGGACACTTCGTCGCACCAGTAAGTACACGCCTCACGACGAGAGATGATCCCTTGCGTCCTTCACCGGTCTCAGGCACTGTTATATCTTCCTAGTCTCACGCCCCGTCTGCCAATGCGGTCGATCGACACATGGACGTAGGGAAAGACCGTGACGCCGACAGTCTCCTGCGGCAGCGGATTAATGTTGTCAAACACCGTCAACGACCTACAACGTCAAACACCGTCAACGACCTACAACGTCAAACACCGTCAACGACCTACAACGTCAAACACCGTCAACGACCTACAACGTCAAACACCGTCAACGACCTACAACGTCAAACACCGTCAACGACCTTCAACGTCAAACACCGTCAACGATCTACAACGTCAAACACCGTCAACGACCTTCAAAGTCAAACACCGTCAACGACCTACAACGTCAAACACCGTCAACGACCTTCAACGTCAAACACCGTCAACGACCTACAACGTCAAACACCGTCAACGACCTACAACGTCAAACACCGTCAACGACCTACAACGTCAAACACCGTCAACGACCTACAACGTCAAACACCGTCAACGACCTACAACGTCAAACACCGTCAACGACCTACAACGTCAAACACCGTCAACGACCTTCAACGTCAAATACAACTGTTAAAAAAACATACAAGAAAAAAAATTCTGTGTGACGTGGGACACAGCCAAGAAGTGGAAACTTCAGTTGCAAGTGGCGAGTGAACTGGTTAAACGTATAAAAGGTTGGTCGTATGTATTTGACTTAAGATAGATTTTGCTATAATAATTAAGTTTCAAACTGATTGATTGATTGGGTCCTTCAGTGTTTCGACTGGTTTGCACCCTCCCCGCATACACCCGTGGTGCGTCTGTTACTGACTCTTTCACAGGTACACTTTAACGCCGGATCCGAACGGCATAGCTGGGGAGAGTTTATAGGCAGGATACCTCTCGCTAGTTTAAAGTTTCAAATAAGAGCAATGAGACGAGATCAAATTAGTGTTTATACGTATTTTATTATAAGAAATCGATATTCACAATGAACATAAATAGAATCATATCAGAGTTTATTTTTTTCCCTCACATACATATACGAACAATTGGCAACAAATTATTTTTCCAATGTAACAATGTGATTTACGTATATTTACTTAGAAAGTAGAATGTGATATTTATTATTTATTTATAATACAATTGTTTAATATATTATTATATATTATTTTGCACATTCATAATATTTATGCTGTGTCATTATTAATATACGCAGTGTAATAATTTAATTTTTTACAAAACATAAAATAATTAAATTTAAACTAGTTTAAGGAAACGTTCCAGAGAACCGGAAGGCAGCTTGCTGCCACTAAGGGCAGCAATGAGGTTGGGCCTTGCCCGTTTGACGCTTAGAGAAATCGGACCTCCCGTAAATTAAATTAAATTTAAGTGTAGAGGAAATAATTCAAGCGAATGGTTTAGAAAAATTTGCTGTAGAAGATAGGATTCATAAAATGGAAATAGGATATGGTATAACTAAAGATATTTACAATAAAAAGTGCATATCTAAAAATGCGAAAATAAGGGATTACAGTACAGCAGTGAGGCCAGAATGCCTATATTGAAGTGAATGTCTAGCATCGAATTATAATTTAGACAAACTAGAAATATTGGAAAGACGAATTATTAGGGAAACATTAGGCCCTCGAAAAACTTCAGAAGGTTGGAAATTAAGAAGTAGGCTAATGATGAAATATATCAAAGTATAGGAAATATAACAGAAAGAGTGAGAAAATGAAGACTAGTATTTTTTGGACATTTATATATAATAGACGACAATAGCTTAACAAAACATATCTTAAAATATCTGTGGGGAAAGAAGTCAACATCAAGTTGGATTAAAGATGTCAAAAAGGATTTAGAAAAAAATAATAAAAACGTAGAAGACGCAATAGAAAGAGAAGTTTTTCGGGCAAAATGCTAAAAATGGAAGGAGTCCAGGATAGGAGAGGCAAACGCTGGTTCAAAGTGGACTAAAGATAGGAAGAAAAGACATAGTGAAAAGATGAAAGAATATTAGAGAAAACGAAAAGAACAAGGAATAAATCATTAAAATTGGCATGTGGTCCTCAAATGGCCGATACAAATGGAAAAAATAGCTAAATAACTAATTTCAATTTTGAAACGTAAAATAATTTCAGGCCAAATACAATATAAAAACAGATTCAAACACACGGTTTAACTAGAAAATGTACAGTGAAGACAAAGATACAAAATGACACTTTTTCGACATTTCAAAAAATTTTAAATTTATGGATCAAAAATTCTAAATTTTCTTAAATATATCAGGTTAAAAATCAACTCTATGCAAGAAAAAGATTTTAAAAGTTTTCTGCTTAATCTCTCAACTCAGTGAGTACATTTCCTTTAATTATAAATAGAATAAATTTTGATATTTACGACATTCTTGTAATAGTATTCAAACATATAGAATATGCTAAAATTCTTAAAGATATTACGCTTTGCTTAAAGCACAGACATATGTTTATGGTATTGGTAAACTTTCTGGTAGCTATGTGGGGAAAAGAGGTCTGATGGACCTGGCACCCCTGCTTTATCATTACATCTATTTCGTTACATGCTGAATCAGCTGACTGCCCTTAGAGCGTAAGGTGTACAGGAGTGAGCAAGGTACCATAGTGCCGTATAAGAGACTAGAGCGTATAGTATCTTAAAATTTTATAAGACATTGGCAGCGCCTGAATTATTGTACGGTCGTGAAAACATAAAAAATGAGGACATAAGACAGGTGTTTGATATACGTACTGTATATGCGGTAAACGAGAAAATCCAACAGTATAGACAACAGTGGAGAAGTCAGAGAAGACGTATGATGAACGACTAATTAAGAGGGTGGCTTGTGAAATCGGATCAGGCAGCCTACTAATTCTTGAAGTGCAGAATGCGATGAGGACTTGGCAAATATCTGCCTGACTACTGAACTACTGTATAAATGTATTGTTGCTAAAATTATACGTATATTGTTGTACTCATTACTCTTGGTGCTAGATATATTTTTATTCTTGGATTTCATTGTCCATGACGTGTCCGTTACTTAATTAAATATAATTATTTCACTACGACTCTGAACACAAAAACTTTTTATTGGTAAATTTACCCATAAAAAGTTTTGTGTTCCCAGCCGTAGTGAAATAATTATATTTAATATATTTTTAGTTTTAACTAATGGTAATATGATGTACTTATACACACACTTATTGTTTACTAATGATGCTTATAATCTCAATTTTCTATTGTAGTGTATTCATTGTTCATAGCCTAAAGGTGCCATATATATGGTTTGCAATAAGTTTTAATTACTCACATTCTTAAATTAGATCAATTTCGGTCATAGACCATCGTCAGGTCATATACACTGTGCACCTGCGGTCACAATATCGTAAAACAGGCCACTATTTACAAAAACGAATTCATAACATTGGTTAATTAACGTGAAACTTTGGACACTAAACGTACGTTTCACGTTCATTAACCAATGTCTACGAATTTGTTTTTGTAAATAGTGGCTGTTTTACGATATTGTGACCCCAAGTGCACAGTGTATATGACCTGACGATGGTCTATGACCGAAATCGATTAAATTTAAGAATGTGAGTAATTAAAACTTTATTGAAAATCATACGTATGGTACCTTTGGCTATGAACAATGAATACACTATAATAGAAAATTTTAATTTTGTTTTATCGTTGCCTAATTTTTTATACAGTATAAAACAATAGAACTCGCTAGTAACACACAAC
The DNA here is from genome assembly GCA_034769895.1 of Magicicada septendecula. Taxonomy (NCBI): domain Eukaryota; kingdom Metazoa; phylum Arthropoda; class Insecta; order Hemiptera; family Cicadidae; genus Magicicada; species Magicicada septendecula. Next base: position 7,509,390 of record CM068372.1, read on the forward strand.
ATACACGCAACTGCCAGTGGGTATGAATCACGCGAGTAAGGCGGCAGATAATGCTGCAGTCACACTCCAGGGAGTTCTTACTTATCTCGGCTGTCAGCGGAGAGTTAACATGCTGCTTTATACCTATCTTGGGAAGCGGATACACTACAGCTAACTGGGGTATTCATTTTACAGTAAAGCCATGTTGATATGCACTCCAACGAACCACGATAACCGCATAGCTCAGACAAGAAAAAATAAGATGCACACAGCATCGCCGTGTATTCATAGTTTTTACATCAACATTACAATTACTATAGGATTTAAACGTAATGTCTAAAACGAAGAGACTGTATATTATTAATTTCCTTATAACACGTCAGTGACGGGTTACTGTCTACAGGGACGGATCCATTACTAGAGATTATTCATCACTGCCTTTTTACTTCCATGTTCCATAAAGTATCTGTTTAATCTGTTAACAAAAACAAAAAGACCTGTTCAGCTCTTCATAATCATGTACGTATGTGTTATGTCAGACAATTTGTTTAATGTTCGCTTAGTCGAACAAATTTGCAATAAATTGAAAACAAGAATGTTCCATAAGGAAATGGAAGTAGGGTGGTAGCGATAAAAATGGTGTTCGAGATAAGGAACGAGATTCTGATTGTACTACTCTCAAAACATAAAAAAAGTCATTTTTTGAAAAGTGTCTGTGTGTCTATTTGTGTGTAGAATTTGTTTTATGGCGACCGTAAATTTAAACAGAATCAAATACTTTTCTGCATATGAGCCTGAGTTTTAAAGGACTCAAGGATTATTGATTTTGGTAAAGATCGGTTAATGGGAAGGGGTAGTTTACCTGCAACGTTTTACGTTTTAACAAAAATAAAGTACTTAATTTTGATAAATAAATTATCCTGAAAAGAAGGTCATAATAATCCACTGTAGAAGGGTAGATGAAATATGTATAAAAAAAAAGGGTACTTGAAGGGGGAGGGGTAATTTTCTATAAATGAAAATGTTAGATGAAGGGAAGGGTATCATTTTTTATATGTGTACTACGTTATCGGCAACAAAGAAGTAGTTTGTTTTTAAAACTCCTTCCTGGTCTGTTTGGCCATGGTGCAATATTTTTCTGCAAAACCATACGTTTCGGCAGTGCCACCGACTGCCATCATCAGTGAAAATCGAGTGCGCTAACGTGAGGTAGTATATGTTAGTGACCACAGTACTGTGGTTAAGGCTAAAGAAAGAAGTAGTTTGTATGGAAATATCTCATTTCGAAAACGATTTTGAATATAAATCTTAGAACATGGAAGTCATGTATGGTTCTCCAAGCCGATATTTATATAAAGCACCGTTCGGCTACGCAACGAATCCATAGTCGTCTTCAGGCAAAAAAAACCACTAAATCATCATAAACAAAAGATAACAAACACAAATATATGTTAATAACAAATACGAAATTCCAAAATCACTTGACGTAGTCTATAGCTATTTCTAAGCCAGTTCCCTGTATTAAATTAAGGGTTATAAATAATTTAAAAAAAATATAGTACTTACAATATTTTTATAAGTTAATAAAATATATTTTCCTTAATAACGTCAATATCCTAACATTTGGTAACCAACGTAAGTATCTGCAGCCTTTAGAATACAAAGGCAGAGCCTGTTAATTTACCTATATCTTTTTCTCCTAAACACAAATCCCCTTACAGGGTTGTCTATGTCATTAGAGCTTCCTTTGATTATACAGCCCGTTGTTTATGAAACAGTTTTGTGTGTCCTACAGATCTGTGCTTACAGTTTGCTGTAAACAGTTTGACGTCGGCTGAAAGTGGATATGTAATTCATCAGGTGTTTCAAAATACATTTGATTTTGATTTGCTTGTTAAAAGTTTCTATTTATCTTGTCGTCTACGGTGAATAGACTGTATGTGAAATATTAGGCGCCACATCCATTTAGACTGTTCCTACAGTATAAATCATTGCATACGGTAGGAGGGGGTGGGGTTTGCAGTGTACACTGGTGCGATCAAGTGGGCCGCGATCCATCATCGTTTGTCATACAAAGCAAAGAAATCTCCTCGAAGCGGGTTACGGGATCAATACCCTCTTATTACTTGCTTCTGGAGTACGTCAGTGCGTACGCCGCGTGACTGATTACAACAACTAATGTTACTGTAAACTACACAACACGTGGTTCCGGTCGGTAACGTTCGCAACTCACATTGTCGACGGCTGTTCTGCGGTCGTAGGATCGAGTTAAAGTCTGCCTGGGCACCCTATGGCTGGGGGACAAATAATACAGCGATCTTGTCTAGCGTGCCTTCGGCACTGATGGTTGGGAGAAGTGCGTATCACTCGCGCGAACTGTAAAGGGTACGCCCTCATTCCAACGCAATACGAACGGATATCTCACGCCATTCGGTGATGTCGTTTAAGTACACAACCTTAACGATGATGAAACGATGAACTTGTAGTAGCACAGGGATCGGGCCACTTGTTCTCCTCTGCGAACTGGCGGTGAAGTCCTAAGTTGGAACGAGCTATAAGACTAGGATAAGGGAACCTGCCTTATCACTGCCCTCGTGGGGTAGCCTTCACCTAGGGAGAACCTATAGATCGACACCGGAGGTCGGAACCGTCTCCATTCTGGGCTTCGGGGGGTCGTCGTGTTGATCATCTACTTACTCAAACATTGTAGGCCTATAGGCCCGCCAGCCTTTCCTAAACAGTAATCAGCGCCGACCCAATGCATGAATTATCCCCACTTTCAAGTATAGCTGAGTTATCTAGAGAGAAGAAAGGGGAGATGACGCTATAACGTTCACTGTCTCACTTCCATATTATCTCCCTCTCTGTCACACACATGCTTCCGTTGTTCTTGCTAGTCTTGTAGCACCCGACGTTCACCCTATGAAACACTGTACAAGACTGTTGTGCGCATGTGCGAAGTGAACGAAAATTTTGTTAGCCTCGAAACGAGGTGCTTGTCTACCCCGAGTGTTCAATTTACATCGTCCTGCCTATACCACGGAATCGAGAGCCAGCCCAGCCGGCAGTAGCCTGTTCTCCCGATGTTCAAGTGTTCAGGAATGGTCTCGTGGTGGCTGTGGTTGACCCGGCTAGGGTAGATTTTCGCTAAAAACTGGTTTTTCTGAGAGTTCGGGTGTGTGTTCTGTGATCCGTACGGACTTTGTTGGGTCACACCCGGCCCTCCTCTTGTAGGAGGTTCACCAACTTTTGGTTCACGTCTTCTTCAACGTTCGGACGGTCTACTATCTGGCATGGCAAACTTACCCCCCCCCCCAAACACACACAACATCGTCGCCAACGTGTGGATCGCCACAGCATGTCGAGTTACTGGACGGATGATTTCTCCCTGGCAATGTTGAATCGCGAATTGTTGAAATCTGACAGCTGATCTTAAGCGGTTAAATAAACGAGCGAAACAAACAATTACTTTGTATTTGAAATATCTACCGTGCTCTTTGGCCGTGGTCCAAGGTTTACATTCAAATCAAACCTTTCAGCATCACCAGTGGCTGGCGTCTTCAGTGGATATTCGAGTAAACCTAACGCGGGAACGCGGAGTGTCGTACGTCAGGCCGACAGTAC